>OY740719.1:136881865-137335406 GCA_963513945.1 Hydrotaea diabolus
GAATTGATGGCTTGGCACCCAATGACTTCTTTTATTACCGGACATCAAGAAAAAAAATGCGTGGTCAACGATTTTCGTCGCCAGAAGATGCTGTTGAAGTGTTCAAAAACCATGTTTTGGAAGTGTCTTAATCAGAGTAGAAAAAGTGTTTCGACATTTGGTTTGCGCTCATGCAAAAGTGTATAAATCATGCTGGAGAATACTTTGAATAACAATCAAACCAATTTGATGACAAATAGTCGCATTTTCATTATTGGGCCAGAAATACATATAGCAGCCCTCGTAGCATGTTTATAGTATACCTTATATATAGTAGTACGAGTATATATGTATGTAGTATATAGTACTTACTGGATCTTTGCTGGATGACAGGATTAATAATTTTTTTTTAAAATTTGATATTTAATTTTGTTAAAATCCCCAACAAATCGAATTAGATTAATTAAAGAACAGCTAATACGGTGTATAATTGAAGATCTGTGAGAATTGTGGAAAACCTTTCTTAAAAACATGTATACACGTTATCTGTAGGTAGCGACTAAATCCTTTCAAAAGGTCGGATGCAATCCATACAGTAATTTTTACTTTAGGCCCAATTAGCTAAAGTAGGAAATTAATAATAAAAGCTTTCTGTTTAATTTACACCCGTGATTGATCTTAACGTCTTTCTGTAAAGTTGAATGTGCGTTGTCTTTGACTATACGAGTATGAAATTCGATGGACCACAATTGTTGTGGAGCGGCAGGGCCTCAAATCGGAAAGGACCTTTAGGTGGGGGATATTTGAAAACATAGACCGATATGGTCTATATCACCTGTGTCTTCTAAAGTGGCTGGACTTCAAATCGGAATAGACTTTGTGTGTGTACTATTCGAAAACACTGACCAATAACGTAACATTTTAACACGGTTAATAAATGATCGCGTTGTTTTCAGAGCGGTAGGTCATCAAGTTGGAGAACGTCTTTGTATGTAAGCTACATCTGACCGATATGGACCTATTTTAAAAGGGTTCTTGACTGACTTCAAAGTGCCCAATTCCATACATTTTCGCCATTTTCGTCAAGTTTCTTTTACGCAACTCACCAATTTCTTAAGTTATCGCCCATACCTGCCCCAAAAATGAGAAGAATAAGATTTGACTGTAAAGTCTTTTTCCCTATCTAGGTGCATTTTTATTATTTTACCAACCGAATTAATTATGATTTAAATTCGTGGCATTAAATGTGGAGCTTGGATCAATCAGAAGCAAACAAAAGGAAACAAGGTTGAACCCACAATCGCTTTGTCTTCCCCTCCATTCCTTTCTATTCTGAAATAATAATTTTTGCCCACTGTGCGTCGACGTTCATAACGCCGGTTGAGTGAGGCATCAATTACGGAATGTTAACAGAAACCCAAATACTCCGTACGTACGTACAATAACATTTCCGTGTTGTAAGTACCGTAAGTAATACAGACATAAACTCACTTCAACATCCATACACCGAAGTGTGTGCGAGCGAACGTTTCCATGGGCCACACGTGAACGAACCTCCACATGAGCAGGCGACTTTAACAATTGTAACAACTCGCAAGATTTATTCTTTTGCAATACAATGGCATACAAAGCGCTTTGTATGCTCTGCAACACGCCGGTGTTTATGCCACCATCCACCCATCCACGAGCAACAAGTCGGCAGCCCAGACCCAGATCTCAGACTTCAGTCAGAGTTGTGTGTTTGTGCCGGTACGGCCGTATGCACACTCACATGTCGGCTACGTCTGCCATAACGTCGGACAAGATACTTGAGAACTCAAGTGGCGTATACTTTTTAAGCTTCAACACCGTATTCACAAATCCATAAGTGTTCATCGTGGAAATGGCAACAGAGAGGTAGGGGGGAATGCCCTCATGCTATGGCTTGGAGATGGGGTCTACACAAGAGGTGGTGGCACATGGAGTAAGTTATTCACTCGCCGAACAACTTTGGTTTGTTTTCGTTTCACTTTTCTCTTCCATTTGTTTCAAGTTCCTGCCGATTCTTTTAAGACATTTTATGGCGTACCTAACAAATTATTTGTTGTCTAAGTGAGTGTTTCCATGAAGTTCTTAGCTCCCTCTACTCGACGTCGTCATCACTCCCGCCGTCATCACTTATCTTCCGGTTTCACTGCTAAAGTACTCTCCATTAAGTGTGCAAAGACATTAAATTATATAAATAAACCGATAACCGATCAAAACAAATCATTCAATAACCAGTGTTCACTTGTTCAACATAACATTTAAGCTCCCCTGGAGATTCATTGAAATGGTTTGTATGCGTTCCGGCCTTTGCCATTTTTGGTGAGATTAAAAAATAAATAATTGTCTTCGTGGTCTTGCATTTTTAGCGACTCTTTTGTGTGTTAAGTCTCGTAGCCGTTGCCTCTGCTGCAGTTATTCCCTTTGACGGTTTAAGTCAGCATAATTATACCACGGGTGTGGATGGATTCGAGCCAAGTCAAAATCTTGACGAAACCATTTTAAATGATGATGGCTATAGTTACAAGACCGTGCGTCGTTTAAAGTACCGCCAACGCAGAGATGTCACAGATGTCATGTCGGAATATTTGCCCCCGGCCGAGGAAGGCAGTGGATCGGAATTGGGGTTGGAGAGTGAAGAACTTCCTCAAGATTCTGCGGTCTTGGGTGATGAAGGATATGCATACAAAACTGTGCGTCGTTTGAAATATCGCCAACGTCGCGATGTTTCCGAAATAGCTAACGAGTATTTGCCTCCAGCTGAAGAAACCTTCACAGAAACTGATGCTGAAGTGAGATCTTCTAAAGTATCCTTAGATTCCTCGACAGAAGTGGTTCTTGATGTGAAATCTTCCGAAGAACCTCAAGATTCCGCTGTCTTAGGTGCTGAAGGATATGAATACAAAACCGTTCGCCGTTTGAAATACCGTCAACGTCGTGATGTTTCTGAGATTGCCAACGAATATTTGCCTCCTTCTGATGAAACCTCCACCGAAGCTGTTGCTGATCTAAAGTCAGCTGAAGAACCAAGTGTTGTGTCTGAAATAGTCAATGAGTACTTGCCTCCTTCCGAAGAAACCTTCACCGAAGCTGCTGCTGAACTAAAATCTGTCGAAGAACCTCAAGATTCTGCTATCTTAGGTGCTGAAGGTTACGAGTACAAAACCGTTCGTCGTTTAAAATACCGTCAACGCCGTGATGTCTCCGAAATCGCCAATGAATATTTACCCCCAGCTGATGAATCTCTTACCGAAACGGTAGCTGATGTAAAATCTGTTGAAGAACCTCAAGAATCCGCGGTCTTGGGTGATGAAGGTTACGAATACAAAACCGTTCGCCGCTTGAAATACCGTCAGCGGCGTGATGTGTCCGAATCGGCCAATGAATATTTGCCTCCTTCCGAAAAAACCTCCACCGAAGATGTTGCTGAACTTATGTCAGCTGAAGAACCTAGTGTTGTCTCCGAAATTGACAATGAGTACTTGGCTCCTTCCGAAGAAACCTCCACCGAAGCTGTTGCTGAACTGAAGTCCGCCGAAGAACCTCAAGACTCTGCGGTCCTAGGTGAAAAGGGTTATGAATACAAAACCGTTCGCCGCTTGAAATACCGTCAACGTCGTGATGTCTCCGAAATCGCCAATGAGTACTTGCCTCCTTCCAAAGAAACCTCCACCGAAGCTGTTGCTGAACTGAAGTCAACTGAAGAAGCTCAAGACTCTGCGGTCCTAGGTGAAAATGGTTATGAATACAAAACTGTGCGTCGCTTAAAGTACCGCCAACGTCGTGATGTCTCCGAAATTGCCAAAGAATACTTGCCTCCTTCCGAAGAATCCTCCACCGAAGCTGTTGCTGCACTAAAGTCAGCTGAAGAACATAGTGTTGTCTCTGAAATTGTCAATAAGTACTTGCCTCCTGCCGAGGAAACCTCCACCGAAGCTGCTGCTGCTGAACTGAAATCTGCCGAAGAACCTCAAGACTCCGCTATCTTAGGTACTGAAGGTTACGAGTACAAAACCGTTCGTCGTTTAAAATACCGCCAACGCCGTGATGTCTCCGAAATCGCCAATGAATATTTAGCTCCAGCTGAAGAAACTGCCACCGAAACCGTAGCTGCTTTAAAATCCGCTGAAGAACCTCAAGACTCCGCCGTCATGGGTGATGAAGGATACGAATACAAAACCGTTCGCCGCTTGAAATACCGTCAGCGTCGTGATGTCTCCGAAATCGCCAATGAGTACTTGCCTCCTTCCGAAGAAACCTCCACTGAAGCTGTTGCTGAACTGAAGTCCGCCGAAGAACCTCAAGACTCTGCGGTCCTAGGTGAAAATGGTTATGAATACAAAACCGTTCGCCGCTTGAAATACCGTCAGCGTCGTGATGTCTCCGAAATCGCCAATGAGTACTTGCCTCCTTCCGAAGAAACCTCCACCGAAGCTGTTGCTGAACGCAAGTCAGCTGAAGAAGCTCAAGACTCCGCGGTCTTGGGTGATGAAGGTTACGAATACAAAACCGTTCGCCGCTTGAAATATCGTCAGCGTCGTGATGTGTCCGAAATCGCCAATGAGTACTTGCCCCCTTCCGAAGAAAGCTCCACCGAAGCTGTTGCTGAACTGAAGTCCGCCGAAGAACCTCAAGACTCTGCGGTCCTAGGTGAAAATGGTTATGAATACAAAACCGTGCGTCGCTTAAAGTATCGCCAACGTCGTGATGTCTCCGAAATTGCCAACGAATACTTGACTCCTTCCGAAGAATCCTCCACCGAAGTTGTTGCTGAACTAAAGTCAGCTGAAGAACCTAGTGTTGTCTCTGAAATTGTCAATAAGTACTTGCCTCCTGCTGAGGAAACCTCCACCGAAGCTGCTGCTGCTGAAATGAAATCTGCCGAAGAACCTCAAGACTCCGTTATCTTAGGTGCTGAAGGTTACGAGTACAAAACCGTTCGTCGTTTAAAATACCGCCAACGCCGTGATGTCTCCGAAATCGCCGATGAATATTTAGCTCCAGCTGAGGAAACTGCCTCGGAAACCATAGCTGATTTAAAATCCGCTGAAGAATCTCAAGATTCCTCTGTCTTGGGTGATGAAGGTTACGAATACAAAACTGTGCGTCGCTTAAAGCACCGTCAACGTCGTGATGTCTCCGAAATTGCCAACGAATACTTGCCTCCTTCCGAAGAATCCTCCACCGAAGCTGTTGCTGAACTAAAGTCAGCTAAAGAACCTAGTGTTGTCTCCGAAATTGTCAATGAGTACTTGCCCCCTTCCGAAGAAACCTCCACCGAAGCTGTTGCTGAACTGAAGTCCGCCGAAGAACCTCAAGACTCTGCGGTCCTAGGTGAAAATGGTTATGAATACAAAACCGTGCGTCGCTTAAAGTACCGCCAACGTCGTGATGTCTCCGAAATTGCCAACGAATACTTGCCTCCTTCCGAAGAATCCTCCACCGAAGCTGTTGCTGAACTAAAGTCAGCTGAAGAACCTAGTGTTGTCTCCGAAATTGTTAACGAGTACTTGCCTCCTGCCGAAGAAACCTCCACCGAAGCTGCTGCTGAACTGAAATCTGCTGAAGAACCTCAAGACTCCGCTATCTTAGGTGCTGAAGGTTACGAGTACAAAACCGTTCGTCGTTTAAAATACCGCCAACGGCGTGATGTCTCCGAAATCGCCAATGAATATTTAGCTCCCGCTGAGGAAGAAACTGCCACCGAAACCGTAGCTGATTTCAAATCCGCTAAAGAATCTCAAGATTCCGCTGTCTTGGGTGATGAAGGTTACGAATACAAAACCGTGCGCCGCTTGAAATACCGTCAACGTCGTGATGTCTCCGAAATTGCCAACGAATACTTGCCTTCTGCCGAAGATACCTCCTCAGAAACGATTGCTGATGTAAAGTCGGGCGATCTGGACCAATCTTCAGCCGTTTTGGGAAAGAACGGCTACGTTTATAAGACTGTACGCCGTTTTAGATTCTAATTTATGTTTTACTTACGATGTTGTTTTGTGTGATTTGTTATTGAATAAATTTAGTTTATTTTTTTGCTCCGACTCCGAAAAATGTTCAGCCAATTCTTGTGTGTGTTTGTTTTTGCGCTGTGCTCATAAAACAAAGTACCTTTTGTCGAAAACTAGAAATTCAATTTGAAAGTGATTTCGGTTTCCTCCGGTGCCCTTATTGCTGTCTGTTGTCTTATTTCGTTCTGGTAAATCTTTTATAGAAATAAATATAGATATGTATATATGTATACAGTTAACCCAGATTACTTTGAAAGAAAAACATGTTAGTTTTTGCTTTGTAACACACAGAGACAGACAGAGGAAAGTCTTCTAATAAACAACATTAAATCAAACAAGCGGAAAAATCTAATTCCAAAAAACAAATCCCCAAAGATCTTTGGCGAAAACAACGAAAATTGTACGTATTCCTTCATTTAGACATACTCAGCTTTATCAAACAATAAGAAGAACGTTGTCATTGGCAACAGAGGCGGCTTTGGCAGCAGCAGCAGCTTCATCATCAACGGCATCATCATCATCCTCAGCAGCTGGAGAGTCTTCATCATGGTGATGGGCATCGTTAGAGCGTCATCATTGTCTTTCAATCTCGCAAGGAATCACGAGCCAAAATGTCCTTTTCATTTAACAAATAAATAGAGAAAACCAAATGTTAAATAAAGTTTTCTTGTTTTCTTTGGTTATCTTTTGCTTTTTAGTCTTTTTTTTCTCCATCTGCTTTAAATTAAAAACGAACCAAAAGTAAACATCTAATCATTGTTAAACACAGGCTCTGTCTCTGCCCCGGCCTCTGCCTCTGCTACATATACAACATTATCATTATTTAAGTTGATATTTGGTTTCCCTCATTCCCTCATGTATACGGTCCTCCTTAGCGTCGGCCAGGATATGCTACACACATACATATTTAGTTTAAAGGTTTGATTGGCATCCATGGCAGTACAAATGTCCTGTGTCGGCCATCACACCAGTGGCGCTTCAGGCACGGTGGTCTGATTTTTTGAAATAGGGAAATGACTTCCACTTTACTAAAACAAACGAGCTAAACATTAAGAGTCTCGCTTCGAAAGAATAAGTAAAGGCTTTGTTAAGTTGGCCAGGCTGAAAATTATATACCCACTTGGATGAGTTCGCTTTGTAAGTGGCCTGTTTTTTTGGGTCCCTTGGATCGAAGACTCCGACGACAATCGCAGACAAATCTTTGAAAAATATTTATATTTGTGTATACCGAGTGATACTGGCTTTAAGTTGATTACCCACATATCCATATTTACCAGTGGACTTTCTCTTGTCCATAAGGGACGATTGTTGGGCCTTTTCGATCCATAACTCCGACCCCAATCAGAAACTTTAATATAACTCCATATTTAGATTCGTAGTGAAACCCAATGTTCTCCTATGGCCCCGTTTCTTTAACCCAAAGTAAAAACAAACAAAAAAGTAAATCCGTTTTTTGACCCTTTCGGTCCAAGAGCTCGACCCTAATTTCAGCCAAAACGGCAGCATTTATCCAAATTTCGAACCCTAGTTATTTTTTTGTAATTTGAGTACCCCTTTTCCCATATTTATCGGTGGTCCATTAATTTCAACCAAAGGACCGTGTTTTGGCCCCACATATCCATATTTACAAGTGGACTTTCTCTTGTCCATAAGGGACGATTGTTGGGCCTTTTCGATCCATAACTCCGACCCCAATCAGAAACTTTAATATAACTCCATATTTAGATTCGTAGTGAAACCCAATGTTCTCCTATGGCCCCGTTTCTTTAACCCAAAGTAAAAACAAACAAAAAAGTAAATCCGTTTTTTGACCCTTTCGGTCCAAGAGCTCGACCCTAATTTCAGCCAAAACGGCAGCATTTATCCAAATTTCGAACCCTAGTTATTTTTTTGTAATTTGAGTACCCCTTTTCCCATATTTATCGGTGGTCCATTAATTTCAACCAAAGGACCGTGTTTTGGCCCCACATATCCATATTTACAAGTGGACTTTCTCTTGTCCATAAGGGACGATTGTTGGGCCTTTTCGATCCATAACTCCGACCCCAATCAGAATCTTTAATATAACTCCATATTTAGATTCGTAGTGAAACCCAATGTTCTCCTGTGGCCCCGTTTATTTAACCCAAAGTAAAAACAAACAAAAAAGTAAGTCCGTTTTTTTACCCTTTCGGTCCAAGAGCCCGACCCTAATTTCAGCCAAAACGGCAGCATTTATCCAAATTTCGATCCCTAGTTATTTTTTTGTAATTTGAGTACCCCTTTTCCAATATTTATCGGTGGTCCATTAATTTTAATCAAAGGACCGTGTTTTGTCCCCTTCGGTCCATGTGTCCAACCCAAATCTTAGCGAATCTTTAAAACGAGTCCATATTCTGCTTCGTAGCCAAAGTTGCTTAAGTTTGAGTTACCATATGTCCATAATTACCAGTGGTCACTTATCCCCTGAACAAAAGGAGCATTTTTTGGGCTCTTCCAGTCCCTAGGCCCCACCATAATCTCTGTCTGTAACTTTGATTTGCGTTTTGACCATATGGGCCGATTTTTATAGCAACTTAAGCGCAAACGTCCAGCAATTATGCCCTTTTTGAGGAATGCAGTGCGTCCAACTACCAGTGCTCATTTAAAATTCTCAAAAAAGTAAAAACACAGTTTTTTTTTTGGAAAAAAAAGTTTTTCATCATAATCTCCTTTTAGCTCAATACACTAAGTCCAACGTTTCTCCAATTTGTGTATACCTTCCAACAAATAGAATTTTTCGAGGTCCGTAAAAAATGCATTTGTTTGATCAATAATTCCATCGTTGGAGCTGAATCCCTCTCATCGGAGCCCTTCCTTAGGTTTGGAAATAGAAAATAGCCACGGGGCTAAATCCGGAGAATATGGCGGATGAAGTATCAATTCGTTACCCAATTCATGCAATATTACTACGCTAAACAATCCTTTAAAGTTGTCACACGATAACGTACAAGGTCAATTGAGAGCAAACGCGGCACCCATCTTGCAAATAGTTTTCTTAAACCCAACTGATCATGTAAAATCGAAAACACACTGCCATATGAAATGCGTATGGCATCAACAATCTCACGCACTTTTTCTCTTCGATCGGCCAACCCAATATCGTGGATTTTTTTGACATTTTCGGGTGTATTGAGCTCAATTGGCCGCCCAGAACGTTCAGCGTCATTTGTACTTGTGCGACCACAACGAGAATCAGTAAACCACTTTTCTGCCATTGAAATCGACCCATAGTATTTATCAACCTGGGAACTATTTCCCCCCTAGATATGTTCGCCTCCTTTTCAATTTTAAACAGCTAGGCCTTCAAAGCATCAATTTCAGGATCAATGAGAATGCAATATTTCAATCAGAATGCAATATCTCAGGATTCTACTTTTATTTATTCGACCGCTAACCAGCTTTCAACAGACTTTAAAGCGGACATGGCTAGATTGTCTTAGATTTTACGACGATTATGACGATAATATAAATATATACTTTATAGTGTTTGCGATTTTTATTTCAAAATTTTGCAAATGAAATGACAAATTTAATATAAAAAAGTTGAAGAACGAAATTTGTAACTGCTTTAAAAGTTAGGCATCCACCACATATGATTCATTCTTCTTCAAAATATGTACCACTGTGCTCTTTTAGTCTACATGTACTACATTGGCCGTGTTCTATTGGCAACTCGCTTAGGTGGTAGCTAACGCGATAACTTCACACCATTGTGCAAAAATATAAAAATGATTTTGCTTACAGAAAACTACAGAAAATTGACGTTTAATCCTTTATATTTTAAATATGAGACAGCGCATTGAGAAAGGGACCTAAGGGTAAAAAAAATCAATTTTCATTTTTTCTTCTTTTTTTTTTTGATGTGGACAACATCTGATCATCGAATGAGACCGACCCCATGCCCCAAAAGTGTTTCCTCCCAGAGATATGCGCGTTTTATGAAAGTGAAGCCGACGATTCTAAGCGCAAATAGAAAGGAACCTAATCTTTAAAATGGCTCTCCGGAACAAAACTTTTTTTGATGTGGACAACATCTGAGCATCGAATGAGATCGATCCCATGCCCCAAAAGTGTTCCCTCCCAGAGATATGCGCGTTTTATGAAAGTGAAGTCGACGATTCTAAGCGCAAATAGAAAAGGGCCTAATCTTTAAAATGGCTCTCCTGAACAAAACTGGTTTTTAACCTTAGGTCCCTTTCTATTTTGCGCGTCACATATGTAAAATTTTTAAGAAGAAAATTATTCAAGAATAACCTTAAGGTAGTTTAAGCGAACTCGCTTATTACTTGCTTATGTATTTCTGAAATAACTTTTTTTCTACAGATTAAAAATTTTAAAATCAAACGGACTATGATGCATAAAGCCAATCAGTTCTTGTGTACAAAAAATTTCTCTAAAGTTTTGAAGTTATCGCCTAAGCGGCGACTTACTCGTTTAATAAGCGAGTACCACTAGAACACGCCTATTATGCTTTTGATTTGAAAGTTTTTTCTACGCTCTAACGATATCTCATCCTTCTACTCAATCCACTGTGCACTGGCAGACTATATGTTGTGTGTCATGTTTTTGATGTTAAAGTCTTTCCTACGCTAAGTGATTTAGAAGACTTTCTAAATTAAATATGTCTCATCTAACTGCATAAATGTACCACTGTGCACTGGTAAAATCTATAAACTGTGTCATGTTTTTTATGTTAAAGTCTTTCCTACGCTAAGTGATTGAGAAGAATTTCTAAATTAAATATGTCTCATCTAACTGCATAAATGTACCACTGTGCACTAGTAAAATATATAAACTGTGTCATGTTTTTGATTTTAAATTTCTTTTGAAGCAGCCTTAGACACGATGTACTGTGTTTTACTTTTGTCTTAAAATTTGTCCTCATTTAATAAAGAGTTTCCGACTAGTATCCCAAGCTATTTATATACCACATATACCTTCTCACCCATTTCACTGGGTACCACTGTGCAGTGGTAGTCTATGTACTGTCATGTTTTTGATAACACATTTTTTATGAAGCTGTGATGATTTCATAAAAAATGTATTATAAGGTATTCAGCTACCACAGTTTGTACAACAGTGCTCTGTTCTACTTGATGGACTATATCACATTTTTAAAATTCTTTTGAGTTTAAAATGAGTTTTGGACCAGTATCGCAAGCACTTCATATACCACATGGGCCTCCTCCTACTGTGCACTGGTCGATCGATTCAACCAGTATCACGAACTCTTTATATATCACATAGACCTCCTTCTACTTCACCTTGTGTACCACTGTGTACCAGTATCGCAAGCACTTCATATACCACATGGGCCTCCTCCTACTGTGCACTGGTCGATCCTCTTAATGCAATGTGTCATGTTTTCGATTCCAAATTCATTTCGATTTTAAACTGCGTTTTCAACCAGTATTACAAACTCTTTATATATCACATAGACCTCCTTCTACTTCACCTTGTGTACCACTGTGCACTCGTCGGTCCTCTCCATATACTGTGTCATGTCATTCAATTTAATGTATGAGCTTAAGCTGAGTCAATAAAAATCCTTTGTAATCAAAAAGAACATAAAACCACAACTTTTCTGTTCGGACAAATAAATTTGTATTTCTTCCACTTACACTCATTCCTTCCGCCCCTGGCTGGCTCCAGTGAGCCAGCCAACACCCTTCATGCTGTCGTTATAGCAGGAAGGTTGTTCTTCTGCCGCGGGGAAGGATGGTAGCATGACTATGGTTGTGTGGGATGATGACGTTGCCATTGCTAGAGACGTCTGAGATTGTGCAGTGGTTTTCGCCTTGTGACTGTTGCGTTTAATCCACCTTTTTAGTGGTTTTGCTGAACCGCCTGTCAAACGAACTGGATTTGGTGCCGTAGGCCAGCAAATTTAAAATTCTATGTAATCCCGCAAGAGGCTTTCTTAAAGTGTCACTTTTATTTGTTATTCGTGCATCAGGGCCGAAAGGATAAGTGTAATTGTTACAGACAATCTGAGTTTTGAGAGTTCTTATTGGTTAGGCCTCCATGTTGAGGCATTTGATTCACAGGGATGACCAGTATGTTGTTTCAAAATCGTAGTGGTAATACCAATAATACTCGTATGACAAACATAACTGCTAATGAATATTTGCCAGCTGATAAAGATTGATTCACACTGTGGTTGCTTTAACTAATACCTCATGTAATACCAATTCGTCCCAAGAAATATGTGGGACATAACTTCCCTTTCGGTAAGAAGACAAGTCAGAATATTGGGCTGGCGGCATCATTGGGTCATTTTTCTTCGAAATGCTTACAGTCCCAATATTGTTAACGAATATTTGTCACCGTTCGAAGAAACCGTTGTTATTTTCTTATGCGAATATCGACAACCTTAACAGGATTCCCAATTGGCATGAGGTTCGTCATCACGGATTCAGTTTTCGCACCGGTCTTCTCAGTATGGCCAACGAAACTACCGGTTCTTAAACACGCCAGAGCGCTGTGTGAGTCATTCGCTGAGCCATTAAACGAGCGTACCCGTGTGTAACAAAGTATGCTTGTTTAAAAAAATCTTGCACCACTATTTGTAGGCTTTCAATACAACTTCAGTAACAAATTATACTAAAAATAACCTATTTTTATCTTAGTACTTATTTTTGGTTTCAAAATAATGCAAATGGTAATGTAGTACATTAACTGGCAATAAGGAGGCATAGCCTGAAAATGAGAGATTTTTGTCTGGTAATAAAAGGTTTTACCAGATAAGAAGAGGTCGTTATCTGTTTATGAGAGGGAATACCAGTTATTGTGAGGTTATCTATTTATGGAGGGAATACCTGTTATTGCGAGGTCAAAACCTGGTAATGAGAGGTCATTACTTGGTAATGCAAACGAATATAGCACAAGCGGATCCCTCGCGATTTAAGGTCGTACCTAAAAATTAAGTTATGTGATTTGTACGTGGCCTGCAACTAACGCCGGCTAATTAGACTATCGCATAAGAGACTAACGGTGTTCTTAAACGTTAACGCACTAACATGTTCTGCGGGTTATAATCTGTACAAAAACAGCCATTTGTGTATGAGCTACCAGAAGGGGCGTGGCTAGGATTATAATTTTCATCCACCAAGTTTGTCTTCACACTTCATTTCTATGTATCGATTTTAATTTGATCGTGGCAATAGTATTATAATTATTGAAAAAATACCAAAAGTGTGCCTAATTTGTACATTTGTATGGGCGGTACCAGAAGGGATGATGCAATATGCCACATTTTCAATTCCATAGGCAGTTTGAAAAAAAATTTGCAAAATCAAAAACGGTTGGTAGCTCTTTTTTAAAGCTATCGTGCGAACTTACCGCACTGACGGAAAGACAAACTGTGCTCAAATGACTGAAAAAGTCATAAAACGGATTTATATATATAGGGTGATTCATCTAGAGGTATTTTTTCAAAATAAAAAAAAAATACTAAAATTCAAATCAAGTTTGGAATCTTTTATATTCATTCGAAGGAAATTTTATGGCATTTATTTTTTGAATATAATTTCCTTCAAATGTTGGCCGAAACTACGCCATCAGTGTGTCCAGGGTGAGGGTGCAATTTTGGATGACTCATTCGAGCATTTCGACCGGTATGGCGCGAATGGCACGCGTAATGTTGGCTTGTAAGACCTGAATCATAGCTGGCTTGTCAGCATAGATTTGGACTTTCCGTAGCTCCAAAGAAAAAAGTCTAAAGGTGTGATATCACATGATCTAGGCCGCCAATTCACCGGTCCAAAATGTGAAATTAGCTGCTCTTCGAAATTACCTCTCACTAGATCCATTGTATGGACCGATAATTCCTCCCATAAACTGCACCAAACCGTGGTTTTTTCTGGTTATAATGGCACCTCTTGAACCTCGCCTGGTTCCTCTTCAGGCCAAGTGCGGCATTTTGTTTATTGACGTTGTCGTTGCGCCAGAAATGGACCTCATCACTGAACACAATTTTAGTCGAAAACAGCGGATCTTCTTGTTTTTCGCCGAACGCCCATTTCCATATTACAGTTGTCAACATTTGAATATTAATAAGATACCTCTAAGAAAAGTCACACTATTCCTAAGGGGGGTTCTCAAAAGTGGAATTTTTGGAAAAATTACCGCCATTATGCTCATGACCCCTGCAAAGGCTGTTTTGGATATTATCAGCCGTATTTTGGGATCGTGTTCCCACACAATAGACAATCTAAAGCTAGTAATCAAACTGCAATCTCTTTGCATTGGGGTGAGATTATACTTATATGTGTTAAGCTATTGCAAACATATTTTTTTCTCCGTGTACCGATCGACAAGGAATTATTTGCTGATAGATTTTAGATACGAGTACGAGTACTCGTATATCCGAGTGTCCTGCTGTTCTCGTGATCAAAGTATATGAGTCGGTCTGTGTGAAACTTTGCACATTGTTTCCGCTATCGAAATCTTGAGAAATCAATCCAAGCTGATATAGCCCTCACACAAATATCTCTCTCGTTTTGGGGTCTAACCGACCTACTTGCGGATTATTGGTAATCGACGAATCGGTCCATGTTTTGATTGAGGCTGCTGCATAGTAAAATCCCACAACTCGTAGATATTTCTTTGGAATTGTTGATTATAAAGTGTGATCCATCTAGAGGTATTTTTTCAGAAAATCAATGTTACTTTGCCATTTTGTTAAAAACTTGTCTTCTATTTAAATATAGAAGCAAGAGGTCTTGAGCCGGTTTAATCCCTGTTCAATGTGTAAAAGCAACAGGCCGAAATAAAACAAACGAGCTAAACATATATAAAAAGCAAACTAGAATTATTGATTTGGAAATCGAAAAATCCTATGTGATAATTTACCAATAATTTTATTAAAATTTCTTTAAGGAAATTCATTTTTAAATCCTTAACCAATAAAGATATCAAAAAACGATTTGGTGCGTACATGAATGACCAATAGGACTACTAAAAGCGACAATAAAAAAATCAAAAATTTACACATAGGCCTTCTGCTGGGAACTACGGCGATATGTCATTCGTTTTAATTCTGGGTTAATTGGGTCTAAAAACATATTTTCTGTTGGCTTTTCTGAACATCCAGGAGTGCAGGGTATAATACACGCAGAGAAAAAACATGGTTACTACATGATCGCGGCAATAATAATATGTTCTCCGCAATAAAAGTATGTTTGTCGCAACCATAGCATTGTTAACTGAATTTAGTTTTGACAAGAGTATAATTGCTGCAATATTAATATTGTTGAAATGTAATAATAGTATTATTGCCAAATTTAAAAGTGAAAATATGGTTACAGCAACAATATAAATATGGTAAGTGCGACAAAAGTATTGTGTTTTGCGTTTTATTTTATGTATTTGAATAATTTTGATAATTCAAATCTATTGTCGCCAACAAATTCTAATAAATTATATTGGGGATCAAAGTATAATTGTGTGAGATCATACTATGGTTGTGAGGATCATACTATGGTTGTATGTGAGGATCATACTATGGTTGTGGAGATCATAGTATGTTTGAGTGTGAATCATACTATGGTTGTGGGGATAATAGTATGGTTATGTTTGAACCATATTATTGTTGTGAGGATCATAGTATGGTTGTATTTGAATCATACTATTGTTGTAAGGATCATAATATTGTTGTTCCAAAACCATATACCCAACAATAGTATTATCCTCTTCGAATATTTCATTGGATTTGGCTCGTGTTCAAAGACCTACACGGTCGATTGCTGTTTTGATTCGGGCTCATACGCATAGATCCATGATTCGTCACCTGGGACGATCTTATAAAAGATCTTAAAAAAGCACCGCGATTTTTTAATATTTCTTTGCACCAATCGACACGAGCCTTTTTTTGACCGATTGTCAAATTGTGCGGGATTCAACTTTTACAGTGTTTTCTGCATACCACAATCGTTATCGAGGTTATGCCATGCCCCTAAAATGAAGGGTTGAAAATTCAACTTTTAATAATATCGAGTATTGTGGAATTTGAATTACCATTTAAGAACCACCAACGATCGCCGTTTTTAGCCCAATCTTTGCTGAAATAAAAAATAATAATCTTCTTTACCCCCAAATTATATTTGAATTCTTAAATGGCAATTCAAATTCCAAAATATTCAATATTATTAAAAGTTGCATTTATTTAAGAGGCATGGCATAAGGGCCACCAGTCTCCCTGGGCATTAATGTGGCGATTTGACTTTACGCCTTTGAAAATAAAGTAAAAACATTGCTATTAACATTATCAGATCCATTATTTGTTCTATGACATCATAATTACTTGATAACGACTACATGGCCCTACAGGATTCATTTTGAAACCTTCCATCACTTTTCCAGCATTTCAATTAATAAACAAAATTAACAAAAACGAATGAACTCCATAGAATCAGATGCTCCCACCCCATAGCTGGAATGCAATTCAATTCCCTGATGAAAGTGTCAATTTACCAAAATTCAAAAAAAAATCATACTGACAGCCGATACTATCTTTATGGCTCAAATAACAATTTTCAGCAAAATGCATTACAGCAGATTGAGCGTACGCAGCGGCATTACCTATTTTAACGCAGCCAATGCTGCCTTACTAAAGAATCAATCACAACCGAAATGGGCCACCAGTTGAGTTGATTGGTGGCGGTGGTGTTGGTTCCTGTAGTTGTTCATATTTACGGGATTGTCTGTCCGTACGTCTGCATGTATTGCCCTTTAATCTCTGAACATTTTAGATGCCATAAAATTCACTTTTAATAGCCTCTCTTAATAGATTCCAAACTGTGTTTTTTCCGGATCTTCTCTGCTCTTCTGTCCCAGAATGCAAAGCCATCAGGAGGAAAAAAATTGAAAAGACGATTTTTGCATAATCGACACATTGTTGTGAACACTGGCAGTCGAGCTAGCTAGCTGCAAGTCGTCAGGGCAGGGCAGCAACAGTCTGCCTGGATTTTAGCAACGGGACCCAATCACCATCACCCATTGTTACCATGATGAAAAGATTAAGGACGTCGTAGTCGTCGTCGGCATCGAGAAGCATTTGAGAGGAAAAATCTGCCAAACAACCGACAACGAAAAAATGGCAGATTGCAAATGCAATTTAAGCTAAGATTTAAGCAAATTAACAAAATGGTCAAAATAGTTGTTACTGCTAAAAGGTCTTAGTATAGATCGTACACGATATGATGAGTGCAAGCAAACAATAGCAGCAATGTGTTGAATTATGTTTCGAGCAACGATTTAAGGATATTAACCTGTTTTTTTTTTGTTATGGTTGCGAAGGTAATTTTTCGAAAACAATTTTTAACAGAAAACTATTATCAAAATAATCTACTTGAGAGGTAAACACAAAAAAGAACGCAAATTGTTATCGATGCACTGAGAGAAATAGAGTGAGCAAATGTTTTCTTAAAAAAAAGTTGTCCTCGGCGGCAGAGGATTTTTTTTGTTCAAATTTCTTATCGCGTGAGCAAATTTATTTCTATATGTGATATGCCTAGGGTTTTGTACATTTTTTTTAAATATCCTACTTTTTTATATAAATATTTTTCAGCGTTAAAGTAGTGCTCCAAATGTTTTCGGAGCAATTTTTTTTTTTGAACTGGTTACAATATTTTCTCTTAAGCGAAGTTTTTTATATAATTTTTTGAGCAATTACGAGGGCGACCGCAAAAGTAACTGGCCTAACATAAAAAGAACCGTTTTTTTGGAATTATTATTATTTATTTTTCAACACAATCTCCTTCCAACTCAATACACTTCATCAAACGTTTTTCAAGTTTTTTAATTCCATCCGAAAAATAAGATTTTTCAAGACCTTTAAAAATATCCCCCTGTTTCAGCAATAACCTCGCTATTGGACGAAAATTTTTTGCCGCCGAGAAATTTTTTTAAATTTGGAAACAAGAAATAATCAGAAGGAGCTAAATCTGGACTATATGGTGGATGCGGAGCAATTTCAAATCGTAATTCGGCCAGTTTTTATTGAGTTAAAAATGCAGTGTGGAAGGAGCATTATCTTGATGAAAAATAACTTTTTTTTTCTAAATGCGGTCGTTTTATCTTGATTTCTTCACTCAACCGATCCATTAATGCACAACAATGTTCACTATTTATAGTTTTTCCTTTCTCAAGATAATCAATAAATATTATGCCCCTTGCATCCATTACTTTTCCTGCTGACTTAACAGTTTTCGCCTTCTTGGGACCACTTTTACCAGCTTCTATCCATTGTTTTGACTGTTCTTTGCATTCTGGGATGTAGTGATGGATCCATGTTTCATCCACAGTTATCAATCGGCGCAAGAACTCTATTGGATTACGCTGATAAATCGCTAAAAGCTCCTCGGAATTTGTCCAACGGATGATTTTTTGGGGCAAAGTCAACAAACGCGGCACCCATCTTGCGGATAGCTTTTTCATGTGGAGTTCATCATGTAAAATACTCCAAACTTGTTTTTCGTGTATTTTAACAATACCAGCAGGTTCTCTGTGCTTTATTCATCCATCTTTAGTCACTTCATTAAATATTTTTCTAATGTTTTCAATAGTAGTAGTAGTAGTTTTCAGTCTTTCAGAGCGTGTTTCATCTTCCGTACTTGAACGACCCATTTTAAATTGTTGAACCCAGGATTTCACGGTGGAGTATGATGGTGCATTATCACCAATGAACAGAATCCAATTCATCTTTGATTAATTGTGGCGTATAACCTTTCATATAAAAGTGTTTAATTACCGCACGAAACTCTTTATTTTCCTTTTTTCAAAAATTTTAAAACTTGTTTACTTCAATCACCTGTAACAAAGAAAATAATCATTAAATATTTGGGAAATTTTGACAGATGGCTTATAAAAGATTGCTTTCAAAAAACAAAAACAAAAAAATTGCTAGTAAAACAAAAAATGTGCCAGGCAGTTAGTTTTGCGGTCGCCCTCGTACTTGTCTAGTCATTATTTACAGCTTTTGAGCAAATGTTTTTAATTTGGAAATTTTAAAGGGCTAAGCTATTTTTTCGTCCTAGGAACATATCTTGGCAATTTTTTTTCTAAAGTAATATATCTCAATATATTGGGCTAATGGCCCAATTTGTATACCCTGCTGCACTTTGTGAAGCAGGGCATGAAAAATTTCTTAACAGCTGAATTTTTTTTTATAAAAAAAAATACAAAAATTCAAATCAAGTGTCGAATCTTTATTGTTCATTCTAAAAGATATTGTATGCCATTTGTTTTTGAAATAAAATGTTCCACAAATTTGGGCAACTGTATCACGAAAATGAGCGTTCGGTGAAAAACGCTGTTTTCGACAAAAATTTTGTTCAGTGATGAGGTTAATTTCTTGCGCAACGGCAACGTCAATAAACAAAATTGCCGCATTTGGGCTAAAGAACAACCAGAAGATGTTCAAGGTACCATTCTACACAGAGAAAAACACGATTTCGTGCGGTTTATGGGCAGGTGGAATCTTCGGTCCATATTTTTTAAAAAATTAATGATGTCTGGAACGTTAACACGGCCGGAACGTTACGTTCGGCCACTTGTCCGAAATCAATTTAAAAACATAATGGCAAACCCTTATCTTTAAAATAAAGTAAATTCTTGGCCGTAACATTACATTATATGTGTCGCGCAAAATAGAAAGGGACCTAAGGTTAAAAACCAGTTTTGTTCAGGAGAGCCATTTTAAAGATTAGGTCCCTTTCTATTTGCGCTTAGAATCGTCGACTTCACTTTCATAAAAAGCGCATATCTCTGGGAGGGAACACTTTTGGGGCATCAAAAAAAGAAAAAAAAAATGAAAATTGTTTTTTTTACCCTCTGGTCTCTTGCTCTATGCGTTTAATTTCTTCTTGAATTCCTAAAGTCTAAAAAACACATGTGGATTTTAAATCCAAAAATTCTCTTCTGACGGTTTGGATACTTGGTTTGTTGCACCGATAATAACTGCAAATTACAGAGCACCAACTAACATCCGGTTCAACTTATGGAATACTCGAGGTGCATGTAACCTTAATCATTCGGTTGCCAAAAAACTTCGGTTGTGGCAACTAATCTGTTCTCTGTGTGTAGTCATTTCCTCAAATTTTACGCAAATTTAATTTAGGTTACTTTTTCAGATTTTCGAAATTTGCGCTTTCGTTTAAAGTGTTTTCCCATTTTTCTAGTGTACTTTATTTTTGTCTTTTTCCTCATTTTTTAACATTGTAGGTGTAGAATAATCAAAAAACAAGAAATTGTTAGTGTTGCTCGTATGGTTGGGTTGTCGAAAATGCAAATTGAATTGCCTTACCGTACATATCACACATTTAGACAGTTTATGCCCTATATCCGGCATTGTTCGAATAAGTAAAATAATTGACATGAAATCAAATACTTTAAAGTGGTTGCCATATGTAACGCCCAAAATAGAAAGGGACCTAAGGTTAAAAACCAGTTTTGTTCAGGAGACCAATTTTAAAGATTAGGTCCCTCGATGCTCAGATGTTGTCCACATCAAAAAAAAAGTGAAAAGTTGATAAAAAGTTTTGTTCAGGAGAGCCATTTTAAAGATTAGGTTCCTTTCTATTTGCGCTTAGAATCGTCGACTTCACTTTCATAAAACGCGCATATCTCTGGAAGGAAACACTTTTGGGGCATGGGATCGGTCTCATTCGATGCTCAGATGTTGTCCACATCAAAAAAAGAAAAAAAAATGAAAATTGTTTTTTTTTACCCGTAGGTCCCTTTCTCTATGCGCTGTCACATATGCAGAGGATGGGAATGGAGGGGCCAGAGTTGATCTAAAAGACTTTGTTGCTAGTATATAAAATTGCCTAATGAACACTTAACAAAATTTGGTTTAATACACTATCCTTTTTTAAAGTGCTCTTGAAGTTAAAGATTTCCTTGACATTTTCTTACAATTTTTCAGATGGTACCGGCTGCGAAATGTTTATAACGCTTCGCAATACCCTGATTTCAATATCAATAGTATATATCCGCATTAATGTAGGGCTCCATATTAGTCGCTTCATTCTTCACTTCCTATCTTCGTTGTAATTTTGTAGCCTTTTCAATGTTATCCGTTTGGAAAATTGTAACATTACAGACAACGATTGAGATTTTAACCTTTTTTTGCATATGCGAGCAGGTTGTTTTCTGTGTGCACTGACTACAAGGAATTTACATATACCTAACGTGCATAGATATGTTCGTACCTATGCCCGTACTTATGTAGTCGAATTTGTATACATAAGTAAGGATATGTGAACTATAAGTGTACGAGTATGTATATCGAAATGATAATCAAAAAACGGAAATGATGCAAAAAATTAAAAAGAAACGAATACGTCGAAATTACCTGCAGCGGCGGGATGTTGTTGAAAATAATGATTACGGAAAATCAGGACAGTTGTACGATGCAATTGCAATGTTGCAATGAAAACGTGTTGTGTCGCTGGTACAAATAGTCTGCTACAAGGTTTCAATATACTTTGTAGGGACATAAATACTATTACACACGTTTTATGCTGTAAAATAAAAACTGTTTTTGGACCAAATATTTTTTAATATATTTATTGATGCTTATTTTATCCATTAAGTCGCATTGGCCAATCGTCAATAGCTGCACGAACCTCGTCCATTAGAAAATTGGCCACAGCACGAACTAAAGCAGTCTTAAGAGATTCAATGTTTAGGTATCTTTTGTGACAAACCTTGTCCTCTAAAACCGTCCACAATTTGTAATCTAATGGGTTCAAATCTGGACTGCCTGAGGGCCATTCTTCAGAGGAAATAAACGCTGGCAAATTTTTTCGAAGCCAGGCCTGGGACGTTTTAGCCTTATGGACCGGCCCAGAATCCTGCTGGCAAGTCCATGGCTGGTTTTGGAACAGGAAATTGTTAAGAGGCTTCACAACAGCTTCTAAAACGGTTTCTTGGTAAACTTTGGCCGATGTTTTGACTCCTTGAAATGCAGGTCAGTGCAGGTCAGTGGATGATGACCCTTTTCCATCCCTGGGATCAGTTCAGATTCTTCCTTAGATGACCGCGCATACACTCTATCATTTTGCTTGTTAAATTTTTCCTGAACAATAAAATTTTTTTCATAATTGAACAAAATTTTTCTGTGCAAGTTATCGCCGTATCGCTGTAATAGCGCTTTTCTAGTGTGAAATGAAAAAAAAAACGATATTTTCAAAACGCTACGGCCACTAGGGATTAGCCGCATGTTTGTCTACCGATGCATATACCGGTTTGAGGAGACTGGAGATGTAGAAGACCGCCACCGGTCGGGCCGCCCACACTCTGTTGGAACACCGCATATCATCAAAGCCGTTAAATCCAAGAATTCACAGAAATCCGCTCCGAAAACCGAAAATCATTGCCCGCGAGATGAATATCACGCAAAAGTCCATTAGTCGAATCATTAAAAAAGACTTGGGACTTGGGGCTTTCAAACGACGTAACGGACATTTTTTGACTGCAGCTTTAAAAAAAATAGGATTGAAAAATGCAAACGTCTTTTGGTGAAGCACGCTGATAACCTGCACAGAAAAATATTGTTCACCGATGAAAAAATGTTTACCGTTCAGGAAAAATTTAACAACCAAAATGATAGTATGCGCGGTCATCCAAGGAAGCATCTGAACTGATCCCAAGGGTAGAAAAGGGCCATCACCCAGCTTCAGTCATGGTTTGGTGGGGTGTCTCTTACGATGGGGTCACTGACCTGCATTTCTGCGAACAAGGAGTCAAAACATCGGCCAAAGTTTACCAAGAAACCGTTTTTGAAGCTGATGTGAAGCCTCTTAACAATTCCCTGCTCCAAAACCAGCCATGGACTTTCCAGCAGGATTCTGCGCCGGCCCATAAGGCTAAAACGTCCTAGGCCTGGCTTCGAAACAATTTGCCAGCGTTCATTTCCTCTGAAGACTGGCCCTCAGGCAGTCCAGATTTGAACCCATTGGATTACAAATTGTGGACGGTTTTAGAGGACAAGGTTTGTCACAAAAGATACCCCAAAATTGGATCTCTTGAGACTGCTTTGGTTCGAGCTGTGGCCAATTTTCCAATGGACGAGGTTGGTGCAGTTATTGGCGATTGACCAGTGCGACTTAAGGCGTGTGTAAAGGCAAAAGGCGAACATTTCGAATAAGTAGATTCTTTTTGGATACACTATACATCAATAAATATATTAATAAATATTTGGTCCAAAAATATTCAGTACTTTTTATATAACAGCATAAAACGTGTGTAACAGAATTTATGTCCCCACTAAGTATAGGTTGGAGCTAAATCTTAATCTGATCCGATTTTTCAATATTTTCATATATC
Organism: Hydrotaea diabolus; assembly: GCA_963513945.1. Lineage (NCBI taxonomy): Eukaryota > Metazoa > Arthropoda > Insecta > Diptera > Muscidae > Hydrotaea > Hydrotaea diabolus. The sequence goes on from OY740719.1 coordinate 136,905,232, forward strand.
AATATTTTCATATTTTCATTTTAATAGCGTCCGTCCTTGATCAAAAAAAAACATTAATTAAATCATGACCGGCTAGTTTTTCATTAACACCACTTGCCCATCAGCTAAGCAAAATTTGCTAGAAAACTATTTTTTTGCTGCTGTGCAAGTTATTTATAAAAAAAAAACATTGTTCAGCCGCTGAGCAAGTTTTTCATAGAAAAACCGGATGAACATATATGTGGAAGCTATATCTTAATCTGAGCCGGTTTTATCAATTGCAATAGCGTCCGTCCTTGGTCCCAAAAACGTACTTCTGCAAATTAAATCAAGATCGGACAACAATTGCAAGAGCAAGTTTTTCATAGAAAACCACTTGATCAGCCGTTGAGCAAGTTTTCCATAAAAACATTTGCTCAGCTGCTGAGCAAGTTTTTCAAAAAAAAAAAAAAAACATTTACATAGCTGATGAGCAAGTTTTTTTTTATAAAAAAAAGCATTTGCTCAGCTTCTGAGCAAGTTTTTCGTACAAAAAAAAAACATTTGCTCAGCTGCAGAGCAAGTTTTTCATAAAAAAAAAATCATTTGCTCAGCTGCTGAGCAAGTTTTTCATAGAAAACCAGTTGCTGAGTATGTTTTTCATAGAAAAACAGGTGCTTAGTATATTTTTCATAAAAAACAATTTCGCTCAGCTGCTGAGCAAGTTTTTTTTTATAAAAAAAAACATTTGGTCAGCTGCTGAGCAAGTTATTCATAAAAAAAAATCATTTGATCAGCTGCTGAGCAAGTTTTGCATAGAAAACCAGTTGCTGAGTATGTTTTTCTTAAAAAATAAATTTCGCTCAGCTGTTGAGCAAGTTTTTCACAGAAAAAAATTTACTCAGCTGTTGAGTAAGTTTTTCTTAGAAAAAATTTGATTAGCTGTGGAGCAAGTTTTTCATAGAAAAACAATGGCTCATTCGTAGGCAAGTTTTTCAAAAAAAAAATTGCTCGTTTGTAGGCAAGTTTTTCATAGAAAAAATATTGCTCGTTTGTAGGCAAGTTTTTCATAGAATTTGCTAAGCAGCTGAGCCAAATGTATGCTCAGCCGTTGAAAAAATTTGCTTTCGGAAAAAATTTACTTTCTGAAAAATTTTCCTCAGTCACAGAGGAATTTTTCGCCATACTGAAACCCGGTGTTTCTCATACATATTGAGATTTTAAAAGATAACGTATACCAAGCATTGAAGCTTTATTTAATAAAATTACTTACGCCCTAATTGAACATTTTTATCATGGACAAAAAAATAACTATCCGGATTACATTATTATTTTTGCGCAACCATTTAGAATTTATTTATGGTTTTCTGGAGAAAAACAAACTTAATACATATTCCATGTAATGTTCATTTACTGCAAATGCTCGTAATTAATTATTCAAGCCACACTATCGGCACATAGCCGTACAGAGGCTAAAGTAAAACGCACTATTCATGTCCTTTCAGTGGAAGAAGGACAATCCACAGATATTGGAAAATCATGTTGCAATCTTTAAAAACACATTTAAGCCATTAATAACAATGTCGTTTCTGTTTCTGCTGCAACTATTTTCAGCTGTTTTTTTTTCTGTGTGCCGTATCGCGGTCTGCATCCTATTCAGATGCCACTTTCAAATTCTACGGCAGTTTGTTTAATGGCCAAAGCCCCACCGGTAACTAAATTGTCATTTTGATAGCCAAAGCCATAATTTATAGTCGACGTTTATAAATTTACAAAATGAGCGAACAAAAAACTATGTGAGTGCAGCATATACATAGGTTGGCTGTATTTTTTATCACCGGTAGTATATAACCGAGCAAATAGTGTTGGAGACAAAGTTGCAGGTAAGGACAACCTTAAGTATCGCTGGAATACACAAACAAATGTCTAAGGATAGCAAACGTTAAATGATTAAGGAAAAGTTGTGGATTTCAGGATAAATTCTGATCGCAAAGAATCTACACATACCGATATTCTAATAGCAATATTTATTAAAATAATTTTAGCTTTGGAGGAAAAACTCAGCCATTTGCTTACATTAATCGCAGAATGGCGTCACGCTTTCTCTGGAACATTTTTTAAGGCATTTCTTAGTAAAATGTTACCAACCGATGTAGTGAAATACGAGGGCGACCGCAAAAGTAACTGGCCTGACATAAAGAAGAACCGCTTTTTTGGAATTATTATTATTTCTTTTTCAACATAATCTCCTTCCAACTCAATACACTTCATCAAACGTTTTCAAGTTTTTTAATTCCATCCGAAAATAAGATTTTTCAAGACCTTCAAAATATGCCTCAGTTTCAGCAATAACCTCGCTATTGGACGAACATTTTTTGCCACCGAGAAATTTTGTTAAATTTGGAAACAAGAAATAATCAGAAGGAGCTAAATCTGGACTATATGGTGGATGCGGGGCATTTTCAAATCGTACTTCGACCAGTTTTTGTTGTTAAAAATGCAGTGTGTGAAGGAGCATTATCTTGATGAAAAAGAACGTTTTTTTTTTCTAAATGCGGTCGTTTTATCTTGATTTCTTCACTCAACCGATCCAATAATGCACAATAATATTCACTATTTATAGTTTTTCCTTTCTCAAGATAATCAATAAATATTATACCCCTTGCATCCCAAAATACTGTGGCCATTACTTTTCCTGCTGACTTAACAGTTTTCGCCTTCTTGGGACCACTTTTACCAGCTTCTATCCATTGTTTTGACTGTTCTTTGCATTCTGTGATGTAGTGATAAATCCATGTTTCATCAACAGTTATGAATCGGCGCAAGAACTCTATTGGATTATGCTGATAAATCGCTAAAAGCTCCTCGGAATTGGTCCAACGGACGATTTTTGGGGCAAAGTCAACAAACGCGGCACCCATCTTGTGGATAGCTTTTTCATGTGGAGTTCATCATGTAAAATACTCCAAACTTGTTTTTCGTGTATTTTAACAATATCATCAGGTTCTCTGAGCTTTATTCGTCTATCTTTAGTCACTTCATTAAAAAATTTTCTAATGTTTTCAATAGTAGAAGCAGTTTTCGGTCTTCCAGAGCGTTGTTATACATTCGATATTGCACGAACATTTGGCCGTCAAAAAGGTTTGTTCTCGTTGGATCCCGCACATTTTGACAATACATCAAAACAAAAAGGCTCGTGTCGATTGGCGCAAAGAAATTTTAAAAAAAATACGATCGCGGTGCTTCGAAAGACGTTTATAAGATCGTCACAGGTGACGAATCATGGATCTATGTCTATAAGCCCGAAACAAAACAGCAATCGACCGTGTGGGTCTTCGAACACGAGCCAAATCCAACGAAAGTTGTTCGTGGAAGAAGCACTTCGAAGCAAATGGTCGCCTGTTTCGTCGGCAAAACTGGTCATATGGCGACTGTTTCGCTTGAGCAACGTAAGAGGTAAATTCTAAGTGGTACACCACAATTTGTTTACCTAAAGTCTTCGGAGAAATTCGAAAAATGAACAAGAAGACGAATCATTGTGCACCATGTCAATGCGAGCTCTCACACATCGTCTCAAACCAGCGCCTTTTTGACCGGCCAAAACGTCGAATTGATGGGTCATCCGCCGTACAGCCCTGACTGGCACCCAATGACTTTTTATTCCCACAAGAAAAAAATGCATGATCAACGATTTTCGTCGCCAGAAGATGCTGTTGAAGGGTTCAAAAACCATGTTTACAAGTTGGCTCAATCGGAGTGGAAAAAGTGCTTCGACAATTGGTTTGAGCGCATGCAAAAGTGTATAAATCATACTGGAGAATACTTTAAAAAACAATAAAACCGTTTTTGATGATAAATATTCGCATTTTCATTATTAGGCCAGAACTGTATGTAGCAGCCCGCGTACAACTACTTAGTTGGGACATTAATACTGTTACAACATTGAACACACCCATTTCAATAGTAGAATTGAACATACCCCGTTAATGTTATATGGGTTTTGAAAGCTAACCTCAATAGCGTTAGTCTGTAGAGGAATTTTAAAATTGTTTCAACTTTCATCATGGAGTGGCCAGATAATGAGAACCGTATCTCTGTAATAGCGCTTTTCAAGTGTTAAATGATAAAAAGCGATATTTTTAAAACACTTTGGCTACTAGGGATTAGCCGCATGTTCGTCTACCGATGCAAAAAACTGTTTGAGGGGACTGGAGATGTAAGAGACCACCACCTGTCGGGCCGCCCACGCTCTGTTCGAACACCGCATGCACGCAGAAAAAAGTATGGTTGGGGTGACAATATTCGAAGAGGATCATACTATTGTTGGGTATATGGTTGTGACAACAATATTATGATCCTCACAACAATAGGCAGGCAGGCAGATTTTAAATGAACGATATATCAAAAAACATACGCACACACACATGTATCCTCTAAAAAACCTGTTTTGTTCATAATCGCAACCATAATGTATGATTGCCGTAATCAAATTATTGCAAAAGTAAATTTTTTAACAACAATGCTTTTGTTGCACCAACCATGTTTATATGGTTGCTACAACCATATTTTCATTTCTAAATTTAGCAACATTTTAACAATACCAATATTGTCGCAATCATACTATTGTCAAAATGAAATTCAAAAGACAATACTAGGGTTGCGACGAACATGCTTTTATTTTAGATAACATTTTATTGCTGCGGTGACCAAAGTGTACCCATATCTTTTCTCTGCGTGTGTTATTAAGGCCATTAAATCAAGAATTCACAGAAATCCGCTCCGAAAACAAAAAAGCATGGCCCGTGAGATGAATATCACGCAAAAGTCCATGAGTCGAATCATTAAAAGAGACTTGAGACTTCGGGCTTTCAAACGACGTACCGGACATTTATTGACTGCAGCTTTAAAAAAAATAGGATTGAAAAATGCAAACGTCTTTTGGTGAAGCACGCTGATAACCTGCACAGAAAAATTTTGTTCACCGATGAAAAAATTTCTACCGTTCAGGAAAAATTTAACAACCAAAATGATAGTATGCGCGGTCATCCAAGGAAGCATCTGAACTGATCCCAAGGGTGGAAAAGTGTCATCACCCAGTTTCAGTCATGGTTTGGTGGGGTGTCTCTTACGATGGGGTCACTGACCTGCATTTCTGCGAACAAGGAGTCAAAACATCGGCTAAAGTTTACCAATAAACCGTTTGAAAGCTGTTGTGAAGCCTCTTAACAATTCCCTGTTCCAAAACCAGCCATGGACTTTCCTGCAGGATTCTGCGCCGGCCCATAAGGCTAAAACGTCCCAGGCCTGGGACGTTTTAATGGCCTTCAGGCAGTCCAGATTTTAACCCATTGGATTACAAATTGTGGACGGTTTTAGAGGACAAGGTTTGTCACAAACGATACCCCAACATTGGATCTCTTAAGACTGCTTTGGTTCTAGCTGTGGCCAATTTTCCAATGGACGAGGTTCGTGCAGCTATTGACGATTGGCCAGTGCGACTTAAGGCGTGTGTAAAGGCAAAGGGCGAACATTTCGAATAAGTAGATTCTTTTTGGATACAATATACATCAATAAATATATTAAAAAATATTTGGTCCAAAAACATTCAGTAATTTTTATTTTACAGCATAAAACGTGTGTAACAGTATTTATATCCCTACTAAGTAGAATGTGAAATTTGAATTGATTCTCCTTCACAATGTAATATAGATTAATTGGACTCAAAGGCTTTGTATATAGCAATGAAATAAATAAAAATAAAAGATTAATCTATACTTTTATTTATTTAACACACATGCATTTATTTTGCGGCCTCGAATGGCTGCTCATTTGTGTATCATCGTAACCCAATTATCTCAGATCTAAATTATGACTTATTCATCTATCTCAAGCATGGCTTGCCCGGTATTTGCATGCATTTATGGCCTGTTCGTATAACATCAGAACTTCACGGAACGTTAGAAAGACAAATCTAATATCATCAAACCGTAGCTCTGAGTTGGCTTAACGACACCGCCAAGACGATAGATTACCGAATTTGGAGCACCAATGATCTTTTGGACATAGGATGTGATCCGCATGGTGGCTTAGATTCAATTTCCTTCAGCCAAATGCCCATAATTTTTGATCTAGTAATCATTATTCAGTTCTGTAAAAAGGGCGATTGCAGTCAAGGACTTGGTCACATGTGAGTTTTATTAATATTCAGACATAGGCATATTAATGCGTACTTTTGAATTTTACATGATTGAGAGAAAATTCGATGTAAACATCTGGAATTTGCAGAGGCGTTTATACTTGGACAAGAACTCATAGAATGTCCAAAATATCATAAATTGCCTTTTTAACATTTCACTGCTCCGGTTTTGTAACATAGGCAACATTAAGCACCAAGTAAGCAAAAAAAAAGAAGTTTTTTCTTCTGATCAGGAAATGTTTTTAAAAACACCTCCTCGGTGTATGTGTCACAAAACATTTGGTTTTCACTTATCAATTATCCGTTTTTTCATTTTATTCTCATTGGCCCGCATTTCATTATGATTTTCTAATAGATAAAAACAGACACTATTTGGTTATGGATAAAAACGGATGTGATGGAAAAAATATTTGTTTCAATGTTTTAATTGATTACTTTGCACTAAAAACACGTTTTAATGATTAATGAAATTCGCATCACACCAGTATTGACGCGGATAGTTTAAATTTAGATTAGTGGAGACATATTTGCGACAAGCACTCAAACTGATGTCAAAATACTTAATTAAAGTGGATGATGTTTTCTATCTATTCAAGCAGGTCAATTGAGGAGCGTTCGGTGGCTAATATAGTACAGGATATGCTACGAGGGCGACCGCAAAAGTAACTGGCCTTACATAAAAAGAACCGTTTTTTTGGAGTTATTATTATTTATTTTTCAACATAATCTCCTTCCAACTCAATACACTTCATCAAACGTTTTTCAAGTTTTTTAATTCCATCCGAAAAATATGATTTTTCAAGACCTTCAAAATATGCCTCAGTTTCAGCAATAACCTCGCTATTGGACGAAATTTTTTTAAATTTGGAAACAAGAAATAATCAGAAGGAGCTAAATCTGGACTAAATGGTGGATGCGGAGCAATTTCAAATCGTAATTCGGCCAGTTTTTGTTGAGTTAAAAATGCAGTGTGTGAAGGAGCATTATCTTGATGAAAAAGAACTTTTTTTTTTCTAAATGCGGTCGTTTTTTCTTCACTCAACCGATCCAATAATGCACAATAATACTCACTATTTATAGTTTTTCCTTTCTCAAGATAATCAATTGATATTATACCCTTTGCATCCCAAAATACTGTGGCCATTACCTTTCCTGCTGACTTATCAGTTTTCGCCTTCTTGGGACCACTTTTACCAGCTTCTATCCATTGTTTTGACTGTTCTTTAGCATTCTGGGATGTAGTGATGAATCCATGTTTCATCAACAGTTATGAATCGGCGCAAGAACTCTATTGGATTACGCTGATAAATCGCTAAAAGCTCCTCGGAATTGGTCCAACGGACGATTTTTTGGGGCAAAGTCAACAAACGCGGCACCTTTTTCGCGGATAGCTTTTTCATGTGGAGTTCATCATGTAAAATACTCCAAACTTGTTTTTCGTGTATTTTAACAATATCAGCGAGTTCTCTGAGCTTTATTCGTCTATAACCTTCAATAACCTGTAACAAAGAAAATAATCATTAAATATTTCGCTGGGACCCAAATATTTCTGAAATTTTGACAGATGCCTTATAAAAGATTGCTTTTAAAAAACAAAAACAAAAAAGTTGCTAGTAAAACAGAAAATGTGCCAGGCCTGTTAGTTTTGCGGTCGCCCTCGTATTTAATATTTTAAATTTGAATCGGATGTTAAAAAAATAACAAAATTTTTTCAAATTCTGGTTTTATTCGAAATGTATTTTCGCTTCGCCCAATCGGATTGCTTGGCAGGAGATGAAGCATTTAACCGAAAAATCGTGTTTTAGGATAAAGCTCATTTCTCACAACTGGCTCACAACAGTACGAGGGCGGTTCGGAAACTTCTTGCCCTAGCACAAAACGCGCGGTATAAACAGAAAAAAGTTAAGTGTTTTGGAAACTTCCATGTCTGCTATGAACACATGTTAAATTTTGTTTCGATCTGGCATCTCCTTCATATAGAAACAGGTGTTCACAAAAGACGCATCCGCGATTTTTTTACAATGGAAAAATTAGAAATGCGTGGTGTCATTAAATATTTACATAAAAAAGGTTTATCGGGACAAGAAACTCATAATGATATGGTGAATGTGTTAGGTGAAAGTGCTCCTTCATATGCAACAGTAAAAAATTGGGTTGCTGAATTTAAACGTGGTCGTACAAGCATTGAAGTTGAACCACGTAGTGGACGTCCAAAAACAGCAACAACAACAGAAATTGTAGCCAAAGTGCATGATATGGCATTAAATGATCGACGAATAAAAGTGCGTGAAATAGATAATATCATGGGCATCTCAAATGATCGAGTCCATTTAATTTGCATGAAGAACTACAGATGAAAAAGCTTTCTGCAAGATGGGTGCCGGACTTGTTAACAGTCGACCAAAAACGCATAAGAATGAACATTTCTCAAGCTTGTTTGGATCGTTTTCAGCGAAATAAAATGGATTTTAAGCGTCGTTTAATAACTGTTGATGAGACATGGATCCACCACTATACTCCAGAAACAAAAGAACAATCCAAACAATGGACTGAAGCTGGAGGAAGTGTCCCAAAGAAGGCAAAAACAATTCAATCGGCTGGTAAGGTTATGGCAACGGTTTTTTGGGACTTCAAAGATATTTTATTGATTGACTATCTGCAAAAGGGTAAAACAATAAATTCAGAGTACTATTGCAACCTTTTAGATCAATTAAATGTACAAATTCGAGAAAAACGTCCTGGCTTACAACACAAAAAAATAATTTTTCATCAAGGCAACGCACCAGCGCACAAGAGTGTTTTAACAATGGCTAAAATCAACGAATTAAAGTACGAGTTGCTTGACCACCCACCTTATTCTCCTGATTTAGCTCCCAGTCACTTTTACCTGTTCCCAAATCTAAAAAAATTCCTTGTTGGCAAGCGTTTTACCTCAAATGAAGATGCAATTACCGTTGTAAACCACTATTTTGAAGACCTTGAGGAAAACTATTTTAATCAAGGGATAGAATTGCTAGATAAGCGTTGGACTAAGTGTATTGAAGTTTCAGGAGATTATATTAAAAAATAAAAAATATTTTTGAAAAACTAACTATTCTCTTTCATTGATAGGCTAAGAACTTTCCGAACCGCCCTCGTACTTCATTCGATCAACCCAATTTTTCAGTACATTTTCAATTGTTTCGGGTCGAATGGCTTTCATGGCTACTTCGATTTCATGTTTCAACAGTTCAATTGTCTCTAGATGCTTTGCGAAACATTTATCCATCAAGGCTCCCCACAGAAGCTATTCCAAAGGTCTCAATTACACCTCCGAGGTGGCCAATTGACACATCACAGTTGCGGCTGATTGTTTCATTTTCAAAAACAGTGCCTAAATTATCGATGGTTGCGTTGGCTGTGTGACATGTCGTTCATGTCATTCTTTTGAATTTTTACGGTAGCGGCGGCTTCTTACTCATTTTCAAAGAAAAATTGCCTAATGATGGCACACCCTATACGAGGGCTGCTATATATATTTCTGGTCTAATAATGAAAATGCGAATATTTATCATAAAAAATGGTTTTATTGTTTTTCAATGTATTCTCCAGCATGATTTATGCATGCGCTCAAACCAATTGTCGAAGCACTTTTTACATTCCGATTGAGACACCTCCAAAACATGGCTTTTGAACGCTTCAACAGCATCTTCTGGCGACGAAACTCATTGACCACGCATTTTTTCTTGATGTGTGCGAATAAAACGAAATCATTGGGTGCCAAGTCAGGGCTGTACGGCGGATGACCCATCGATTCGACGTTTTGGCCGTTCAAAAAAGCGCTGATTTGAGCCGATGTGTCAGAGCTTGCATTGTCATGGTGCACAATGATTCGTCTTCTCTTGTTCGTTTTTCGAATTTCTCCAAAGACTTCAGGCAAACAAATTGTGGTGTACTACGTTGCTTAAGCGGAACAGTCGCCACTTGAACAGTTTTGCCGAAGAAACAGGCGACCTTTTGCTTTGAAGTGCTTCTTCCACGAACAACTTTCGTTGGATTTGACTCGTCTTCGAAGACCCACACGTTCGATTGCTGTTTTGTTTTGGGCTCATACGCATAGATCCATGATTCGTCACCTGTGGCGAACTTAAAAACGTCTTTTGAAGCACCGCGATCGTATTTTTTTCAAAATTTCTTTGCACCAATCGACACGAGTCTTTTTTTGAGCGATTGTCAAATTGTGCGGAATCCTTTTTTACGGCCATGTGTTCATGCAATATCGAATTTATGCTGGTGAAAGAAATGCCCAAGGCTGCCTCTATCTCACGGTATGTCACATGACGATCTTGCATTATCAGTTCACGCACGGCATTAATGTTCTCGGGCACAACGGCCGTTTTTGGACGACTTTCGTCTTTTAGCGAGCGTCGGCCACGTTTGAATTCATCAAACCAGTGTTTCACAGTCCTATAGGTGCTTTATCGCCATACAAAGATTTAAGTTGATCGATGCACTCTTGTAATGATAATCCACGTCGAAAAATTATGAAAAGTGATCGCACGAAAATGTTCACGATTTAATTCCATTTTTTGCCAAATTGTTTTTTCAAGTCAGTGTAAACAACACAAATGATGGTCGTACGTCAAACGTTCTGAGCACGTTGACGCTAAAAATTGTCAAACTTTCGAATGGAAATGACAGATGGCGCCAGGCAACACTTAGTATTGCGTAGGCTAGAAATATATATCGCAACCCTCGTACAAAAGTAAAAAAATTAATTGTATTATATACGTTGTACGAGTATAGGATGATTGCAGAAGAACACAGTTTTTCGTTAACAACAAAGGTAGATAGATGTGGCGGTCCATTGTGGTACACACTTGGTGCATTGAGAACCATTGTGTTACTATTGGTTGTTGTTTTGCAACTAGAGTGCCCATAAAACCGGGGTTTTCAGTTAACCTGCAGTAATGGCTTTGTTCAAAACCGTATTTAAAAAAAAACTACCCCGATTTTTTTTAACGTAAAAAATCGGCGTTAACCGGCATTCCGGTTAGCAACTACTATCGTCGTAGCGGTATTAGTTTAGTAAACACAGTCTTTCAAAGTACCGGGAAGTATGGGCGGGACCACGCCCTTTTGTCCAATTGTATTTTTGACAAAAATTCACTACACCTCAGTTCATTTCGTTGGCCATAACTAAAATTTGTTAAAGGGCACCGCCCACTTTTTCTATATGATGTGTTTAATTCCATGCCTACATCATATGCTCCAAATATCATCGTCATATCTCTAATAATTCATGTGATATTGTATTTAAAAAAAAATAAGTTCAAGGTTGAGTGCCACGCCCCATTGTCTAGTTTTGTCATGATATTCTTAAATAATTGCCAAGTTTTTGATTTCATTCTGTTTACATTTTAGAACAATTGGTATATTAGTTTGGCCATAAGTGCGATTTTTTAATGAGGCGTGGCACCGCCTACTTTTCTGTTCACATTTGTTTCGATCCATAATAATATCATTTGTTCTAAATATCATTGTCTTATCCATAATAGTTTATGGGATATTGTGTTTTTAACTTCAGGATTGTAATTAATTCCAGATGTTGACTCAGTCAATGTGAGGGAAAAATTGCTACCTCTTCACCGATCTGGCTTAATTTCAATACCAACCATTTCAGTCCATCTTTAAATGTTTCTGCAAAATCTCGACCACCTAGCTTCTATATTGCGACGGTAATTTGTCCTTCCACACACAAACAGACGGACATGGCTAGATCGTCATTGAATTTTACCAGGTTAAAAACCAGTTTAACCAGTTAAGGTTAAAAACCAGTTTTGTTCAGGAGAGCCATTTTAAAGATTAGGTCCCATTTATTTGCGCTTAGAATCGTCGACTTCGCTTTCATAAAACACGCATTTTTCTGGAAGGGAACACTTTTGGGGCATGGGATCAGTCTCATTCGATGCTCAGACGTTGTCCACATCAAAAAAAGAAAAAAAAATGAAAATTGATTTTTTTAGGTCTCTTTCTCTATGCGCTGTCACATATACAGGTTGGGCCAAAAGTTACTATTAAAAACTTTAATAACTATTTCGTTTATTATTTTTTATTTTTGTGCTCAGATTATATAACATATAAAATGGATTTTTTTTAAAATAAGTATGAAAAATAATGTCACTTAAATAACCTCCGTTTTCAGCTTCGCAATGTTGGGTCGTTTTAGAGCATTTTCCATAACATCTTTCAAAATTTGTGTCTGTAGCGTTCGAATTTCAGCAACAATGTTGGCCTTGAGTTGAAGGATTGTCTTGGGCTTGTTCACATATGTTGGCTCCTTTAAATAACCCCTAAGAAAATAGTCGGGTGCTGACAAATCTGGCGATCGCGCTGGCCAAATAATTTACGAATTTCTGGAAATTATTCGCTCTCCAAAAATTTTACTTAAAAGTGCCATTGTGACTCGGTCAGTGTGGGGGCAGTGGCTCCGTCCTGCTGAAACCACGTCTCAGGTCTGTTTTCAAGAGCAGGTCGTAAACAATTTTCTATCACAAACCGGTACCGCTCTCCATTTACGGTAACATCACTTCCATCTTCATTCACGAAGAAGTAAGGACCGATAATATTTGCAGATGTGATCCCACACCATACTGTTCACCTAATGGGGACCAATGGTGTGTAAGATGTAAGGCTCTTGAATTTTCAGAACCCCAGAACCTACAGTTCTGCTTATTAACAAAGCCATTCAAATGAAAATGATCTTCATCACTCATGCGTAAGCGTTAAATTAATTGATCACTGATTTTAATAATACAATTTTATTATTCTGCATTTTGGTTCAGTTGTGAATCTCTCCATTATTTATTCTAATAGTTTTATTTAAATAACCTGAAAAAAAAATATAAATGAACGAAAAAGTTATTAAATTTTTAAACCCCATGGTTACCCAGTACTTTATGGGGTCTTCGACCAGTATTTCAATGTGCTGCAAACGGTATGACAAAGTTAATATGAATTTACGTGTACGGAAAATGCAGAAAAAAATATATTTTCGGCACAATTAAAAATTCAAATAATCAAACAAAAAATCAATTAGTAATACTGTGATAAAAAAATCACAAAATTACTTAAATAATCGTACGTTGTTAATCGAAAAAAATTCCGAATTCCGAAGCGATAAGCAAATTCACATATTTACAATTAAAAATAATTGAATGCAGGTTAGCGAAATATTTTTTTATGAAGTGGTGAAATAATTAATATACTCGTATGTGACGCGCAAAATAGAAAGAGACCTAAGGGTAAAAACCAGTTTGGTCAGGAGAGCCATTTAAAAGATTTAAATACGTGTATCTTTGGTGTACCATCACTTTCATAAAACGCGCATATCTCTGGGAGGGAACACTTTTGAGGCACGGGATCGGTCTCATTCGATGCTCAGATGTTGTCACATATATGTGACCCGGCCTATAGAAGGTGGCTATCAATCCTGTTTTTAATTTTTTTTATTATCTTTCATTTCATTTATTATCTTGATTCTGGATTTTCAATAAAATTCTGGTTTTCTTCTTTTTTCTCTACATTTTTAGTACACTTGTAAGCAAGTTAGGACTTTCTAGTTTTCACCACGTGAAAGAGAGTCTTAAAAACTATCGAAACCAAAAAAAAAGGTGAAAATTTTTTTTTTGAGTCATAAGCCACCTTTTCATATCCCAGGCCACATATACAAAAAAAGTTGTAATCCGCTTATTGATACTAATTTCATACCAGGCTATGTACAACTTCTCATAAGCTGTAATTTTTATTGAAAACATTTTGAGGCGATAAAAAAATTCACAAAAAAGTTGTGAATTTTTTTTTTCAAAAATCAGTAGGTACGACTTTTAGTTATAAGCAGGGGCGAGTGCAGTTTTGGTGAGCACCACTTCAGCATTATAATACCCCCAGCAACGAATGTACTGTAACTACTTTTAACGGCTGTACACTGAAGGGCAGCCAGTTTTGCATTTAACGAGAACTACCGGCAGTAGAGATTTCCACTGAACACACTGAAAATCCTGCCCAGCAAGCCAAACCTTTAGAATTCGGTCAGAATTCTGTACGACAATCGGCAAAATGTTCCGCTTTCGTATCAGAATTCTTAGCGAGTTCGTAACGAAAAACATATGAGAGGGTTAAAAAGAATTCTGAACTACTTCTCTGAGGGAATTCTAATGTTTTTGCAGACATTTCGAACCGAATTCTGAACTGTAGTCTTGGGAAATGCGAAAGGAAATTTCGATTTGTCGTATCGAATTCTGAACTAATTCTGAACGACTTCGGTCAGAATTCTGGCATTAAGTCTTATTAAAATCTGATGTTTTTACCGACATTACGAACCGAATTCTGAACGAATTCTGAGCTTATGTCATGGTAAATTCTGAATGTAAACAATCACAACGAAGAAAACATTTTTGCTCTACAAAAAAAAAGTTGTAAAACATTTTCAAAAAGCGTTCGGAAAGACTTTTGGTTTCCAGGGGTGTCTGCAGTTTCGCAAGCAATAATTGTGCTGTAACTATGTTTAATGGCTATACACTTAAGGGCAACCAGTTTTGCATTTAACGAGAACTGCCGGCAGTAGAGTTTTCCTCCGAACACAATAAAAATCCCACGCACAGCTAAGCTAACCAAACGTTCAGAATTTGAAATATAAAAATTCCTCAGACAAACAGTTAATAATTCGTTCAGAATTAGTTCCGACATGTCTGAGCACAGGAACAACAACTGTAAAATATGAAGCAAATAACAAAAAATTTTTAACGAACAGACTGTCTTCTATAAATCGTTTAGAATTCGTTGCGAATTCATTAAGAGAAGTGTGATCAAAAAATTAATAAATATCCCACAGACAAGTCTAACAGAATTCGCGCCGAAGTCGTTCATTTATTTCGGAACATTATAAAAAAAAAATCCTCAAGACAAATCGAACAGAATTCGTAACAATTTCGGTAAGAATTCTCGATAGAGTTCAGAAATTGTTCAGAATTGTCTGATATCAGACATTGTCGGCAAATTTGGTTTACTGGTAAACACATATTAAAACACATACACCTTGCACACACGATACAGTGCATGGGTTGTCTTTTTTCTGTGTACTCAAATGAGAGAAAAAGTGGCAGCTAATCCATGTATAAATACATTTTTCATGATCGGTGATTAGTTTCACAGGTCGGTGGGCCCTATGAACGTCAGGTATAGTCATAAATAGAGTGCGGTCCTTTTTCATTTATTTTACTTGCTTTTATTGACATGAGTGCCAAGAGCGAAATAAAAGCTTATACAGGGTGTCCGTGGGGAAGGTATGCTACTTTGTTTGTTTATAATTTTTGATTAACTGAAAGAGAATGAATCTTATATTGATAAATGTTTAATTTAATGTCGGCTTTTATGTATGGAATACAATATCAGATAAATGCCCGCCTCTGTTAGCCTCGCAAATGCGAGCCCTTTTGAGCACAGTTTTCATTACATTCTCAGACATTTCACGCTGTATTTCACTAATTTCATCACGAATAATTAGTTTGAGTTGCTCAAGCGTTTCTCGTTTGTTTGCATAAACCTTGCTTTTCAGATATCACCCAAAAAATTCCGGGGTAGTCAAATCAGGCGACCGGGTGGGGGGGTGGGGCAATCTACATCACTATTTCTTGATATAACTTGTTGTGGAAAAAGGTCTCGCAGTAATTCCATTGTAATCCTGGCTGTATGCGATATTGATGGGCGAGCTGTAACATCCTATTGTCGTTTGTACGGTGGCGTAAATGGTCTTGTGGAAGAAGCTCTTGTTTCAACTGAATCTTAAATGGAAACAAATGCAAATCCTTGTGCAAAATTGTGGCCACAGTTGTTCTTTGAAGACCAAGTTTCCGAGCACCATTGTTTTGAACACTTTCTTAAGCAGCAGTAATGCTTTCAGCCGATCTTGCAGTACGTTGTGGTCCATTCTTGGGCCTATCAGCTACAGACCCGCTTTCTTCGAAAACATTCCCTACACCATAAATAGTGCGTTTTGTTGGCACGTTGTTTCTCCCAAAAATTTCCCGTAACTTTCTCATCGTCATAGTAATCGATGATTGATTTTGATAAAATGTTTAACGATTTATAAAACATCTTTCCATAATAAAGCTGCCACGTCTCTACTTCACGACTGCCAAATATGAACTGTCAAGACTAATGTTTACTAAAATGGCGGTAAAACAAAGTAGTATACCTTCCCGGCGGACACCCTGTAATTGATTGTGTTTTGAACTTTGATCAAGTCTAAAATGCTGCAATTTGCATAATAAAAACCTCTTCGGCACCTTGTATAAGTAAATATACATTCATACGAGTACATCAAATCATTCATTTTTCTTTATCTACTTTTCACTTGGAACTCTTTTAATGATGGTCAACCGTTTGGAAGCCACCATTTGAAATGAGTCATTTTTATTTATGGTTTCTCTACGGATTTCGCTTCTATTTTTGTTTTATTCTCACTGTAATGAAATTCCTCCCAAAAAATTAAATTATCATATTATCTCAATTACTTGTTAAAACGGAAAGCATAACGACAATAAATATTGTTTATAGAAAATATCACAAACATTCTATTCTGGTCTTGGCTGTGCTTTTTTTCTGTCGGCTGGCTGGCTCTCGTTTATTGTCAATTTACCATAAAATGGAAATAGTGTTGACGTCATCTCTCGCTTGTCCACTTTCTCTCTATCTATCTGGAGTTGCAAGTTGCCGGTGGTGTTGGTGTCGGCCGCCGTCGTAGCTGTTGCTGGGTCTACTTCGTAGATGCCGGCATTGTTAAATAAAATTTAAATTCAAATCGACGGCAACATTATTGTCATCATTGACTCGGCCGTCAGCCATCATCCAGTCAGCCAGTCAGTGTGGCAGGAAACAATTTGGTTGCGGAACTTCATCATACCCTTCATCCAACGTCGAAAGAAACTTGGAATTTTGTCTGCAACAAAAATTTCATGAAAGAACAGTGTTTGAAAACAACAAAAAATATTTTTGGTTTAATAGAAAATTTCAAATAGTCAACCAAAAAATAATAAGGAATCTTGTGATAAAAAATTTCACTTATTAACTAAAATATTCGTAAGTTGTGCACATATTTACAAAAAATGTGTGACGATTTTGGAAAACTTTTTTGTTATGAGGTGATAAAAGTATTCACATATTTACAAAAAAGCTTATCGAAAATAAAAATTACACAATTACAAAAAATGTATTCACATCCCAGCAAACCAAACCTACAGAATTCGGTCAGAATTTTGTACGACAATCGGCAAAATGTTCCGATTTCGGATCAGAATTCTTGGCGAGTTCGTTACGAAAAACATATGAGAAAGTTGACACGAATTCTGAACTACTTCTCTGAGGGAATTCTGATGTTTTTGCCGACATTTCGAACCGATTTCTGGCCGAATTCTGAACTGTAGTCTTAGGAAATGCGAAAGAAAATTCCGATTTCTCGTATCGAATTCTGAACTTATTCTGAACGACTTCGGTCAGAATTCTGGCATTAAGTCTAAATAAATTCTGATGTTTTTACCGACATTTCGAACCGAATTCTGAACGTATTCTGAGCTTATGGTAAATTCTGAATGTAAACAATCAAAAAGAAGAAAATATTTTTGTTCTACAAAATAAAAAAGTATATAAAACATTTTCAAAAAGCGTTCGGAAAGACTTTTAGTTACAAGCAAGGGTGTCTGCAGTTTCGAAAGCAATAATTGTGCTGTAACTGTGTTTAGTGGCTATACACTTAAGGGCAACTAGTTTTGCATTTAACGAGAACTGCCGGCAGTAGAGTTTTCCTCCATACACAATAAAAATCCCTCGCACAGCTAAGCTAACCAAACGTTCAGAATTTGAATTTGAAATATAAAATACCTCAGACAAGTTAACAAGACAGTTAAGAGTTCGTTCAGAATTAGTTCCGACATGTCTGAGCACAAGAATATGAAGCAAATAACAAAAATTTTAAACGAATAGACTACCTCAGATAAATAGTTCAGAATTCGTCTGGAGTTCGATAAGAGAAGTCTGAACAAAAAATTAATAAAAACCCCACAGGCAAGTCTAACAGAATTCGCGCCGAATTCGTTCAGATATTTCTTAACATAATAAATAAAAAATTCTCAGACAAATCGAACATAATTTGTAACGATTTCGGTAAGAATTCTCGATAGAGTTCAGATATTGTTCAGAATTGTCTGATATCAGACATTGTCGCCAAATTTTGTTTACTGGAATATTTCACTGCACACATATTAAAACACCTACACCCAAACACACACACGATACAGTACATGAATTATATAACTATTTTTATGGTTCCCATTCATTAAATATCCTTGCAATATTTTAATATTTACGAAATTTTAAATTGAGTGGTGATACAATGCACATGCCAATTTTTTGGTTGAAATTCAAGGCGTTTATACAATTTATACAGGGTAGTCCATTTACAATTTTTAATTTGAATCGGCTGTAAAAAGGTATTGATAATTTTTTAAAATTTCTTGTTTTATTGGAAAGGTTGAACTTTGTCACTTAATAACAGATATCATTCGTATGACTAAAGCAATTGGCTCGGCAGTACCTCATTCGATCAACCCAATTTTATAGTACATTTTCGATTGTTTCGTGTCGATTCTCTTCAATGGCAACTCCGAGTTCATGCTTCAATGCTTCAGTTGTTCTCTGGATGCATTGCGAAACATTTATCCTTAATGGCTCCCCCATAGAAAATAATCCAAAGGGCTCAAATCACAGCTCCGATGCGGCCTATTGACAACACAATTCGTAAAAAATCGATGGTTGCTGAATTTTGAATCAAACCCGTCGCCACTTCGCAATTTTTTTGCCGTAAGGAATACTGTAATCATACCTCAGCCTGCGAATTCGCCAAATTATGACCCATGTGGCTTATTCTGTTCCAAAAATGAAAAAAAAACCATGAAAGGACGGTGATTTGAAACGACTGAGGAGATAAATACCAAATCGCTGAGAAAGCTCAAGGTTATACCATATTGAAAAACGCTGGTACAAGTGTTTAATACCCGTGGAGGATTACTTTGAAGGGAACAAAATAAAAATTATTGAATTACGAGGAAAGTTCTTAGCCTATCAATGAAAGAGAATAGTTAGTTTTTCAAAAATATTTATATTTTTCAATATAATCTCCTGAAACTTCAATACACTTAGTCCAACGCTTATCTAGCATTCTATCCCTTGATTAAAATAGTTTACCAAGGTTTTCAAAATAGTGGTTTACAACTGTAATTGCATCTTCATTTGAGGTAAAACGCTTGCCAGCAAGGAATTTTTTTAGATTTGGGAACAGGTAAAAGTCTCTGGGAGCTAAATCAGGAGAATAAGGTGGGCGGTCAAGCAACTCGTACTTTAATTCGTTGGTTTTAGCCATTGTTAAAACACTCTTGTGCGCTGGTGCGTTGTCTTGATGAAAAATTATTTTTTTGTGTTGTAAGCCAGGACGTTTTTCTCGAATTTGTACATTTAATTGATCTAAAAGGTTGCAATAGTACTCTGAATTTATTGTTTTACCCTTTTGCAGATAGTCAATCAATAAAATACCTTTGAATTCCCAAAAAACCGTTGCCATAACCTTACCGGCCGATTGAATTGTTTTTGCCTTCTTTGGGGCACTTCCTCCAGCTTCAGTCCATTGTTCGGATTGTTCTTTTGTCTCTGGAGTATAGTGGTGGATCCATGTCTCATTAACAGTTATGAAACGACGCTTAAAACCCATTTTATTTCGCTGAAAACGATCCAAAGCTTGAGAAATGTTCATTCTTATGCGTTTTTGGTCGACTGTTAACAAGTGCGGCACCACATCATGCAGAGGCTTTTTCATCTGTAGTTCTTCATGCAAAATTAAATGGACTCGATTATTTGAGATGCCCATGATATTAGCTAATTCACGCACTTTTATTCGTCGATCATTTAATACCATATCATGCACTTTGGCTACAGTTTCTGTTGTTGTTGCTGTTTTTGGACGTCCACTACGTGGTTCATCTTCAATGCTTGTACGACCACGTTTAAATTCAGCAACCCAATTTTTTACTGTTGCATATGAAGGAGCACTTTCACCTAACACATTCACCATATCATTATGAATTTCTTGTCCCGATAAACCTTTTTATGTAAATATTTAATGACACCACGCATTTCTAATTTTTCCATTGTAAAAAAATCGCGGATGCGTCTTTTGTGAACACCTGTTTCTATATGAAGGAGTTGCCAGATCGAAACAAAATTTAACATGTGTTCATAGCAGAGATGGAGGTTTCCAAAACACTTAACTTTTTTCTGTTTATACCGCGCTTTTTGTGCTAGGCTAAGAAGTTTCTGAACCGCCCTCGTAAATGCCTTATAAATCATAATTTTTGAAGGACGGACAATGGTTAAAATGGGTGTTGTTAGTTGCGACGAATTAAATACCTTGAAAAAAGCATAGCGGCTGTATGTTTTGGGTCATGTGGCCCAAAAAACCTCTCGCATGTACAAAACGGAAGTGGCCATGCTGGAGGGTATATAAGGTACGTCGTTGCCAAACGATATGTATAATTTTTTTTTATTAAAGAGCGGATTAAAACGCACTTTCGGTTATTGCCGAGCGCTACAGTAGCATGGTAAACTAAACTCTAACGTGTGATCAATCAAGAGGTATTTTTTTTAAAATAAAAAAATTCAAAAATTCCAAGCAGTTGTGGAATCTTTATGGTTTATTCGAAAGGACATTTTATGTTATATAATTTCCTTCAAACTAATCCGTTGGCCTTAACTACGCCTCAGGGTGTGTATTCTGAGAGTCCAATTTTGGATGACTCGGTCAAGCATTTTGACCGGCAAGAGGTTCATGAAACGCGTATTGTTGGCTTCCAAAGCATGAAACGTAGTTGGTTTGTTAGCATAGACTTTGGACTTTACGTAGCCCCAAAGAAAAAAGTCTAAAAGTATGATATCACACGATCTAGGCGACCAACTCAAAACATAAAATTAGCTGCTCTTCGAAAAGACCTTTCAATAGTTCCATTGTTTAAGCAGCTGCATGGCAATAGGCACTGTCCTGTTGAAAACCAAATGTCTATAAGATTACGGGCTTAAATTTCAGGTAGCAAAAATTCCGATATCTTGGCGCAATAGCGAGCACCATTCCTAGTAACGTTCCGGCCATCATAATTTATGAAAAAATATGAACCGAGCATTCCACCAGCCCATAAACCGCCCCAGACCGTGGTTTTCTCTGGGTTTAATGGCCCATCTTAAACCTTTTCTGGTTGCACTTCAGCCCAAATGTGGCAATTTTGTTGTTGTTGTAACAACAATACATTTTATTTTTGAAGTCTTGTTTGTCTATACGGAATCTGCTTCGATATCCAGGTGAAGAAAACGCGCCATTTGAACTGGATGCGTCCACAGAGACCTGGGAGTCAGCTGAGTGGACTTGGCGGGACAATTGATAAGGTGCAGCACGTCATATGGTCACTGATGGTAGGCGGGACGAATGTCCGAAACGTTAGCATTAATTAGTGTCCAATAATAATTGAGGTGTCTGGAAAACCCAGCTGTCAGCTGAGCCAGAACCATGCGTGTCTGCCGAGGTAGTACCTTCTCATCAGGTGAAATTTCCGGCGGATGTTTCCTTAGCACTACATTCATACTGTAGCTGAATAGTGCTGTTGCAACTTCATCATCGTGAATGTTTTTCGGACCTGCCTGATATTTTCGGTGATCTAAAGGTTCTCTCTTGTACCGATGGATTTCTCTTTCTCTCCCTAGATAATAAAGATCATGAACAGTATGGTATTTCTTTTTTTTTGTTATTTATTCGGTCTTTTATCATTATTAAGACTTGAGCAGTTTTTTATTCTGGTTCGAGACCTTTATGTTGCTTCTTTTTCAGAATCAACGTAAAAAGAAGAAATTGGTGAAATGTATTTGCTACGGTTGCCAGGCAAACTGTACAGCTGTTTCTAAACCCGCCAAGGTTTTTCTTTAGCAGTCTTTGGCAACGATTACCACAAATCAAATGACTTATACGGGAGACTCATTTTTATTAATGAGAATTACCCTTTGCGTATAGTCTTCGAACTGTGCGTAGAGCAATCTTCAACGCGCAATATCATTTCCACTAATTCCGTTTCGCATGGGTCTTCGTCACAAATGCAAAAAGCACAACCAAAGCGTGCATGTTTTTGTGCGTTTGTGTATACTCATGTTTTGTTCAACAATTTTGTTTATTGACGTTTCCAGAAATAGGCCTCATCAGTGAACAGAATTTTGGTCGAAAACAGTTTCTCACCGAACGCTCATTTCCATGATACAGTTCTACAATTCGGAGACGTTGTGGCTGTATAAGTCTCTCCATGATGAAATGGCAAACAATACTGAAAAGAAAAGAAACTAAAGTTTAAAACAACTCTTGCGTAATCTGTAAAAAAAACCTATTAAAAAAGGGCTAGATTGATCACCTGATATTTTAAGGCTGAAGGTTTGAGACAATGACTTCGACTATCTTCAAGTTTGTGTGCCTGGATTCACACCCGAGGCCGAAATTCATCGTTTACGCGCCAAGTTTGATACTCGTGTGTTATCAGTCATATCGTTAATGGTGAGCGGCCACCTCCGAGCCGACCCCGTTAGAATTTTGTTGTGGAGAAGGGCCATGATGGACCAACACATTGCGGAACAATCTTTTAACAATGCAAGGCCCTTAAGGTAAAAAAGAAGCAAGCGATCCCAAAGATAGAAACAGAAATCGTCTTCAAGCTCTTGGATAATAGGGTTGAGGGATGCCCAACTGCCAAGCCACTCGGAGCTTCTACATGAATGAAACGGTCGTTCATATAAAGGGTGTTCTTTTAGATGTGTGTTTTTCAATCTGCCCACACTTTTTTCGAAGTTGGTCAAAAAGACCAACTGTCACTTAATTTACGCTCAGTTTGGTTTGCCTTTTTATAATCAATAGACTAACTCCGCAACAACGCTTGCAAATCATGGTGAATGGGCCAAAACGAGATGGCCACCGATTCTGATTTTCACTAGAAAATTTTGTTCAGCAATGAAGCTCACTTTTGGTCGAACAGGTACTTTAATAACCAAAACTGTCGCATTTCTAGTAATGAAAATCCACAAGCCATTATTGAGACGCCGTTACATCCTCAAAATGTCACTGTTTGGGGTGCTCTACGGGAAGAGGGAACCATTGGTCCATATTTCTTAAAAAATGAAGGCGGACATAATGTTCCAGTCAGTGGGGAACGCTATAGAGCCATGATTAATGACTTTTTCGTGCCAGAACTGGAGGATGTTGATGTGGACGACCTTTGGTTCCAACAAGACGGCGCTTTACCTACAAAACAATTAATTTATTGCATGAAACTGTTGGTGAGAACATTATCTCGTGCCGTGGGCCAAGATCGTGCGATTTAACACCGTTGTTCTATTTTTTGTAGGGTTATGTGAAGTCGCTTTTCTACGCAGATAAGCCCGACACGATTGACGCCTTGGAAGGTAATATTCCGCGGGTTATCGCTGCCAAACGGCTTAAAATGCTGCAAAAGCGGTCGAAAATCGGGCTTCTCGGTAAGCATTTTTTCGAGCCAGCCGCGGCGGCCTCTTGCCCGAAATCATTTTTAATACATAATGGCAAACCCTTATCTTTAAAATAAAGCTAAACTCTTGGTCATATTATTAAATAATATGCGTTTTATTTCTTCCAAACCACACGTCAGAAAATAACACCCTTTACAATGGAAATTTTCACTTTTTTGAATAAAACTCTTTCGAAAACTTGTGTGTACTTAGTAAGGACATAAATAATGTTACAATATTGAACACACCCATTTCAATAGTAGAACTGAACATACCCCGTTAATGTCATATGGGTTTTGAAAGCTAACCTCAATAGCGTTAGTCTGTAACGGGATTTTAAAATTGATTCAACATTCATCATGGAGTGGTCAGATAATGAGAACCGTATGGCTGTCATAGCGCTTTTCATGTGTGAAACGAAAAAAGCGATATTTTCAAAACGCTCTGGCCACTGGGGATTTGCCGCATGTTCGTCTACCGATGCATAAAACTTTTTGAGGAGACTGGAGATGTAAATGACCGCCACCGGTCGGGCCGCCCACGCTCTGTTCGAACACCGCATGTCATTAAAGCCGTTAAATCAAGAATTCACAGAAATCCGCTCCGAAAACAGAAAATCATGGCCCGTGAGATGAATATTACGCAAAAGTCCATGAGTCAAAACATTAAAAAAGACTTGGGACTTGGGGCTTTCAAACGACGTACCGGACATTTATTGACTGCAGTTTTAAAAAACAAGTTAAACATGTTAAGTTTGGCTGTGCCGAACTTTGGATACCCTCCACCAGATTCCCAAAGAAAACCAAATTTGGTGCGGAAGTGTGTTCTATATAGAAATCTTCATGTGCAAAATTTCATTTCGATAGGTCAAGCTTGTGGTGAGTTATCGTCATATTATTTCTCAAAGCCCTTGAGACCGTTTGTGTGGGAGGTACCAGTAGGACTTTTCCGATCTCAACCGAATTCAGCGTAGAAGTGTGTTGTATATATAAATCTGGATGTGTAAAATTTCATTTCGATAGGTCAAGTCTGTGGTGAGTTATTGTCATATTATTTCTCATGGCCCCTAAGGCCGTTTGTATGGGAGGTACAAGAAATGGTGGCCCAATCTAAACCATTTTTACATAGATGATTGCGCCTATATAGAGATTATAATTTGCAAAATTTCAGTGCTTTTGCTCAAAAAACTGGACGGATATTTCCAAATAAAACGCTAATTTTTATGAGGTAGTGTCGGTTGAGGGTCTCCAACACCAACTTCCCGTAGAGCTATATAGCCCATTTTCAATACCAACCATGCTAGGTGCCAAATTTCAGCTCCTTAACTGTTTTCATGCAGGCTTTATCTTGTTTTTAACAGACGGACAGCCGGACAACATGGCTAGATCGTCTTAGAATTTTACGAGGATCCATAATCCGGGTCTCCGATGATTATTTCAAGGTGTTACAGACAGAATGACAAAACTAATATACCCTCCATTGTATGGTGGAGGGTATACAAATAGGATTGAAAAATGCAAACGTCTTTTGGTGAAGCACGCTGATAACTTGCACAGAAAAATTTTGTTCACCGATGAAAAAATTTTTACCGTTCAGGAAAAATTTAACAAGCAAAATGATAGAGTGTATGCGCGGTTATCTAAGGAAGCATCTGAACTGATCCCAAGGGTGGAAAAGGGTCATCACCCAGCTTCAGTCATGGTTTGGTGGGGTTGTCTCTTACGATTGGGTCACTGACTTGCATTTCTGCGAACAAGGAGTCAAAACATCGGCCAAAGTTTACCAAGAAACCGTTTTGGAAGCTGTTGTGAAGCCTCTTAACAATTCCCTGTTCCAAAACCAGCCATGGACTTTCCAACAGGATTCTGCGCCGGCCCATAAGGCGAAAACGTCCCAGGTCTAGCTTCGAAACAATTTGCCAGTGTTCATTTTCTCTGAAGAATGGCCCTCAGGCAGATTTGAACCCATTGGATTACAAATTGTGGACGGTTTTAGAGACAAGGTTTGTCACAAAAGATACCCCAACATTGGATCCCTGTGGCCAATTTTCCAATGGACGAGGTGAGTGCAGCTATTGAAGATTGGCCAGTGCAAATTAAGGCGTGTGTAAAGGCAAAAGGCGGACATTTCGAATAAGCAGATTCTTTTTGGATATAATATACATCAATAAATATATTAAAAAATATTTGGTCCAAAAACATTCAGTACTTTTTATTTTACAGCATAAAACGTGTGTAACAGTATTTATGTCCCTACTAAGTATTATGACAAAAAAGTGTTATTTTTCTTTGGAATTCTTAGAAAAGAATCTCCATTTGCCCTCCCAGCTTGCCTCTTTATATGTGCAACGCCTCTTTAATAAGACTCGTGCTGGCGCAATATAGCGATGACTACTTGTTCGGTTTAGATCCACTGTGGCAGCATACGTTCGCATTGCAACAACACTATAGTCTGTGTGAACAAATACAGACACACACACACAAACAATAACAACAACAATGTTGCATGAATAATACATAAGAACCAACAGAAACAACAACACCAACAGTCATTACCACACTAACCATCCGTTCGAACGACTGTCCGTCCTCCCGTCCGTTCGTCCGTCCGTTCGTCGTCCGTCCATCCATCCATTCATCCAACCAGAATTCAGGGAGTGTAACCACTCATGCATAAGTGTGGAAGGAACGAGGAACATGGAACAGACCTCGGTGGAAACTACCCCTAAAACGGGGAATGTAAATGTTTTAAGGACGTTAATTATTATTATGGTCGTGTGTCTTGTGTCAATGTTAGATCTTGTTAGGCAAACAGTAAATACACTTACCCACACATACTCAGACTCTAGTACAAGAATCGTACGTCACAACACCAGCACACAAACACACACACACACATACAAACGCATATGCCCATAGACTATATACAAAATATTGCATACAGATATCCTGAGACTCAATGTCCTGGTAGTTTGTTGCCAGTGCATACTTGACTTACGGCTCGGTCCGGGGGCCTGTTGAAAATTCTCCTTGCTCGTACGTACGTACGTACGTATGTGTGTGTGCGCTCGTAAATACTTTATGGCTGTGTGAGTTTAAGTATGTGTGTGTGTGTGCGAGAGTTTCGTGGCATTGGTGTGGTGACAAGACTCACACGTACACCATACATTTTCCACGACATTGACACTACAACGCAGACACAGACAGACGGACGGCGGGGCAGACACTGTTGCCGACACATTAAAAAAGGCCGGAGCAGCACAAAGTGAAAATAAATTTTATACATTGGCTGGCCACAATATATAGCATTTCCGCCACTCTTAATAGGTACATTTTCGCCGAGACTGTCTTTAAAACGTGCCTTAAATTGCGACAAATTTGTATGTGTACTACAACGTATCGCAGATACTTTAGTGTGCACCGAGGTGGATTTGGTGGCGGGAAATTGAATTTCGCTCCATAGTAGTGGCGACAGTGCAGTCAGAGACATGTAAATTCTGAAACCGATTCGTTGACATCTTCAGTAGCCACCTCGTCTGAATCAAGACAAAGAATTGGATTCAGCATCAGGAATGATGTAAATTCAAAAGGATACATATTCCGATAATATTGAACTAGGCTTCAGGCAAATTGCGATAATTCCTAAGGTGTTGTCAAAATTTATTTTTTCTTGTCTTTAAAAATTGATTTCATTTGAAGTGTTATCAAGTCGTTAATGCATTTTGAAGGCACATTTCAGGATTTTTCAACAATTGTGTTAAATCGTGATCCTTTATGACAGTGAAAGTTAGAAAGCCCATTACAGTGACATCTCCGCCCTGCAAGTCCTTTTTATCAGATGTCAACGCCAAATTCTCAAATAATTCTGGACAAGGACTATCAGCAATAAAATACTGTGGGCAGAAAATGTCGATCTAATGTTAGGCCAGCAAAATGAAAGGGAATTAGATTGGCCAAGCCTTTCTCAGACTTCGGAATGCCATCCAAAGCACCTCCCCCAGTCAGCCGACCAAGTTTCCGGTGTAGCCTTTTTTTTTTAAGACCACCACTCAGGGGTTGTCCCCTATATATGCAGTGCATTGCATCGGTCAAGGGAAGATATGTTAGGGTATTGAAGGAAAGAGGGAGTAATGTTTATGGACATTTAATTTGAACCTGTTCATATCGTACGTGGCAGGAAACACCTCTGCGGGAAGTCATTTCCACATACGGACAACGCGGCTGAAGAACGAATTCTCCCTGTAATGCGTAGTGCGATCAGTAGGCCAATCAATAACGAATGGATGCGAACTTCTAGACAAGCGGGTGTTACGGGCGAAAACTCTGACCTCCGGGATGAGATCACCTATCTCTGAAGAGCACATCCCGTTAAAGTACCTGTAAAAGAGTAATACGCAACCAACACTCCGCCGATGCTCGAGTGAAATAACAGAGTTGACCACCCTGCTATCTCCAACAAGCCTCAGTGCCCTCTCTTGCACCCGGTCGAGAAACTCCAAAGAAGACCTTGAAGCACCCGCCCAGATGTGGGAGTTATACTCCATTTTTGGCCGAGGTGAAGTATTTTGAGTGAAGTATTTCTTGCACCGCTTTAAAAAACCCAGGCACTTGAATGCTTCTTTCGACACTTCAAAAATGTGTTTGTTCCAGCGAACATCACACTGAATTTTCATGCCCAGAACATCAAGAGCATCCGACTGCTTGACAACAGTCCCATTCATCAGTATTGCCGATAATGTTAAGCCCGTCGATCGTTTATGGCTCAACAGGTAGCATTGGGTTTTGCTAGCATTGAACTCGACCCTATTTGCAAAACCCCACTCTGAGACCCTGACAAGATCTTCGTTGAGTGTGTCAGTCATATTTTGATTCATCGCCTCTGTATCTGTGAGGCCCGGTCTACGATCGAACGAATATGAGTTCTGGCAATTTCAGCCTTAATACTATTAATTAGGTCTTCCGGTTCATACGGGAGCTTCTATATACATTTCTGGCCTAATAATGAAAATGCGAATATTTATCATCAAAAATGGTTTAATTATTTTTCAAACTATTCTCCAGCATGATTTATACACTTTTTCATGTGCTCAAACCAATTGTCGACGCACTTTTTCCACTCCTCCAAAACATGGTTTTTGAACGACGAAAATCGTTGACCACGCATTTTTTCATGATGTGCGGGAATAAAAAGAAGTCATTCGGTGCCAAGTCAGGGCTGTACGGCGGATGACCCATAAATAAGACGTTTTGGCCGGTCAAAAAGTCGCTGGTTTCAGCTGGTGAGAGCTCGCATTGTCATGGTGCACAAAGATTCGTCTTCTCTTTTTCGTTTTTCGAATTACTCCGTAGACTTCAGGCAAACAAATTGTGGTGTACCACTCAGAATTGACCGTTGCTCAAGCGGAACTGTCGCCACATGACTACTTTTGCCGAAGAAACAGTCGACAATTTGCTTCGAAGCGCTCCTTTAAGAACAACTTTCGTTGGATTTAGCTCGTCTTCAAAGAAGCACACGGTCGATTGCTGTGTTTCGGGCTCATACGCATAGCTCCATGATTCGTCACCTGTGATGATCTTACAAACGTCTTTCGTAGCACCGCGATCGAATTTTTTTCAAAAGTTCTTTGCAACGATCGACACGAGCCTTTTTTTGCGATTGTCAAATTGTGCGGCATCTAACGAGAACAAACCTTTTTTACGGCCAGGTGTTCATGCAATATTGAATGTATGCTGCAGGAAGAAATGCCCAAGGATTCCCCTATCTCACGGTATGTCACATGACGATCTTGCACTATCAGTTCACGCACGGCATTAATGTTCACTGGCACAACGGCCGTTTTTGGACGACCTTCACGACCTTCGTCTTTGAGCGAGCGTCGGCCACGATTGAATTCATTAAACCAGTTTTTCACAGTGCTATAGGATGGTGCTTTATCGCCATACAAAGGTTTAAGCTCATCGATGCACTCTTGTCGTGATAATCCATGTCGAAAGTTGTGAAAAATGATCGCACGAAAATGTTCACGAGTTAATTCCATTTTTTGCCAAATTGATTTTTTCAAGTCACTGCAAAACAACACAAATAATAACCGAACCTGAAAACGTTCCGAGTACGTTGATGCTAAAAAATGCCAAACTTTCCAATGTAAATGTCAGATGGCGCCAGGCAACACTTAATGTTGCCTAGACCAGAAATATATAGAGCCACCCTCGTTTACACCTTCGACTTCAGGTAACCCCAAAGGAAAAATCGCATGAGGCTAAGTCTGGTGAGAGTGCCGGCCAGTTCACATCACCCCTCAAAAAGATAAGCCGTCCTGAAAACATTTGCCTCAAACAATTCATGGTAACCCTCGCTGTGTGTGCAGTGGCACCATCCTTTTGGAACCATGCATCCTGTAATTACATTGCCTCAAGAGCCGGCTGAAAAAATCCAGGAAATGCCAAGAGCATGTGATTGCTTCCGAGCAGAACGTTTTGGAGATTGCAGTATTGCTGCTCTAACTCTCTCGATGTTTTGTGGTAATGCAATCCTTCTCATCCTTCTCCCCTTTGTCCACATGATACATTCCCTGCTGTTCTCAATGAAGTTGCCCAATTTACAATTGATTGCCGTCCAGGAACACGTACGCGTGGGGTAACAGCGAACGTTAATGAAAAGCACGCTGCCCTGCAATGATCGACTGCGCATTTGAAAATTACGCTTCAACGCAAAATGATCTCTCCTCGCATGTCCAATGCATTTTGGCAACTCAAAGGCAGACGAATATAAATCTCCCGCCAGTCACAATAAGCCACGTACTCTCTACTCTCTTCGGCCAACCGTGCCGCCACAGCCTACAGTGCAAAAAAGCAAATTACAGCGCTCCACCCTGTATATTTCCATGTGTACTGGAAGCCATTTTTTTTGGGCCCCGACAATTTGTTCTGGGACTATATCAAAAAATTAGCTTATATGATCCAAATCGGCCCAATATTGATTGTTTGTCCATTATTATGTACTATACCAGATTTAATCGAAATCGGAATTAATTTGGTTGTTGTTTTGGAGCGTTTGTATTTATCTTTGGGATTTACGACAATTTGTTCTGGGACTATATCAAAAAATTAGCTTATATGATCCAAATCGGCCCAATATTGATTGTTTGTCCATTATTATGTACTATACCAGATTTAATCGAAATCGGAATTAATTTGGTTGTTGTTTTGGAGCGTTTGTATTTATCTTTGGGATTTACATATCAATAATTGCGTGACTTCTCAAAAAAACACAGTTTTTTTTGTTGCAAAAAACAAATCTTTTTTAACATAATCTGCTTTTAGCTCAATACACTTAGTCCAACGTTTGTCCAATTGTTGTATCCCTTGCCAAAAATAGGATTTTTCGAGCTCCATACAATAGGCATTTGTTTGATTAATAATTTTATCGTTGGAGCTGAAAATCTTTTCACCGAGCCACATCTTTAGATTTGGAAATAGGAAATAGTCACTGGGGGCTAAAGCCAGAGAAAATGGCGGATGAGGTACCAATTCGTAATCCGATTCATGTAATTTTGTCATTGAGACACGTGTGCGCCCGTGCATTGTCTTTATAAAAACGAACTTTTTTCATGACCATATGGGGTCATTGTTTTTTTAAATCCTTGTTAATTCGGTCCAACAAGTTCAAATAATATTCGCCGTTTATTGTTTTTCCCATTTGAAGGTAATCAATCGATTTGGCTTTTCCCGCGTTCATTCGCCGTTTATTGTTTTTCCCTTTTGAAGGTAATCAATCGATTTGACTTACCCCGCGTGCATCCTAAAAAACTTTTGCCATCACCTTATTAGCCGACAAAGTCACATTGGCCTTCTTCAGAGCCGGTTCACCCGGAGAAACCCTTTGTTTAGACTGCTGCTTGGTCTCCGGAAATCCATGTTTCATTCGCAGTTACAAAACGCCGCAAAAACTCATTCGAATTGCGGTTTAATAACTGCAAACAACCATTTGAAGTTCGATTGAGAGCAAACGCGGCATGCATCTTGCAAACAGCTTTCTTAAACCAAACTGATCATGTAAAATGGAAACCACACTGCCATATGAAAAACGTATGGCATCAATAATTTCTCGCACTTCTACTCTTCGATCGGCCAACACTACGAGGGTAGCTATTTATATTTCGGGTCCTGAGAATACTAGTGCTCCCAAATGAAAACTGCTTCCATTGGAAACTTTGAAATTTTTTTAGCATAACTTTACTCATAACGTTTTGTCATTTGAGAGCGAATTGTTTTGTTTACAGTGTGCTGAAAAATTCATCTCAGTCAAAAAATGGAATTATCCCGCGAACGTTTTCTTGCGATGATTTTTTTTACGATTTTTGGTGTGGTTAATCGAGACAGGAGTGTTTAAATCAACTTGTTTCAACTTTTGGCGATGAAGCGCCATAAAAAACCACTGTTAATCGCTGGTACCAAAAGTTCAGCCTCGGACGCCGATCGCAGCAGGATGAATTTGGTGAAGGACGTCCAACTTCGGTCAGTTTGCTAAAACCATCGATGCTGTGCGTGAACTGATTAAGCAAGACCGAGATGTGACATACCGTGAGATTGAGGCATCCTTGGACATTATGACAATTATCAAGAAGATATTGGATGTTCATTTGGCCGTGAAAAAATTTGTTCTCGTTGGGTCCCACATAATTTGACGAATGCTCAAAAAAGACTCGTATGGATTGGTGCACAGAGATGCTGAAATAGTATAACTGCGGTAGCTCAAAGGCAGTGTATAAGTATAACATTGTCACAGGTGACGAATCATGGATCTATGCATATGAACCCGAAACAAATCAGCAATCGACCATGTGGGTCTTTCAAGATGAGAAAAATACAACAAAAGTTGTTCGTGGACGAAGTACTTCGAAGCAAATGTGTTTTTCGGTATAACCGGCCATGTTGCCACAGTGCCTTTAGCGGAACGTAGGAGGTCGATTCTGAGTGGCCATTTGTACTTGTGCGACCACAACAAAAGTCATTAAACCACTTTTTAACCATTTAAATCGATGGTGCAGAGTCAACATAGTATTTCCCTGTTATGATTGACGGGGTTTTCCGCAAAAAATAATGTTGAATGAGTACTCGACATTCCCTTTTTTCTATTGTTAACAAAATCCACGAGGTTGTATGTTTTGAACAGCTGTTAAACACAAACTAAATGACGGAACTCTTTCAAAATTTGACAGTTGTCTATTAACATTCT
The DNA here is from genome assembly GCA_963513945.1 of Hydrotaea diabolus. Classification (NCBI taxonomy): domain Eukaryota; kingdom Metazoa; phylum Arthropoda; class Insecta; order Diptera; family Muscidae; genus Hydrotaea; species Hydrotaea diabolus. Next base: position 136,938,272 of record OY740719.1, read on the forward strand.
TGATGGAAGCGGTGTTGTATAAGTATTTTATAAATCTACGAAGAAAGCTGGATATTATTGATATGCCTTCGTATGTACTGCGGCTATATCAAACTATCGATCGGTATAAATCATTTTTATCTGATCTGATTACTGCTCGATCGTAAAGAACTCTTGCAAATTTTTTTAATATGGATGTAATGTGGGGCTTTTAGAGCTAAAAAAAACAAACCGGTTGAACATATGTATGTGTCGGAGCCCTATCTAAATAAGAACCGATTGACTTGCAAGAGCACCTGTCCTTGATTAAAAAAAACTTACTTCTACCACATTTAATAATGATAGGTCAAAACTGCTACTTGTAGTCTGATAACAAGCGTTTGATAGACAGCAGAGGGTCGGAGGCCTGGACAGACAGATATCGTTAAATTCCATGAACTGGTAATCTGAGTCGATCGGTATACTTCAAGGGTGGCTTAGCTCAAATACTAGTAGTTACGTACGAGGGCGGTTCGGAAACTTCTTAGCCTAGCTCAAAAAGCGCGGTATAAACAAAAAAAAGTTAAGTGTTTTGGAATTTTAAATTTTGTTTCGATCTGGCTACTCCTTCATATAGAAACAGGTGTTCACAACTGACGCATCCGCGTGGTGGCATTAAATATTTATATAAGAAAGGTTTATCGGGACAAGAAATTCATAATGATATGGTGAATGTGGTAGGTGAAAGTGCTCCTTCATATGCAACAGTAAAAAATTGAGTTGCTGAATTTAAACGTGGTCGTACAAGCATTGAAGATGAACCACGTAGTGGACGTCCAAAAACAGCAACAACAACAGAAATTGTAGCCAAAGTGCATGATATGGTATTAAATGATCGACGAATAAAAGTGCGTGAAATAGCTAATATCATGGGCATCTCAAATGATCGAGTCCATTTAATTTTGCATGAAGAACTACAGATGAAAAAGCTTTCTGCATGATGGGTGCCGGACTTGTTAACAGTCGACCAAAAACGAATAAGAATGAACATTTCTCAAGCTTTGGATCGTTTTCAGCGAAATAATATGGATTTTAAGCGTCGTTTCATAACTGTTAATGAGACATGGATCCACCACTATACTCCAGAGACAAAAGAACAATCCAAACAATGGACTGAAGCTGGAGGAAGTACCCCAAAGAAGGCAAAAACAATTCAATCGGCTGGTAAGGTTATGGCAACGGTTTTTTGGGACTTCAAAGGTATTTTATTGATTGACTATCTGCAAAAGGGTAAAACAATAAATTCAGAGTACTATTGCAACCTTTTAGATCAATTAAATGTACAAATTCGATAAAAACGTCATGGCTTACAACACAAAAAAATAATTTTTCATCAAGACAACGCACCAGCGCACAAGAGTGTTTTAACAATAGCTAAAATCAACGAATTAAATTACGAGTTGCTTGACCACCCACCTTATTCTCCTGATTTAGCTCCCAGTCATTTTTACCTGTTCCCAAATCTAAAAAAATACCTTGCTGGCATGCGTTTTACCTCAAATGAAGATGCAACTACAGTTGTAAACCACTATTTTGAAGACCTTGAGGAAAACTATTTTAATCAAGGGATAGAATTGCTAGATAAGCGTTGGACTAAGTGTATTGAAGTTTCAGGAGATTATATTGAACAATAAAAATATTTTTGAAAAACTAACTATTCTCTTTCATTGATAGGCTAAGAACTTTCCGAACCGCCCTCGTATTCCGTACGTGAAATTATGAATTTTCTTTGATTTTACATTCAGCATTAAATGTACTTAGTAGGGACATAAATACTTTTACACACGTTTTATGCTTTAAAATAAAAAGTACTGAATGTTTTTGGACCAAATATTTTTTAATATATTTATTGATGTATATTGTATCCAAAAAGAATCTACTTATTCGAAATGTCCGCCTTTTGCCTTTACACACGCCTTAAGTCGCACTGGCCAATCGTCAATAGCTGCACGAAATTCGTCCATTGGAAAATTGGCCACAGCTCGAACCAAAGCAGTCTTAAGAGATACAATGTTGGGGTATCTTTTGTGACAAACCTTGTCCTCTAATACCGTCCACAATTTGGACTGCCTGAGGGCCATTCTTCAGAGGAAGTAACGCTGGCAAATTGTTTCGAAGCCAGGCCTGGGACGTTTTAGCCTGATGGGCCGGCGCAGAATCCTGCTGGAAAGTCCATGGCTGGTTTTGGAATAGGGAATTGTTAAAAGCTTTCACAGCAGCTTCCAAAACAGTTTCTTGGTAAACTTTGGCCGATGTTTAGACTCCTTGTTCGCAGAAATGCAGGTCAGTGACCCCATCGTAAGAGACACCCCACCAAACCATGACTGAAGCTGGGTGATGTCCCTTTTCCACCCTTGGAATCATTTCAGATGCTTCCTTAGATGACCGCGCATCATTTTGCTTGTTAATTTTTTCCTGAGCGGTAAACATTTTTTCATCGGTGAACAAAAGACGTTTGCATTTTTCAATCCTATTTTTTTTTTAAAGCTGCAGTCAATAAATGTCCGGTACGTCGCTTGAAAGCCCCCAAGTCCCAAGTCTTTTTTAATGATTCGACTCATGGACTTTTGCGTGATATTCATCTCACGGTCAATGATTTTCTGTTTTCGGAGCGGATTTCTGTGAATTCACGATTTAACGGCTTTGATGACATGCGGTGTTCGAACAGAGCGTGGGCGGCCCGACCGGTGGCGGTCTTTTACATCTCCAGTCTCCTGAAACAGTTTCATGCATCGGTAGACGAGCATGGGGCTAATCGCTAGTAGCCAGAGTGTTTTGAAAATATCGATTTTTTGAATTTCACACTTGAAAAGCGTTATTACATCGATACGGTTCTCATTATCTGACCACTCCATGATGAAAGTTGAAACAAATTTGAAATCCCGTTACAGACTAACGCTACTGAGGTTAGCTTTCAAAGCCCATATGACATTTACGGGGTATGTTCAGTTCTACCATTGAAACGGGTGTATTCAATGTTGTAACAGCATTTATGTGGCTACTAAGTAAAATGTGGATTTTTTTGATACTGCTACATCCAGAGGTAATATAGGTGGTATAACCTCTGTGTGACGAAGTTTTAGAGAATTAATCAATTACCGCTTTAGCGAACTGTCAATCCTTTTGATGTTCGAGTAGCAGAAGAAAGTTTCCGAAGCATCATCACTACTGCAACCACTCAGTAGAACCCTGAAGGTCGATTTATCAAATTAGACCGAATAATCTTGCCCAAGGCTGCAGGACTAGCAAAAATAATAACCCCAAGGTCAGAGAACTGGCATTACAAGTCAACGGATTAGTACTTGGTAGGGACGTAAATACTGTTACAACATTGAACACACCCATTTCAATAGTAGAACTGAACATACCCCGTTGATGTCATATGGGTTTTGAAAGCTAACCTCAATAGCGTTAGTCTGTAACGAAATTTTAAAATTGTTTCAACTTTCATCATGGAGTGTTCAGATAATGAGAACCGTATCGCTGCAATAGCGCTTTTCAAGTGAGAAACGAAAAAAGCGATATTTTCAAAACGCTCTGGCCACTGGGGATTTGCCGCATGTTCGTCTACCGATGCATAAAACTGTTTGAGGAGACTGGAGATGTAAATGACCGCCACCGGTCGGGCCGCCCACGCTCTGTTCGAACACCGCATGTCATCAAAGCCGTTAAATCAAGAATTCACAGATATACGAAAACAGTAAATCATGATAAATATCACGCAAAAGTCCATGAGTCGAATCATTAAAAAAGACTTGGGACTTAGGGCTATCATACGACGTACGGGACTTTTATTGACTGCAGCTTTAAAAAAAATAGGATTGAAAAATGCCAACGTCTTTTGATGAAGCACGCTGATAACTTGCACAAAAAAATTTTGTTCACCGATAAAAAAATTTGTACCTTCAGAAAAATTTAACAAGCAAAATGATAGAGTGTATGCGCGGTCATCTAAGGAAGGGTGGAAAGGATCATCGCCCAGCTTCAGTCATAGTTTGGTGGGGTGTCTCTTACGATGGGATCACTGACCTGCATTTCTGCGAACAAGGAGTCAAAACAGCGGCCAAAGTTTACCAAGAAACCGTTTTGGAAGCTGCTGTGAAGCCGGTTTTTCCAGCAGGATTCTGCGCCGGCCCATAAGGCTAAAACGTCCCAGGCCTGGCTTCGAAACAATTTGCCAGCGTTCATTTCCTCTGAAGAATGGCCCTCAGACAGTCCAGGTTTGACCCATTGGATTACAAATTGTGGACGGTTTTAGAGGACAGGTTTGTCTCAAAATATACCCCAACATTGGATCTCTTAAGACTGCTTTGGTTCGAGCTGTGGTTAATTTTCCAATGGACGAGGTTCGTGCAGCTATTGACGATTGGCCAGTGCGAATTAAGGCGTGTGTAAAGAAAAAAGGCGGACATTTCGAATAAGTAGATTATTTTTGGATACAATATACATCAATAAATATATTTAAAAGTATTTGGTCCAAAAACATTCAGTACTTTTTATTTTACAGCATAAAACGTTTGGAACAGTATTTATGTCCGTACTAAGTACACAGAGTACATATCCATACATGAAGCAACATTGGAACCGAAACTTCTTAAGTGTGTGCAACGGTTATGTTGATTTGGATTATAAAAAGTCACTTGATCGGATTGCTCAAGCATTTGACAAAGTCTGGCAAAGTCTGGCACTTTGACCTACAAAAATTTCAAATACTTACCGGCAAATACGCATCGAATTCTTGAGTCTTACTTAGAAAACCACAGATTCAGAGTCAAATGTGGACAACACGTCACCGATGACCGCGAAATACTAGCAGGTGTTCCCCAGGGAAGCGTCATGGGGCCTATCCTTTGCCTTCTGTTTACCGCAGATATCCCTACCAGCCCAAACGTGCTAACATCTACTTTTGCCGATGATACCGCTATAATGGCCACACATAAAAAGCAGGATATTGCATCTATGAATCTAGGTGTACATCTCAGACGAGTAGAATCTTGGCTCTCTGACTGGAGAATAAAAGTCAATGAGGCTAAATGCACACAGTTAACTTTCACACTGAAGTTTAGCACTTGTCCGACATTGAAACTAAACAATATCCCTTTTTCTCAATCTGATCATGTTTCATACCTTGGAATCCACCTGGATCGCCGACTCACATGGAGAAGTCATTTCGAAGCCAAGAAAACTCATCTGAAACTGAAGGTCCATCAACTTCACTGGCTCCTAAACGCGAACTCAAAACTAAGCCTTGGATATAAGGTCCTGCTATACAACAGTGCAATCAAACCTATCTGGTTATACGGTGCCCAGCTATGGGGCAAAGCAAGCTCGAGCAATCTCGACAAAATACAAAGACATTGCGGTTTATTACCGGTGGCCCTTGGTATATGAGGAATGAAAACATCCACCGAGACTTGAAAATACCTCTCGTCAAAGAGGCAATTAAAAAAATCAATATAAGGCACAAAGAGAAGCTTGAACGTCATGATAACATACTTGCTAGACAATTATTGTGCAGTCCAAGCTCTTTAAGGCTTCGGAGAAATCTGCACTTGTGCTTCATCCGTAACAGTAATCGCGAACACACGCGCCCGAAAGACTGTTTAGAATTCTTTTTTCTACGTCACTTGGCTTAAATGCTCTTATACGTGATCTTTAAAACTGTCAATATCAATCGCGGACGGACACTCAAAAAAGACTGTGTAGAATCCTTTATTCTACGTCACGTGGCTTAAATGCTCTCATACGTGATCCTTAAAACAGTCAACACGAAAAACCTACATAACCTAAATTACGTCGTCCACTCTGCTATTCTAGAGTTATCCGTTATACTTACATAACTAGAGTTCTTCACTCTACATAATATCGCGAACACTTTGTAAATGACTGTAAGGGTCCTCTGGCCCTTTATCACGAGGTTTAAGCCAAACTAGGTTTAAAATTCTCAGGCATGTGATCCATACCAGTTTTATACTATTTTGACCAAATTAATTAAAATTCCTGCCAATAAGCAGAGATCCACATTACAAGAAATCCATACTAGGATTCATTATTGAATTATACTTAAGATTCGTATACTTATTGTTAGGCTCCTTTGGAGCAGATTCAATAATTCAAATAAAGCTTATAAAAAAAAACTTGATTGGATTTTTACCACGTTAAATGAAGTAGTGGTGACGGGTCTGATTAGGCCCGCTCGTTATTTTAACCGCCAGTTCGAAAAGCATAATCGTACTAACACTAATGGGTCAGAGAATTAGCATAGCAATTCAACGGATTAGTACGAGTAAGTGAATAAACATATCCATACATAAAGCAGCATAGGAACCGAAACCAGTAAATTGTGGGCAACGGTTGATCTGGAACCCTAAAAAGAAGCGTTACCGGACTTTTATTACATTTAACGACGTAGTGGTGACGGGTGCCAGGAGAAAGTGCCAGAGCGAAAAGCAGAGATCTCTTCCACCACAATTTACGATGGGTGATGTTGCAAATGTCATCCGAAGCGCCCAAGCTCTGGGCCCCGAAACATTCTCTATAGTGATGTTGAAGCAGCTGGTTGAACCTAGAGTCGAGGATGTCACCCAAAACCTAAACATGTCGTTAGCCTCCTACGTAGTTCCTATAGATGGGCATGGTGGTCTCGTTGCTGTCAACACGGATTTCGAAAGAAGCATATCAGAATCAACCTATTTAGGTTTGCCAAAATCGGCTAACCTTAGCAAACAAATTCCCTTTTCGAAACGACCAGATCGTTTGTAAGAAATCCAGCTAGGGACAAGACTTCAAAGAATTCACATACGAATTATTGGCGTATTTCAAACAGATCCACTTTGCGAGTTATTCGAGCTGTATTCTGTAGCTATAAAAAGTAGTGACCAATAGTATAAAAAAGTTTTACAAATCTATTGTTGGAATGAATTTCCATATATACGATGTTTTAAGTATTTAAACTCAATAGGAAAAGCACGACTCACGCTAGCTTTGCCATTCATGTTGCATTAAAAATTTTACCTTCGCCACATGCCACCATTTCCTCTTAACTCCAACGAAAGAAATCTTCAGGGATTCACTTATTTACTTTTCAAAATAACTTTGCATAAATATTTGCATATTACCTTACCCCGTCATAATAAAACACTTAACGTCAGAAATTAACCATTTGGTATAAAAAGCACTCGGAACGGTGTAGCAAGAACCGACATTCCCCGGATCAACACCTCATAATTACAGTGTTCTTTTCCAGCAAGAATGAGAGAGAACATTTACATAAAATGGTTTTAATTCGCCAGAAGAAAAAATTCCACAGCAAAAAAAAAAATACAAAACAACAAAGAACGGCATAAAAAGCAAATATTGTTGCAACGATGTCATTACAAATGCTGAAAAATATTTTCGTACATACAGGCAGATAGACCTACCTACACGTAGAGACAGCATACCACAGCATCTACAACAGTCAGGGCGGCAGGAGCAGGAGCTACAACAACCAACCACCATCGAGTGTCGAGAATAATTCGATGGCAGATAAACCCTTCGTAACAACGGAAAGAAATTATATTTCCGTTTATGGGCGGTGTTACTTTTCCTGAGTTTTGAATACCAACAGATTTCTCTAATACGGATACAACGAGGCAGATACCAAAGCGAGTTGATCTCACACACTTTACTTGGTGGTAACGATTAAGGTAAGCAGAGCACAGCGACGGGATTTGCAAGGCCTTACAGTAATACATTTGTATTCTAGAAGGTCATGATTAAATGCTTTAGAATTTATTCAAAATTAGTAAAATTGTTGCTCTCCTTAGTAGAAATAATTATTATCTTCTCTTCCGGCAGATCTTTTCTGACAGAATGTCTTAAAGATGCCCTTCTGTAAGACCTTCTGTAAGGTCTTCTTATAAGACCTTTTGTAAGGGGTTCTATAAGACCTTCTGTAAGGTCTTCTATTAGACCTTCTGTAAGGTCTTCTATTAGACCTTCTGTAAGGTCTTCTATAAGACCTTCTGTAAGGTCTTCTGTAAGACCTTGTGTAAGGTCTTTTATAAGACCTTGTGTAAGGTCTTCTATAAAAGACCTTCTGTAAGGTCTTCTATAAGACCTTCTGTAAGGTCTTCTATAAGACCTTCTGTAAGGTCTTCTATAAGACCTTCTGTAAGGTCTTCTATAAGACCTTCTGTAAGGTCTTCTATAAGACCTTGTGTAAGGTCTTCTATAAGACCTTGTGTAAGGTCTTCTATAAGACCTTGTGTAAGGTCTTCTATAAGACCTTGTGTAAGGTCTTCTATAAGACCTTGTGTAAGGTCTTCTATAAGACCTTGTGTAAGGTCTTCTATAAGACCTTGTGTAAGGTCTTCTATAAGACCTTGTGTAAGGTCTTCTATAAGACCTTGTGTAAGGTCTTCTATAAGACCTTGTGTAAGGTCTTCTATAAGACCCTGTGTAAGGTCTTCTATAAGACCCTGTGTAAGGTCTTCTATAAGACCCTGTGTAAGGTCTTCTATAAGACCTTGTGTAAGGTCTTTTATAAGACCTTGTGTAAGGTCGTCTATAAGACCTTGTGTAAGGTCGTCTATAAGACCTTGTGTAAGGTATTCTATGAGACCTTGTGTAATGTCTTCTATAAGACCTTGTGTAAGGTCTTCTATAAAACCTTGTGTAAGGTCTTCTATAAGACCTTGTGTAAGGTCTTCTATAAGACCTTGTGTAAGGTCTTCTATAAGACCTTGTGTAATGTCTTCTATAAGACCTTGTGTAAGGTCTTCTATAAGACCTTGTGTAAGGTCTTCTATAAGACCTTGTGTAAGGTCTTCTATAAGACCTTGTGTAAGGTCTTCTATAAGACCTTGTGTAAGGTCTTCTATAAGACCTTGTGTAAGGCGTTCTATAAGACCTTGTGTAAGGTCTTCTATAAGACCTTGTGTAAGGTCTTCTATAAGACCTTGTGTAATGTCTTCTATAAGATCTTCTGTTAGGTCTTTTTTCTATAAGACCTTCTGCAAGGTCTTCTTTCTATAAGACCTTCTGTAAGGTCTTCTTTTTATAAGGTGTTTTATAAGGTGTTCTTTCTATAAGACCTTCTGTAAGGTATTCTTACTATAAGGCCTTCTGTAAGGTCTTCTTTCTATAAGACCTTCTGTAAGGTCTTCTTTCTGTAAGGCCTTCTGTAAGGTATTCCTTTTATAAGACCTGTAAGGTCTTCCTTCTATAAGACCTTCTGTAAGGACTTCCTTCTATAAGACCTACTGTAAGGTCTTTTGTAAGGCCTTCGGTTAGGTCTTCTAAAATACCTTTTGTTAGGTCTTCTATAAGACCTTCTGTAAGGTCTTCTATAAGACCTTCTTTAAGGTCTTCTATAAGACCTTCTGTAAGGTCTTCTATAAGACCTTCTGTAAGGTCTTCTATAAGACCTTCTTTAAGGTCTTCTATAAGACCTTCTGTAAAGTCTTCAATAAAACCTTCAGTAAGGTCTTCCGTAAGGTCTTCTATCAGACCTTCTGCATTTTAAGTATATACTCAGCAAATAAGGCCCTTCATCTTCATCCCTTCCATGCTGTGGAAAATATAAAAAGACTTATGTACACGATTGTGTGTGTGATATTCATGTAATTTGTTGTCGTGCTGTGCTTGGAACCGGCACAGTGTAAAGAAGACGGTGTTGTACGTACGACGCACGGTGACACAAAACAATTGCTGCCACAACAGGCGCCCTCCCGGTGAATGGTTGACAAGGGGGCCGGCAGCAACAGTCATCATGGCAACGTCAGCCGCACGGTAAGGGGAGTGAAGTGGAGTTAATCAGTGTAAGAGAACAAGCGTGGCATGACTTTTGTTACACGTCTGTTTGTAACTTTTTCATATTTTTTAGGCAAATTTTGTCTGGTTTTTTTTTGTATGACTGTCTCTGAGACAGGCATATATATTTCAGTTGGTCCTCTAGCTGTGGTGTTGGTAATGGCGATAAAGCCCTTGTAAGCAACAAGCATTAAATGACTAACTGTGCAAGTACTTTGCACTCCGACAGGGGTGTCAAATTGGCGATTTTCCTGTTTGATTTAGCGATTTTAGAATAAGTCTTTTGTGTTTTTAAGGTAATTGTGATAAATTGAGAACAGAGAAAATATCATTTGGATATTAATCCGAACTACAAATATTCGGTTGGATAAACATTCTTTGTTCAATATTCTTTGGTACCATTAATTAGCGGTGACAACAAATAAATTATTCGTAGTGACCTAAACCCGTTTTGTTTGCTGTTGTAACATTCTACACCATGCAACAAAATTTCGTACTTTTTCTGAGTGTGAATGATTTCTTCTGGAAATGGAAGACTTGGCGATTATAGTGAATTCACAAAAGACTGTAGTGTTCTCTTCGTCCTTTTTTTCGAAAAAGTTAAAAAATGATTCTTTAACTTGTGTCACATTTATTTTAGTTGGAGCGTGTGGTTTTTTCAATGAAATTGTATAAATGTCATTGTAAATTTTTGTTTTTTAATAAAATTTAATAAATAAGTTATGTTCATAATGGAAACCAAAACCGACGCAGAGTGGCGATTCATTAAATAAAATTCGTTGGCAATTATTTTTTTAAAATAACTTACAACATATGACCGATATGAAAGTATATTTTTTGTATCACATGTAGCTACACACATTAACATTCAATAGACGTAAAATTTAGGTAAAAATTCCACTTTACTTCACTTAAAAATTTGCTGACACTTTAAAACCAAAATTCAATTTTTTTGACCCACTACCAATTTGAGGCATAACATTCTTGCAATTGTGCATACAAACTATATTAAATTCGAAAGTAAAAACAAATTTTAAAAAAGAAACGTACTCTTAATTCAATGGACAGAATAAATATATTCAAATGGATCAATTTAAAAATTAAATAAAAATAACTTTTTTTATTTCGGTCAGATAACCGAATACATTAAATAAAACCATCAGTGAAATGATCGTGACAATGACAGCCTAATTCAAAGAGTTCATATCGCCAACAATCTATACAACCATCAATCCCTCGAAAACAGGTTCTATGGGCCGGATTGACCCGAGGCAGCAATTCTTCGACAAAGGGCTGTCAACACGGCAAACAGTTGCCGCTTCAACAGCAACTACTAGCTTAAGACGCACAACATCCCATTAAGGATCGGATCAAGGGGGAACATCTGTCAATTAGCATGTGAGCTGTGCATTACTCAATTCTTATAGTCATCGACCGGGACCTACTGTTCAAAGCCGGCTCCGAACGGCTAATGCATTATATAGAGAAGTTTTTAAGTGGCTTAGAGATAAATCTCTAACTCGTAAAGTCGCTGGCATTAACGAGGTGGAAACCCCGCCGCCGCACACTTCCATCACACGACGGCAGCCCACAAAATAATATTTAACAACAACAAATAAATGTACGAGTTTAGTTCCAATAATCATCCTAACTAGTAAGGGATACTGATAACGGGTTATCAATTTAGAGGTATGCTTTCAATAGGGGATTTTTCACACATTACGCGTGAATTGTGCTAAACTTTTCTTTTTCTTTTAAGTATAGTTTGCCATTTCATCACTGCTTATGGGCTGGAGGAGTCACGGTCCATATTTTGTCAAAAATTATAATGGCCGAAACGTTATCGTGAATGGTGCTCGCTATCGCGCCATGATATCGGATTTTTTGCTAACTGAAATTAAAGCCCGTAATCTTAACGACATTTGGTTTCAATTAGATCAATGGATCTAATGAGAAATTATTTCGAAGAGCAGTTGCTCAAACAATGGATCCAATGAGAGGTCATATCGAATAGCAGCTGATGTAAGGTTTTGGACCGGTTAGTTGGTCGTCTGGATCGCGTGATATCTCACCTTTACACTAATTTTCTTTAGGACCACGCAAATTCCAAAGTCTATGCTGACAAACCAACTACGATTGAGGTTCTGGAAGCCATTAGGTTTTTGAAGTCTTAAACGCTATACCAGTCGAAATGCTCAAACGAGTCATCCAAAATTGGACCCTCAGAATGGACACCCTAAGCCGTAGCTGCGGCCAACATTTTAAGGAAATTATGGGCATAAAATGTCTTTTCGAATGAACAATAAAGATTTCACACTTGATTTGAGTTATTGTACTTTTTTATTTTGAAAAAAATACCTCTAGATTGATCACCCATAAGTATGTCTCCTTTACCGCAGCTGTCAGTTCCCACTACAGAAAATTGCCGTGTATACAATCAAAATTTGGTTGTAGCGATGGAATACATGGATTGTACTTGGAACATCCAACATTCGGTTGGCAACAAATTCGGCTGTTGCAACAAATCTGCTCTCTGTGTGTATGAATACAATATAGAGTACAAGTGTGAATCTTCGCACAAATTTTTTGCTAACCGAATCATTAAGGTTGTATGTATCTCGAGTGTTCCATTAGTACAAACAACCTAATGTCAGTTGCTGATTTGTAATTTTCAGTAATTGAAACAAAAATATTTCTGGAACATACGAAGAATCTAATTCTCCAGTAACGAATTTGTGGTTCTAGAAATCTACATGACGCACTTGTTCAGCGCAAATATTTAAAATTGTTATCAGAGGCTAAAAACTGTTTGCTTAAACAATTCAACTACTCTAGAACAAATAAAGGGTTATGTCGAGGAAAAAGTGGAAATGATGATGGAAAATTGCTACTGAAAAACTGCTGTATATATTTCTGGCCTAATAATGAAAATGCGAGTACTTATCATCAAAAATGGTTTTATTGTTTTTCAAAGTATTCTCCAGCATGATTTATACACTTTTGCATGCGCTCTAACCAATTGTCGAAGCACTTTTTCCACTCCGATTGAGACACCTCCAAAACATGGGTTTTTAACGCTTTAACAACATTTTCTGGCGACGAAAATCGTTGACCACGCATTTTTTTCTTGGTGTGTTGGAATAAAAATAAGTCATTAGGTGCCAAGTCAGGGCTGTACGGTGGATGACCCATCAATTCGACGTTTTGGCCGGTCAAAAAGGCGCTGGTTTGAGCCGATGTGTGAGAGCTCGCATTGTCATGGTGCACCATGATTTGTCTTCTCTTGTTCGTTTTTCGAATTTCTCCAAAGACTTCAGGCAAACAAATTGTTGTGTACCACTCAGAATTGACCGTCCTACGTTGCTCAAGCGGAGTAGTCGCCACATGACCAGTTTTTCCGAAGAAACAGTCGATCATTTGCTTCGAAGTGCTTCTTTCACGAACAACTTTCGTTGGATTTGGCTCGTCTTCGAAGACCAACAACACGATCGATTACTGTTTTGTTTCGGGCTCATACGCATAGATCCATATTTCGTCACCTTTGACGATCTTATAAACGTCTTTTGATGCGCCACGATCGTATATTTTCAAAATTTCTTTGCACCAATCGACACCAGCCTTTTTTTTGAGCGATTGACAAATTGTGCGGTAACCAACGAGAACAAACCTTTTTTACGGCCAGGTGTTCATGCAATATCAAATGTAAGCTGGTGGAAGAAATGCCCAAGGATGCCTCTATCTCACGGTATGTCACATGCCGATCTTGCATTACCATTTCACGCACGGCATAAATGTTCTTTGGCAAACGGCCGTTGGCTTCATCGTCATACAAAGATTTAAGTTCATCAATCCACTCTTGTCGTGATAATCCACGTCGAAAGTTGTGAAAAATGATCGCACGAAAATGTCCTTGAGTTAATTCCATTTTTTGTGCCAAAATTGACAACTAACTACTTAGTAGGGACATAAATACTGTTACAACATTGAACACACCCATTTCAATAGTAGAACTGAACATACCCCGTTAATGTCATATGGGTTTTGAAAGCTAACCTCAATAGCGTTAGTCTGTAACGGGATTTTAAAATTGTTTCAACTTTCACCATGGAGTGGTCAGATAATGAGAACCGTATCGCTGTAATAGCGCTTTTCAAGTGTGAAATGAGAAAAAACGATATTTTCAAAACACTCTGGCCACTAGGGATTAGCCGCATGCTCGTCTACCGATGCATAAAACTGTTTGAGGAGACTGGAGATGTAAAAGACCGCCACCGGTCGGGCCGCCCACGCTCTGTTCGAACACCGCATGCCATCAAAGCCGTTAAATCAAGAATTCACAGAAATCCGCTCCGAAAACAGAAAATCAGGGCCTGTGAGATGAATATCACGAAAAAGTCCATGAGTCGAATCATTAAAAAAGACTTGGGACTTGGGGCTTTCAAACGACGTACCGGACATATATTGACTGCAGCTTTAAAAAAAATAGGATTGAAAAATGTAAACGTCTTTTGGTGAAGCACGCTGATAATTTGCACAGAAAAATTTTGTTCACCGATGAAAAAAATTTTACCGTTCAGGATAGAGTGTATGCGCTGTCATCTAAGAAAGCATCTGAACTGATCCCAAGGGTGGAAAAAGGGTTATCACCCAGCTTCTGTCATGGTTTGTTGGGGTGTCTCTTACAATGGGGTCACTGACCTGCATTTCTGCGAACAAGGAGTCAAAATATCGGCCATAGTTTACCAAGAACCTGTTTTGGAAGCTGTTGTGAAGCCTCTTAACAATTCCCTGTTCCAAAACATGCCATGGACTTTCCAGCAGGATTCTGCGCCTGCCCATAATGCTAAAACTTCCCTGGCCTGGCTTCGAAACAATTTGCCAGCGTTCATTTCCTCTGAAGAATGTCCCTCAGTCAGTCCAGATTTGAACCCATTGGATTGCAAATTGTGGACGGTTTTAAAGGACAATGTTTGTCATAAAAGATACCCCAACATTGGATCTCTTAAGACTGCTTTGGTTCGAGCTGTGGCCAATTTTCCAATGGACGAGGTTCATGCAGCTATTGACGATTGGCCAGTGCGACTTAAGGCGTGTGTAAAGGCAAAAGGCGGACATTTCGAATAAGTAGATTCTTTTTGGATACAATATACATCAATAAAAATATTAAAAAATATTTGGTCCAAAAACATTCAGTACTTTTTATTTTACAGCATAAAACGTGTGTAACAGTATTTATGTCCCTACTAAGTAGTTCATTAATTAATATGGCAGTATCGTTTGGAAGCAATAATCATCTAACCTAAGAACTTAAACTGTTTGCCCAATTATTTTTTTAATAAATTCTTGGGTATATCGAAATATGCTAACATCGTATATAAGAATTTTGTTGTGACTAGAACCAATAAAATACGAGGGCGGTTCGGAAAGTTCTTAGCCTATCAATGAAAGAGAATAGTTAGTTTTTCAAAAATATTTTTATTTTTCAATATAATCTCCTGAAACTTCAATACACTTAGTCCAACGCTTATCTAGCAATTCTATCCCTTGATTAAAATAGTTTTCCTCAAGGTCTTCAAAATAGTGGTTTACAACTGTAATTGCATCTTCATTTGAGGTAAAACGCTTGCCAGCAAGGAATTTTTTAGATTTGGGAACAGGTTAAAGTCACTGGGAGCTAAATCAGGAGAATAAGGTGGGTGGTCAAGCAACTCGTACTTTAATTAGTTGATTTTAGCCATTGTTAAAACACTCTTGTGCGCTGGTGCGTTGTCTTGATGAAAAAATATTTTTTTTGTGTTGTAAGCCAGGACGTTTTTCTCGAATTTGTACAGTTAATTGATCTAAAAGGTTGCAATAGTACTCTGAATTTATTGTTTTACCCTTTTGCAGATAGTCAATCAATAAAATACCTTTGAAGTCCCCAAAAAACCGTTGCCATAACCTTACCAGCCGATTGAATTGTTTTTGCCTTCTTTGGGGCACTTCCTCCAGCTGCAGTCCATTGTTTGGATTGTTCTTTTGTCTCTGGAGTATAGTGGTGGATCCATGTCTCATCAACAGTTATGAAACGATGCTTAAAATCCATTTTATTTCGCTGAAAACGATCCAAACATGCTTGAGAAATGTTCATTCTTATGCGTTTTTGGTCGACTGTTAACAACTCCGGCACCCATCTTGCAGAAAGCCTTTTCATCTGTAGTTCTTCATGCAAAATTAAATGGACTCGATTATTTGAGATGCCCATGATATTAGCTATTTCACGCACTTTTATTCGTCGATCATTTAATACCATATCATGCACTTTGGCTACAATTTCTGTTGTTGTTGCTGTTTTTGGACGTCCACTACGTGGTTCATCATCAATGCTTGTACGACCACGTTTAAATTCAGCAACCCAATTTTTTACTGTTGCATATGAAGGAGCACTTTCACCTAACACATTCACCATATCATTATGAATTTCTTGTCCCGATAAACCTTTTTTATGTAAATATTTAATGACACCACGCATTTCTAATTTTTCCATTGTAAAAAAATCGCGGATGCGTCTTTTGTGAACACCTGTTTCAATATGAAGGAGTTGCCAGATCGAAACAAAATTTAACATGTGTTCATAGCAGAGATGAAAGTTTCCAAAACACTTAACTTTTTTCTGTTTATACCGCGCTTTTTGTGCTAGGCTAAGAAGTTTCCGAACCGCCCTCGTATTATAAGTTTATATGTTGATATTGAAATATTCAATATTATGTTACAACAGTCAACTAAACAGGGTTTCGATATTACAAAGAACTTATCTGTTGTCACTACCAATTTATTGGTACCAGAGTAACATGTACGTTACAACTGGTTGGTTGCCATAACCGCCAGTTGTTGCCAATATTTAAATGAATTCGGATGGTATAACTGTGTTATTGGCTGTGAATACTGTCGAATAATACCGATTTCCGATTATTTTTTCTCTGTGCGCTTTTAAAATATCGATTATTGTTCTGATGAATGTATTGTATTGTCCATTATACCTTACAGTTTAACAATAATGACTATATGGAAATGTATTACGTTCTGTAGCAATTCTTTCTGCACTGACATTTTTTATTAAACAAAAACGATTTTCCACAAAAATTTTCAAATTCCAAAGTTATTGGCGATTTTATGGGAAAACCTTTAAAACTAAATGACGCCACTGTCCGCCACCATCCCACCGAATGCCTCCATGTACATTCGCATACATGCAGGATTAGCAGACGAGTATTTAATTTAACGACATTCGTTCATACAGACATTTGCCATTTTCGTGGGCGGATGCCATTCGTTCAGTTTGCATTTGCCAAAATGTACAGGGAGACCTGAAAAACTGCTTGTTGGTACTACAAAACGTTTCATGCGACATTTTAGCATAATCGAACAATAAATGTGCCTTCTAGAGCGGCATGTACCGATATTGAACCATTTCTATAGATTTCGTTCTTGGGCCGAAACTAAACACTTCTGCAAGTTTTTGTCTCAGAAGAGCACTCTCTGTAAAAATATCGCTAAAGCCTTGAAACACAACTTAAGACCCACTAAGCTTAAAGGATCCTATAAAACGGGTTATGCTTTAATCACCAAAAACATTTTGATTTTGCTGCAAGTCCGGAAGTTTTACAAAATTTGCAAGCATTTTGGCCACCCTGTCTGCCCGAATTCATGTGTGTGCATTTTATATGCGTGTTTTGTAGTCGTATACGATATCCCTTACACAAACACATAAGCATAAAACACAGCCACGTACAAAAACATAAATACGTAAAGTGTTGCACGATATGTTTTTGTTTTGTTTTACATTCATTTTCACATAAACATTCAGACTTTGAGTAGGACACCACAAACACGGCACGCACCGTGGAACATTAACGAAAATTTCGCTTAAAATGCAACCAATTGCAAAAATGTCTAAGTTTTTTTATAAAGGGTGGTCCAACCATAATACACGCTGTTAATTGTGAGTTACACCTTAAGATCAAGTTTTTTGCCCAACTTAATTTGATATTTCTTTGTTTCAACCATAGAGAGGTTCACAATTGAGCAGTTCGTCCAAATTGTTGAAGCCTTTTGCTAAAATGGCCGTTCAAATCAAAATGCATTATGTGCACTTCGTGATTTATGTAGACAGCATAAGCCAAAATTTTTTTCTATAATCGGGAGAATTGTGCGCAAATTTCAGCGAACCGGGTCTGTAGAAAATTTGAAAACACCTGTACATGCTCACCAAGTTTGTTCTGCCATCGGGCCGTAGTTCTCCGAAAGTAAGGTACGTCAAGCAGTAACCGGAAATGGTATTCGCTATCGCGAGATGATATCGGACTTCTTGCGGCCATAAATTGAAGATATGGACCTGGACAACAGGATGGTGCCACTTAACACACAGCCAACGAAACAATGGCTATTGCACGAGACAGTCAATAGTAGCCGTGTTATATCACGTCGTGGCAATGT
The DNA here is from genome assembly GCA_963513945.1 of Hydrotaea diabolus. Taxonomy (NCBI): domain Eukaryota; kingdom Metazoa; phylum Arthropoda; class Insecta; order Diptera; family Muscidae; genus Hydrotaea; species Hydrotaea diabolus. The sequence continues at coordinate 136,956,560 of OY740719.1, forward strand.
TAATTGGCCGTCACGATCATGTGATTTGACACCAATCTACTACTTCCTTTTGGTATATTTAAAAGAAAACTGTACGTCAATATTCCAAGAACAATTCATGAGCTAAAGCATAAGATATTTCGGCACATTAACGACATTAAACCTCCATTATTTCTTAGATTCATTAGAAATATGGACCATTGGATAGAGTTATGCCACTGAAGCCGCGGCGAGCATTTGGTCGATATTTTGATTCACACATTCTTTTCATAGATTTTTCTTAAAATAATATCGTAAAAAAATATTAATATTATTCGCCGGAAACTTTTTGTAATATTTAAATTTTAAATCGTGCGTTTCTGTTGGACCACCATTTATGTTAAGAAGCACTGTAGCTTTGTGTATACAAATTAAAAACGTTGCACTCGAACGAGTCCTGGAATAATCTAGACCTGGTTAAATTGTAGCTTATTGGCACATAGATCTCTCACTAAGGTCCCACTGAATTGAGGCTCTTCTCTTATTTTTAGCATATTGGGCTAGGTTCCCACAAAGGTCGCTGACGAGTTTAATTCTAATAACCACAATTATTGCCAAATCTTCCTAAATCACACGCGATATCTTTAAACGTCCCATAATTAATCCAAGTACTACTGAACAATAGCTGCCCAGCTTTTCATATAGCCCCTTTTAAAAATATCCTTTCCAAGTTCTGTCACTCAAGGAAACTCATATGAAATCCAATCTTTCTATAATTAAAAGTGCTTCGTGAGAGCTCTGCAAGCCAACCTTTTGCAATTTCTATTCATATAGCTCGCTCACAAAGGCTTAAGCGGATTTAAGGACCTGGCGCTCTAGAAGCCACAAATTACGTTACTAGCAACTTACGAATCCCCCATGGTAAAATTCCACCATATCGGTTCATATTTTCTATATTCAGTATGCAAAGATCACTTTAACGTCCTAGTTATTTGGGTTCTTTTGTTATTTTCAAAATAGTAAATCTTTTTGCTTTTTGATGGAAAAATTAACTTTTAAGCGAAGCAACATCCTTGAGATGTGTAATGGAAACTCCGGTCCATCGCGGTAATGTTCGGAGCGGACGTCCAAATGAGACGGAAACTCCAGAAAACATTTAGAAATCGATAAAACCGTTTTGAATTATCGAAAAGAGACGTTACATGAGTTAGTTGACATCGTTAATACGTCAAAATAACGTTTGGGTTTTTTACTGCAGCTCTGTTCAATGTGGGTGCCGCGTTCCCCTAATATTGACCTAAAACAACAACGTGTTGATGATTCTGGGCAGTGTCTTTTCATGTTTAAACGAAGAAAACCCAGAATTTTGGCGTCAATATGTAACAATGGATGAAACATGGACTCAATAATCCGCAACCGGTTAACTTTGTCCAAACCGCCCAAAAGCACAACAATTAGCGGTAAAACTTATGACCTCTGATTTTGGGATGCGTCTAGTCTAATATATATCAAATAATTAGAGACGGAAAATTCAATCAGCAATGAACATAATATAGCGCTATTGTATCGTGAAATGAAAAAAATTCAATTCAACAAAACAAGGGTAACGCGACATTAAGTGAAGTTGGATTCACTTCCACATCTACCGTTGTCTCCCTATAACCCACGTTAAAATATTTGCTTCAGATACTATTAATCTTTGTTAATCCTTCAACAAAGGCAATTAGTTTTTTGTATAGATCCAAAGGCCCTGTCCGACACAAGAATTTTTTTCTCGATGGTTTTCAAATACTTCATGGCAATGAGATATCGTTACCACGTAATGAGATATCACTACCACGTAATGAGATATCATTACCACGTATTGAGGCATTACCACGTAATGAGATATCATTACCACGTATTGAGACATTACCACGTAATGAGATATCATTAACACGTAATGAGATATCATTACCACGTATTGAGACATTACCACGTAATGAGATATCATTACCACGTATTGAGATATTATTACCTCGTAATGAGCTATTATTACCTCGTAATGAGATATCATTACCTCGTAATGAGATATCATTACCTCGTAATGAGATATCATTACCTCGTAATGAGATATCGTTAGCTCGTAATGAGATATTACCTCGGTATGAGTGATCATTACCTCGTAATGATATATCATTACCTCGTAATGAGATATCATTACCTAGTAATGAGATATCATTAGCTCGTAATGAGATATTAAATCGGTATGAGTGATCATTACCTCGTAATGAGAGATCATTACCTCGTAAAGAGAGATCTTTACCTCGTAATGAGATATCATTACCTCGTAATGAGATATCTTTACCCCGTAATGAGATATCATTACCTCGTAATGAGATATCTTTACCTCGTAATGCGATATCATTATCTCGTGATAAGATATCATTACCTCGTAATGAGATATCATTACCTCGTAACGAGAGATCCTTACCTCGTAATGAGATATCACGTTCTAATGAAATATCATAACCTTGTAATGAAATAGCATTACCTTGTAATGAAATATCAATACCTCGTAATGGAAGATCATTACTTCGTAACGAGAGATCATTACCTCGTAATGAGAGACCATTACCTCGTGATGAGATTACATTAGCTCGTAATAAGATAACCTCGTAATAAGATAACATTACCTCGTAATGAGAGATCATTGCCTCGAAATGAGAAATCATTACCTCGTTATAGATCATTACCTCGTAGTGAGCTTTCAGTTCCTCGTTATGAGAGATCATTGCCCCGTTATGAGATTACATTAGCACGTAATAAGATATCATTACCTCGTTATAAGATATCATTACCTCGTAACGAGAGATTATAACCTCGTAATGAGAGATCATTACCTCGTAATGAGATTACATTAGCTCGTAATAAGATATCATTATCTTGTAATGAGATATCATTACCTCGCAATGAGAGATCATTACCTCGTAATGAGATATCACGTTCTAATTAAATATCATACTTGTAATGAAATAGCATTACCTTGTAATGAAATATCAATACCTCGTAATGGAAGATCATTACCTCGTAACGAGAGATAATTACCTCGTAATGAGAGATCATTACCTCGTAATGAGATTACATTAGCTCGTAATAAGATATCATTACCTCGTAATGAGAGATCATTGCCTCGAAATGAGAGATCATTGCCTCTAAATGACAGATCATTACCTCGTTATAGATCAGTTCCTAGTAATGAGAGATCATTGCCCCGTAATAACAGATCATACGTAAGGAGAGATAATTGTCTCTTTATGTGATATCATTACCTGGTAATGCTAGCGGTGAAAAGTTGTGTATTTACTGCGTTTTCACTGGGTTGTGCTAATGATTTAAGTATCGTAAACTCACATTTATTTGAATGCTGACTTAATTTGTTGAAGCCTTTGTACGTTTTAGCTTTTTCTTAAATTCCTATACACGGGTTTGAACAAAAAAATCTAAATGCCGATTTCTTGGTACAGTTTTTAACCCTTTTAGACGACAAAAGGAATATTTAAAAGTGTTAAAAATACGACTAATAATATATGGGCATAATAGCACACTGTGCAGTTGTGACACTTTCTACGCAAATGTGACAGCACAGCTGACAGCCAACTTAATCTCCGCTTTCGTTTTTGTTGCTACTGTGTTAGTGTAAGTGCGAGTGTGTGTATAAACGCCACTGTATTTGCATATGCATAGATTCGTTTGTAATCATAGGTTTGTCATTAGTATTTTATGTGCTCTTAGTGCAATATAAATATCTCAATTTCTAGCCATTTTTTCAACAGTCTGGAAGCCTCACACATAGAGACGCATTAGCCCAAACCCTAAGTGGGGTATGGGCTTATGCTCGGCATGCGGTTGGTATGTCTATGCTTTCAATGTTTTCCTTGTGTAGTTGGCTTTCGACGTGGTACTATCACGACTCCATAAATATTTCAATCTGCATTTATCTTCCAGTCCGTCTGTCCTTTCGTCCGTCTGGATGGGTGGCTTTTCTTTTTTACTGCGTGTGTGTGAGTCTTAAATTTTACCCCCAAAAAAATAGAAACCCAGCAAAAGGGGAAGTTTGCCAGACATTATCGTTGTCGTCATCGTCCTTGTCGTCGTCATTTATGCGACATTTGTGGACTGCGTCGTCTGAGCGCTAACCGTATGGGGTTCCTTTGTGCAACGCCTCTTAATTTAAATTCGTTCACGCCCCTTAGTTCATATTGGCATTAATCGAGTTGTTTTGGCTGTTGAAGTGTACATTATGTATTTTTAATAAACCTTTTCTGGGAAATACGATTTGTGTATGTGTGTGTGTGTGAGTCCCTGTGTGTGTTTGTGTTAGAGCGTTTGTGTTAAATGAATTAAAAGCAAAAGTTTTGGGCAAAATGCATGTATGCTTGTATTTCGGTTCATTCGGGAATTCCAAATGGCGAAAGTTTATTTTTTTAAATACTTGATTTGTTGATGGGTTGTACTTTTGCAGGGAGGAAGGAGGCTGTAGGTAATTGAATAATTTGACATTAAAGTTTTAAGGGGAGTTTTTTATGATATAGCTGTCATATGCTTACATTTTGTTTAGTTTGCTATTTCATGTAAAATTAAGAGAAATGAAGGAAACTTTTACTTTTGGTGACTATTGTACAATTTTTTAAATTGCAGACTTTTAACGCCTTCACCATATGATGGAGTTTATGTTTGAAATGAAATTCTGTTTAAAGCGCTTTGAAATATTGATCTGTACCCGGTAATAATTCTAGGATTATCTGCATCGGCGTACAAATATAAGATGATCTTTTGAAACTAACTAAGCATCGCTCAAAGACCGTATTATCGGGTTGAAGACAACGTGGCGACAGAAGCCTCGTCAATTCAGGCAAATGCAAGCGCTTCGTCTCGAAACTTATCGGCGCAAATCTCTGCTAGCAGACGGCCATTAAAACGGATAATTTATGATGACCTTAACTTGTTTTCGTACAAAGTCCAAATAACAAGCAAGTTAAATCCTCTGCATTTGCCTATACGAATGGAATTTTGCCCAAAACATATTGAAATGGCCGAAGAAGCCAACAGCTTGATAAACTGCTTGTTTATGTCGGATGAGACCCATTTTGGTCAAAACGGCGGTGCGTCAAAAGACATATAGAAATATAAGATGATCTTTTGAAACTAACTAAGCATCGCTCAAAGACCGTATTATCGGGTTTAAGACACCGTGGAGACAGAAGCCTCGTCAATTCAGGCAAATGCAAGCGCTTCGTCTCGAAACTTATCGGCGCAAATCGCTGCTAGCAGACGGCCATTACAACGGATAATTTATGATGACCTTAACTTGTTTCCGTACAAGCAAGTTAAATCCTCTGCATTTGCCTATACGAATGGAATTTTGCCCAAAACATATGGAAATGGCCGAAGAAGCCAACAGCCTGATAAACTGCTTGTTTATGTCGGATGAGACCCATTTTGGTCAAAACGGCGGTGCGTCAAAAGACGTTTATAAGATCGTCACAGGTGACGAATTATGGATCTAGGCGTATGAGCCCGAAACAAAACAGCAATCGGCCGTGTGGGTCTTCGAAGACGAGCCAAATCCAATGAAAATTGTTTGTGGAAGAAGCACTTCGAAGCAAATGGTCGCCTGTTTCTTCGGCAAAACTAGTCATGTGGCGACTGTTTCGCTTGAGCAACGTAAGAGGTCAATTCTGAGTGGTACGCCACAATTTGTTTGCCTGTAGTCTTCTCTTGTTCGAAAAACGTACTAGAGAAGACGAATCATTGTGCACCATGACAATGCGAGCTCTCACACATCGGCTCAAACCAGAGCCTTTTTGACCGGCCAAAACGTTGAATTGATGGGGTCATCCGCCGTACGGCCCTGACTTGGCACCCAATGACTTCTTTTTATTGCCGCACATCAAGAAAAAAATGCGTGGTCAAAGTTTTTCGTAGCCAGAAAATGTTTTTGAAGCGTTCAAAAACCATGTTTTGGTGGTGTCTCAATCAGAGTAGAGAAAAAGCTTCGACAATTGGCTTGAGCGCATGCAAAAGTGTATAAATCATGCTGGAGAATATTTTGAAAAACAATAAAACCATTTTTGATGATAAATATACGCATTTTCATTATTAGACCAGAAATTTATATAGCAGCCCTCGTAATACAGTTCGTATAGTATCTTAAGTACGCTTTTCTAATCTTCTGAACAAACATAAGTGAATACATTTCAAAAAAAAATGAAGCTTCTGAATTTTACTTTTGTTTTTATTTAATTTAAACCTTAACAAGAAACTAAATTATTTTTTTATACATAATTTCATTAATGCCCTTTATATTCTCCCTTTTTTATTTTCAAGCCTAAAGTCAAACATCTTAATTTGTTTTTATGCAATCGGTTCTATATGCCCTGTATCAATAAGCCATAGTAAACTAAGGTAAGTTTTAATGAGCAATTAATCGAATTTGTTATAAAAAATAAATTTTATTTCAATTTTCAATTAATTTTTATTAGTTAGATAATATTTACAATATACTTTACATAATTTTAGCAATAGATCAAAGAGCTTAAGGTTTAACCTTTTTCAACTTAGATATCATAATTTATTTACTGGTAATGAATGGAATTTTTATGATATATTGTTGGAGGAAAAAATTTACAAAACCTTTATGAAATTTTTATTATTTTTTATAAAAATGCTTAACATAACTTAGATCTAAATATTAAGAGGCCAGCTCTGATATGTGATTATATTCTGAATATGAACATTTGAAGTTAAAATTTGAAGTCAATTTGTCAATTTTCACAGCCACCACGTCGACGTTGGCATCTTAGTGTAGTATTATAGTCGAAAATAATCGGGGACGATTACACAGTACAACAGCCAATCTGGGGGTGAGAAATTCCAAGTCAGGGTAAGTGCCAGTTTTTTATGACCTTTTACATTTTTTCATTATCTCGATGTTTTTTCGCTTAGTTGTAAAATGTTGGCAAAAACGTAGTTTGACATAACTCGAGAACGACTAGTTCGATTTTGCTGAAATAAATTGAGAAAAATTAATAATTACATTTTCTTTAATCCATTAATATACTGTTTCTCTTCCAAATCAACATTTTTGCAATTAGAAATAAATTTATGAAGAAAATTTTGCCAAAAAAAATTTTTTTTTTTTTAAAACATATAAATCCCAAGCGGAAAAACGTGTAAAGTCTTATAACATTCACGTAAAGTCACATAACCTATAAACAAAATGCGACATAGATCATAGAAATCGATTAACGCGTTCTGCTTTTATTTACAATTAAGTGAAGGTATCCCATTTTGACAAGAATATTGATATATGTTTTTATTCAAAAAAGTGTCATTTATCGCCTTTTTTTATAAATTTTCCCCAATAACTCCAGACTTCTGGCCATAAAAAATAATTAAAATAAAAAAAAAAAAATTTTTTGGCAAAATTTTCTTCATAAATTTATTTCTAATTGCAAAAATGTTGATTTGGTAGAGAAACAGTATATTAATGGATTAAAGAAAATGTAATTATTAATTTTTCTCAATTTATTTATAAAACTGGCACATACGAACGCAAAACCCTTTGAGGGTTTTAATATACTGACCTAGTACCATCACCCTGACTTGGAATTTCTCACCACCCAGACAATAACCCCAAAAATGTTCCACAGTGTTATTGATTAATTTGAGCAATTTATTTTGTAATACTTGTAGCTTTTTTAAATGGCAGTTGGCACTTTGAGCCCATGCAGGAGATGCATAAAATATTACTGCTTGAAATATACATTTAAAATATCAACATCTTGTTTTCTATGTTCAGCGCCAATGCTCTGTTTATAAAGGGGTATAAAACTCTCATAAGTATATTGGATTTATTTACAATGTATGCAATATGATCCTTGAATGTTAATTTTTTATCTAACATTACTCCTAAGTATTTAACATTATTTACCCATTCGACTTCATTGCTATCAATAACTAAAGGGTGTCCCAAGAAGAACTCAATTTTTAAATCTGGCAACATTCGAAGTGTCATTGTTTGACATTTGAACAATTGTTATTGTTTGTTAGTAGAGGGTACGAGGTTAGTAAAAATGGAGCGCTACACGAATGAACAACGCATTCTCATTGTGAAATTGTTTTACCAAAATGGTGAAAGTTTTGCGGCTACAGTTCGCAAATTGCGATCAATTTGGGGTCACAATAATGCTCCAAAAGAGTCAACTGTAAAGAGATTAATGGATAAATTTGCCGAAACTGGGTCTGTTAGTGATGTAAAGACAACAACGCGCCATCGACCAGGTCGATCGACCGAAAATGTCGCAGCTGTACGTGATGATGTCGCTCAAACTCCATCCACCTCAATTCGACACCGAGCTCAGCAAATTGGTGTCTCCAAATCCACTTTGCAGCGAATTTTGACCAAAGATTTGCATCTTCATGCATACAAAATTCAATTGACTCAGGAACTGAAGCCAGCTGACCATGGACAGCGAAGGGAGTTCGTTAATTGGGTATTGGAGAGACAACATGAAAATGCTGATTTTGCCGATAAAATCATCTTCAGTGACGAGGCCCATTTTCATCTTAATGGCTTCGTCAATAGGCAGAATTGTCGCATTTGGGGTGCGGAAAATCCTCGAGTGATTAACGAGAAGCAAATGCATCCTCAACGTGTCACTGTGTGGTGTGGTTTTTGGGCTGGAGGAATCATTGGACCTTTTTTTTATGAAAATGAGGCAGGTCAAGCGCAAACAGTCAATGGTGTTTGGTATCGTGAAATGATAACCAGTTTTTTCTTGCCTAGAATTGAAGAAATGAATGTGGAGGGCATGTGGTTCCAACAAGACGGCGCCACATGTCATACAGCCAGAGAAACAATTCAATTGCTTTATTTAAAATTTAAAAATTGCGCTCTTCTTAGGACACCCTTTATATTGTTTTGAGGAATGAAACATTCCTTTCTTTTCCTTGTAAAAAATATCGCCTAACATTTGTCAGTATTTACAACTTTTTTCCATTGTGAATAAAAATTTAATAATTTGTTCAGTGTCATTTAAAGGTTGGACAGTATATCTGATGAGAGCTTACCGGAGCATAATATTGCTGTGTCGTCAGCAAATATAGACAATGTGCAGTTTTCTAACTGGGGAATATCCGCCGTGTAGACATTATACAGTAATGGGGATAGGCATGATCCCTGCGGACAACCTGCTTTTATCTCAAATAAACCTGACATTACAGATCCGATATGGATCTGCTTTATTTGATTGCATACATGGTCTTACCAGGCTTGATAATAATGTATAATACTTCAGTTGCAGTAAGGAAAATGTAGGTCATGGAATGACAAGACCTGAAATCGAGGGACCTTTGTATGTAAGGCTGTGTAAACAAATAGACCGATATAATACAATTTTACCAGGGCAGATACGTATAAATTTAGCATTTCAGTAAAATAGTCGTAATTGTCGAACGGTAGGACCTATGGGCTTCGTTTAGGTAATTTTGGAAAGGTAAGAGGTACGGCTATCTCTGACTAATGGCTCAGAACTTTGTAATTTTACCTTAGTACCCTCCGACCACCAACCCTAAAATTTTCAAACCTCGGCCATTTCGCCCCCTTTTTCGGGCATTTACGGGCATGGTCGTAGATGGACGTATTTTCATGAAATGAGCCAAGGTGAAATTTGTCTAGTCGTGAATAAATCACACTGTAGATATCCCATAATGCATTACAATAAATTTCAAAAATATGTAAAGTAAAATGTAACTTGAGTAGCAGGACCTTAAATCGAAAGGGTATTTTATGTGGAAGCTATATGAAAGAATAAACTGATATGGAACATAATTTGTTGTTTCGATAGCTACATGATCTCAGATCGAGAGTGGCCTTTGGGTAGGGCTTTTCAAACCCATGGGCCTAAAAGTTCCAATTTCACCAGAGTTGCTCAATAAACGCTTGAACCATTTTACGCAAAATTCCACAAAAATCTATCTTATATGAGGTTTCTAGAGCCGAAATCGAAAAACTTTGAATTTTATCAAAACATGAAACTTCAAATAAATTTGAATAGGTTTCAAACCAACAACAGTGTCAAATCACTTGATCGTGGCGGCCAATTAATATCGCCACGACTCACAGTGTTGTGATATTTTTATAGCTTTGGGCAAAAATGGAAAGAGGCGCATTACGCCAATAAAAATTTACATAGATAGTTTTTAGGTGAAAAAGGGAAAATGCAAAGTTTGGTGCAAATCCGTCAAAGGACTCGCTTATTTCTCACATGTCAAATATAAAGTTCAAGTACATCTGCCGTAATATTATTCTGAAATTGCTCATACTATACAGTACTTTCGCATTCAAGATTTAAATTGTCATCTTTTTCAAATAGTCTCTAATATCACCCAGGGTATACTTTGGAAAAGCACTTTTCCCGCTGTGCATAGAAATACTTAGTAGGGTCATAAATACTGTTACAATATGTGACAGCGCATAGAGAAAGGGACCTAAGGGTAAAAAAACATCAATTTTCATTTTTTTCTTTTTTTGATGTGGACAACATCTGAGCATCGAATGAGACCGATCCCATGCCCCAAAAGTGTTCCCTCCCAGAGTGCAAATAGAAAGGGACCTAATCTTCAAAATGGCTCTCCTGAACAAAACTTTTCATCAACTTTTCTCAATTTTTTTTTGACGTGGACAACAGCTGAGCATCGAATGAGACCGATCCCATGCCCCAAAAGTGTTCCCTCCCAGAGATATGTGCGTTTTATGAAAGTGAAGTCGAAGATTCTAAGCGCAAATAGAAAGGGACCTACTCTTTAAAATTGCTCTCCTGAACAAAACTTGTTTTTAACCTTAGGTCCCTTTCTATTTTGCGCGTCACATATTGAACACACCCATTTCAATAGTAGAACTAAACATACCCCGTTAATGTCATATGGGTTTTGAAAGCTAACCTCAATAGCGTTAGTCTGTAACGGGATTTTAAAATTGTGTGAAGAAAACTTGAAAAGTAAGGCTTACAACAGTAGTTCTCATTCATTTCGGGAGAGCCTGGCCTTATAGAGTTCGGTTTGACTTTCAACAATTGCAGCAAGGCTTTCTGAAGAGGGTTGTCACGGACCCGAAATCATGATAAAAGTAGTGTGCAACCATTTTGCCATTTTGTTAAAAACTTGTCTTCTATTTAAATATAGAAGCAAGAGGTCTTGATCCGGTTTAATCCCTGTTCAATTGTTTCAACTTTCATCATGGAGTGGTCAGATAAAGAGAACCGTATCGCTGTAATAGCGCTTTTTAAGTGTGAAATGAAAAAAACGATATTTTCAAAACGCTCCGGCCACTAGGGATCAGCCGCATGTTCGTCTACCGATGCATAAAACTGTTTGAGGAGACTGGAGATGTAAAAGACCGCCACCGGTCGGGCCGCCCACGCTCTGTTCGAACACCGCATGTCATCAAAATCGTTAACTCAAGAATTCACAGAAATCCGCTCCGAAAACAGAAAATCATGGTCCGTGAGATGAATATCACGCAAAAGTCCATGAGTCGAATCATTTAAAAAGACTTGGGGCTTTCAAACGACGCACCGGACATTTATTGACTGCAGCTTTAAAAAGATAGGATTGAAAAATGCAAACGTCTTTTGGTGAAGCACGCTGATAACTTGCACATAAAAGTTTTGTTCGCCGATGAAAAAATTTTTACCGTTCAGGAAAAATTTAACAAGCAAAATGATAGTGTATGCGCGGCATCTGAACTGATCCAAAGGGTGGAAAAGGGTCATCACCCATCTGCAGTCATGGTTTGGTGGGGTGTTTCTTACGATGGGGTCACTGACCTGCATTTCTGCGAACAAGGAGTCAAAACATCGGCCAAAGTTTACCATGAAACCCGTTTGGAAGCTGTTGTGAAGTCTCTTAACAATTCCCTGTTCCAAAACCAGCCATGGACTTTCCAGCAGGATTCTGCGCCGGTCCATAAGGCTAAAACGTCCCAAGCCTGGCTTCAAAACAATTTGCCAGCGTTCATTTCCTCTGAAGAATGGCCCTCAGGCAGTCCAGACTTAAACCCACTGGATTACAAATTGGGGATGGTTTTAGAGGAAATGTTTTGTCATGAAAGATACCCCAACATTGGCTCTCTTAAGACTGCTTTGGTTCGAGCCGTGGCCAATTTTCCAATTTAAGAGGTTCGTGCAGCTATTGACGATTGGCCAGTGCGACTTAAGGCGTGTGTAAAGGCAAAAGGCGGACATTTCGAATAAGTAGATTCTTGTTGGATACAATATACATCAATAAATATACTTATATTAAAACATATTTGATTCAAAAACATTCAGTACTTTTTATTTTACAACATAAAACGTGTGTAACAGTATTTATGTCCCTACTAAGGACTTATACGAGGGCGACCGCAAAAGTAACTGGCCTAATATAAAAAGAACCGTTTTTTTGGAATTATTATTATTTATTTTTATTTTTTATTAATCTCCTTCCAACTCAATACACTTCATCAAGTTTTTCAAGTTTTTTAATTCCATCCGAAAAATAAGATTTTTCAAGACCTGCAAAATATGCCTGAGTTTCAGCAATAACCTCGCTATTGGACGAAATTTTTTTAAATTTGGAAACAAGAAATAATCGGAAGGATTTAAATCTGGACTATATGGTGGGTGCGGAGCAATTTCAAATCGTAATTCGGCCAGTTTTTGTTGAGTTAAAAATGCAGTGTGTGAAGGAGCATTATCTTGAAGGAAAAATAACTTTTATTCTAAATGCGGTCGTTTTATCTTGATTTCTTAACTCAACCGATCCAATAATGCACAATAATCACTATTTATAGTTTTTCCTTTTTCAAGATAATCAATAAATATTATACCCCTTGCATCCCAAAACACTGTGGACATTACATCTCCTGCTGACTTCACAGTTTTCGCCTTCTTGGGGCCACTTTTACCAGCTTCTGTCCATTGTTTTGACTGTTCTTTGCATTATAGGATGTAGTGATGGATCCATGTTTCATCATCAGTTATGAATCGGCACAAGAACTCTATTGGATTACGCTGATAAATCGCTAAAAGCTCCTCGGAATTGGTCCAACGGACGATTTTTTGGGGCAATGTCAACAAACGCGGAACCCATCTTGCGTATAGCTTTTTCATGTGGAGTTCATCATGTAAAATACTCCAAACTTGTTTTTCGTGTATTTTAACAATATCAGCAAGTTCTCTGAGCTTTATTCGTCTATCTTTAGTCACTTCATTAAATATTTTTCTAATGTTTTGAATAGTAGTAGCAGTTTTCGGTCTTCCAGAGCGTTGTTCATCTTCCGTACTTGAACGACCCATTTTAAATTGTTGAACCCAGGATTTCACGGTGGAGTATGATGGTGCATTATCACCATGGACAGAATCCTATTCATCTTTAATTAATTGTGGCATATAACCTTTCATATAAAAAGGTTTAATTACCGCACGAAACTCTTTATTTTCCATTTTTCAAAAATTATAAAACTTGTTTACTTCAATCACCTGTAACAAAGAAAATAATCATTAAATATTTCGGAAATTTTGACAAAGTTGCTAGTAAAACAGAAAATGTGCCAGGCCAGTTAGTTTCGCGGTCGCCCTCGTAGATGGCTCAAATTGGAGTATGAGTGATTGTATTAAGTTAGTTTTGTTGCAGTTCTGCTACATGTTCTGGAAGGTCTTCATATACTCGTATTATTGCATACAGTTTTATGGTTTGACTCAACTGCTTCTTCTGATAACATCCCAATTGGTATTGTTGAATATTTTACGTAATGAATTCCATTTATTAGAATTATCTGGACTGCAAAGGGCATATAAAACCATTTGTTTAAAGTTAAATACAATTGTACAGTGCATTTAAAAGTGTGTAATATTAAAAATGCACCCTTAGGATTATTGAAAATAAAAAGTACTTTAATAAAAATGACATCAATTCAAGTTGTTTTGGATGGTAAGGCAGCATTAGTAGAAACGCGTCTCGCTGAGATTCCATCGTTAGTTGTCCCATATCCAGAATTTACTTGATTAATGAGGAGTCCCATTTCATTTTTGAATTCCGATTGTATTTTTATTTTGTTTCGATCAACAATTGCCTTCTGCTCCTTTTCTGAAGTTTTCCATGCTTTAATATTAAGTTTGTAACCAATATGCATCATGCATTCAAAGCACTTAATCCATAAATGTAATGTTAATAAGCCATATTTCAAGCTGTCTTCATTCACATCTTCATTGATATTATTTCAAAATTCTTAAAAACTACTTACAATCCTGGAATTCTTATCGAAAACATCAACATCAACAACGTTCTTTTTCATAAAAATTTAGCCCATGACATTTGGAACCGCGATAAAATGTAGCTTAGGTTTCTCATTTTTTTTAACATTCAATCGCTTTTGCAAATGATTTTCGGCAAAATTTATAAAACTTTTTAGAAGGTCTGGCCTTCTGCATTTTTTTTAATTTCTAACCACAAATGGTAAAATTGTCTTATTTTTACGTAATGATGTCGACACTGCAAGTTGTTTATTACAGATAAGTCCGCACCTGGTATTAATATATTCAAAAACTACTTACTTTAAGCTAATACTCCCCGAACATTTTGAATTTGAACGATTTCCAACTCACAGTCACATATTAAAAAACACGTGTTTCTTATAAAACTCAGAACTTCTTCTATCAGTACATTTCATATGGGGAATATGTGTTCCCAAAAACACTGTTGCCATATTGTAAGCATATGTGACAGAGCATAGAGAAAGGGACCTAAGGGTAAAAATATCAATTTTCATTTTTTTTCTTTTTTTGATGTGGACAACATCTGAGCATCGAACAAGACCGATACCATGCCCCAAAAGTGTTCCCTCCCAGAGATATGCGCGTTTTATGAAAGCGAAGTCGGCGATTCTAAGCGCAAATAGAAAGGGACCTAATCTTTAAAATGGCTCTCCTGAACAAAACTGATTTTTAGCCTTAGGTCCCTTTCTATTTTGCGCGTCACATATAGTTTTTATGTAAAGATCATTCATCTGACATTAGGTTTAAAAAAAATGGATTTTAACCAATAGAAACACACGTAAATTTTACTTGATTTTAAGTAATATTAATGCATTAACTTAAACCTTTAACTTTGAGACTCTATATTTTTTGAAAAGACATAGTGTCGAAAAAAATATTTTAAATGCTTCATAATCAAACTGGTTGCTGTCGATTCGTGATGTTTTTTGGAATAATATCTGACATCGAGTTCAAGCATTTTTGGCCAAGCACGCGACACGAGATAACACGGCCATTGAATCTTGCGCAAAAGATCCATTGTTTCTTTGGCTGTCACATCATCATGTAGGAACCGCATATCGTCCAGGTCTATATCCTAAATTTTTGGCCACGATAAGTTTGTTATCATCACGCGATAGCGAACAAAATGTACGGTAACTGCTTGGCCGACCTTAAATTTGAAGAATTGTTGCCCGATGGCTAGAGAACGATGGTAATCGATGTGGTTTATCCTGCGTGCCTTCTAAAAAACTGTTGCTATCACCTTATTGGCCAACAAAGTCACCTTGGCCTTTTGGGGAGCCGGTTCACCCGGAGAAACCCATCGTTTAGACTGCTGCTTGGCCTTCGGAGTGTTGTGATGAATCCATGTTTCATCCATAGTTAAAAAACGCCGCAAAAACTCATTCGAATTGCGGTTAAAGAACTCCAAACAATCTTTTGAAGTTGTCACACGATTACGTTGAGAGCTAACGCGGCAGCCATCTTGCACACAGCTTTCTTAAACCCAACTGATCATGTAAAATCGAAACTACACTGCCATATGAAATGTGACTGTCATCAACAGTCTCTCGCATTTTTACTCTTCGATCGACCAAACCCATATCGTGGATTTTTTCGACATTTTCGGGTGTTCAGCGTCTTTTGTACTTGTGCGACCACAACGAAAGTCAGTAAACCACTTTTGAACCATTCGAAATCGATGGTGCAGAGTTCCTACACGCAGAAAAAAAGTATGGTTGTGGTGACAATATTCGAAGAGGATTATACTATTGTTGTGTATATGGTTGTGGTACAACAATATTATGATCCTCACAACAATATTATGATTCAAATACAACAATATTATGATCCTCACAACAATAGTATGATTTAAATACAACCATTCTATGATCCTCACAACAATAGTATGTTTCACACACAGCCATGTATGATCCTCACAACCATAATATGATTCACACGCAACCATGTTATGATCCCTACAACCATAGTATATAAGTAATCACACACTGTTATACTATGATCTCCAATATTATTTATTAGTAGTGGGTAAGTTGTCAACAATAGATTTGAATTATGAAAATTATTTAAAAATACATTAAATTAAAAATATTTCAGTTTAACAAAGCCGTTTGTTTAAAACATTTTGACTTTGTTTAAAACATTTTGACTTCCATATAAAAAGGATTATTAGATGCATTAGATCCGCAAGAATAACATTGTCCTAAAAAGCATATTCAATAGAAGAAGAATTATAATTATACACTGTGATTGCCGTAACCATATTATTGTTGACATAAAACCCAAAAAACAATACTTTTGTCGCACCAACCATATTTATATTGTTGCTATAACCATATTTTTATTTTTGAATTTGGCAATAATACTATTGTAACGTTTCAACAATATTAATATTACGGCAATTATACTATTTTCAAAATTAAATTTAGTAAACAATGCTATGGTTTCGACGAACATACTTTTATTGCGGAGAACATATTATTATTGCCGTGACCATATAGTAACCATGTTTTTTCTCTGCGTGTATAATATTAATCAAGCTATTTCTTTGGTTGATTGACGGTTTTTTTTTCGCAAAAAAATAATATTTAATGAGCACTCGAAATTCACTCTTTTCCATTTTTAACAAAATCCTTGTTTGTTTTGAACAGCTGTTAAACACAAACTGAATGACGGAACTCTTTCAAAATTTGACAGTAGTCTATTAAAAGATGATTTCATATTTACTACGAGGCAATTTGGAAAAGTCACGGAATTATTGATATGCCCTCGTATCTCTAAAACGCCAAAAAGATATACTGCAAATGCGTTGAACAGTAGATCCCGATCAGCGAGTGAAACAATAACATCGTGCACACCTCACTGATTTAAGATTTGTTTCCCGTTTGTTCCTTACTGGTCCGCATGTGGAGCTTTTATATTTCCATTCTTTAATCGTAACTCTGCTCAAACAGAAGTGAAAGCAGCTTTCTAGGTAAAATTTGAGCTAAACTCGGAGTTTTGTATCGACTTAAGGTTAGGGGTTTTTTAATAACCATTGGCATCCTCTACGGATGATAAATAAATGTTGCAAAATTAAAATTACTCAGGGTCAGAGGGAGGTCAGAGCAATAAGGTGTTCCCAACTAAGTCATTCATTCCAACAATTCGTCCACATACATTTAATAAAGAGAAAAAAAAACTATTTCGAAAATATGTCCCTGGCCTTCTCATTCCAATCGTTATAAGTTTTAAAATTAATTTTCAACTTTCAGTTTTTTTCCTCACCGCTCACCGGTCATTCGCTGTTGTCATAAATTTCACTGCATTTTCCCCAGACAGATGTGTGTAGTTTCGCTCCACGGCTGTTGGTGCTTAGGAGCCAGGCTGCTTGCAGTGGTTCCTACTTCACTACAACTACAATTCCGTCCGCGCTTTATTTTTTTTTATTTTCGCTAAATTTGTTCCAGTGCTGGTGCTTGCAAAGTTTAACATTAATAAATTATTTAAACTAATTGAATAGAATGGAGAATAGTGTGGAACTGCAAAGAAAGCGAATGAAGAAGAAACAAACAAAGACACGAAAGCAACACAATGCAAGAGGGAGAGCGGAAAGAAGAGCGAAACAAATGTTTATGTTGTCTACAATGGAAATGTACAATACCCTCGTAGCTGCTGCTGCACTTGCAAATTGTAAAACGGAGGCGAAGTGAAATGGAATTGCTGCCGGAGGAGACCGAACACGGAAACTATTTAAATGTTGTTTCCGCCGTGTTGTGAATTATAAACATCGTATTATACTCCTCGTACACCTCACGATACACAATTCGCTAGCGTCTTCGGCGGGCGGAAACGGATGCTGAAGAATGTACGCGGGAAGGGGGAATTGAAATAAAGCAAAAGTGAAAATTGCCAAAGAGGAGAGGACAGTTGAGTGAGCAGCAGAAAACTGCTATTGTTGCGTTGTGTCAACAAGGGGTATGCACGAAATTGATCCTGGGATTGGAGGGGTCTCCAGGGACTCCTTAGGTTGTTTAAAACAAGTTGAGGGTTAATCGAAATCGTGAGCGATCCACTATGCCGCTAGGATAGAATGTTAGGCGCCAGGCTACTTGGTCAGGAAAAGGTCTTTAAAGGCGATTCATCCATCCCATGACAGCCTCTTCTTAGCACCGGATCGACTCGAGGTAGCAATTCAATTCTTCGGCCAAGGGCTGTCACAGGGTGACCACGCTGTTGTCCAGGGGTGTAACAAATTTGTGCTGCTTGTCAGTCTAGAGGTACAGAGTTCCCTCTCGATTTAACCTACAACCGCTCTAAACCCATTTAAATTCTAATTAAACTTGCTATAAAGGTTGGTTCAACCAAAATGCACTATCTTAATTGTAAAATCCTCAGGTGTCGTAAGGAGTTGATGTGCAGAGAGCGTCATTCTGGCAAGTCTAAATTTTCTTCCACTGCGTCGTTCTCACGTTCGCCCATCGCTTTTTAAGAGTGTTTTTTAAGTGACTTGAGGACCTTATTCCTACTTTTGAGCAGATAGCTGCAACGATCACCATTCATGGTGACTGCTTGGCGGACTTCATTTTCAAAGAAGTACATACCGATTGCGCCGCCAGCTCAAAAACCGCACCATACAGACACTCTTTGTGGATTCACTGAGGTGAAAGTGGTGTGATTATGCTGATAATATCAGGAAGTGCACGAAATGTAATTTGATTTGAACACGCATTTTTATAAAAGGTTTCAACAAACCTAAAGCGCTGCTCAATTGTGTTCTTCTCCTACAAGTTGGCCAAAAAACTTGACAAGGTGTGACACACAATTAACATCGTGCAATATCGTTGGACTACCCTTTAGTACATGAAAAAACAACCGATTTTTTTTGTTATTTATTCGGTCTTTTCTATATTCTAATCTTAATAGTATAGATAATAAATGTTTTCGATTAGAAACAAAAGTAAATAATTCTATAATAAATAAAATTCTTGGTAAACGTTTAGCTCGTTTGTTTTATTTCGGTCTGTTGCTTTTACACATTGAACAGGGATTAAACCGGCTCAAGACCTCTTGCTTCTATATTTAAATAAAAGACAAGTTTTTAACAAAATGGCAAAGTGACATTGATTTTCGTGGCTGCACACTACTTTTATCATGATTTCGGGTCCGTGACAACCCTCTTCAGAAAGCCTTGCTGCAATTGTTGAAAGTAAAACCGAACTCTATAAGGCCAGGCTCTCCACAAACGAATGAGAACTACTGTTGTAAACCTTACTTTTCAAGTTTTCTTCACACAATTGCCCACGAAAATACAACTCACTCTTGCCAGCTCTAAAGAGACTCCACATCGAGAGCCATCAATAGATTTCTTTTACAACAACGTGTGTGTGTGTTGTAAAAAGAGTCTAGTTGACTATGTCAACTTGTGTGCCGTGCCGTGCATGTAAGTATGTTTAAAATTATGACTTGAGCAGTTTTCTATTCTGGTTCGAGACCTTTATGTTGTTTCGTTTTTCAGAATCAACGTAAAAAGAAGAAATTGGTGAAATGTATTTGATCTTAGACCATAGAAGGCCAATTTTGGATTAAATCCCCATGCAAATGGTTTGCAAGCCCTAAAAACCGGGCATAAAAATATCAAATATCGGTAAAATTTTCTCACGAAGTCAAAAAAAAATATTTTTTCTATTTGGCTTAACTTGGAGGATAGGTAAGAAAGTCCGCCCTATTTCAACATAGACATAATATGGGTATTGTGGAACGATGAAATTTGATCACAAATTAAAATATGAAATTATTTTGATATAATTACCGTTGAGTGGACTTCGGACGTGCTATTAGGTAATCTTAACCTCATTTCAACGTTTTAAACAAACATTTGTCCAAAATGTGTTTCCGAAGCCAAACTTTGTCGATTATCTTACTTACGCCAAAGACGAATAATTTCGGGCTCTTTCCGATACAATAGTCAGCGGCTTTACTATTAGAGGAGGCAGTTTTGCATTTAACGAGAACTGCCGGCAGTAAAGTTATCTACCGAACAATGCTAACACTATAAAGATCACGGGCCCTGCATTCATACTAAAACACATGCTCACACACACACGCTCATGCGTAAGCAAGCGACGTGAGCCTTATCTTACGAATTTTGTTGTTGTTCCGATTTATACAATTTCAATGCAATATTTGATAAATACTTAGTAGTTTGGCTTATTGACGAAATATTTAATTGAGTGGTGATCATTTTTACCTAACAATTTTGTTGTTGAAATTTAAAGGCTTACTTTTTTCTGTGTACATTCGGTGAAAAATGCGTTTCAAAATTCACATTCACTCGGATGCTCTAAGGTCTTCTTTGAAGTTGTCTGACACTAAATCTAGAAGGATTGTTAGCCATATTGTTTTCCTCGAGCTTAACCAGCATTTTCGTTGGGTACGCTTTTGCACGGGAAAGGCCAGTATCCTTGGGGACCAGAGTGCACCTATGTACCACAGAATCGTAGTTTCTACCACATTTTACGAGTGGATCGCTCAAGTGTTATAGATGATAACCGCAATGTGAAACAATAACAGCTCGCATAAAATACCTTGCTTTCATAAAATCAACATTTATAATAATGAACTCAATGCCTTTCAACCGAAACTATTTTCACTTATAAAGGGTGTTCAAAATTGGGGTATCATATTAATTTTAATAAAGAAAAAGTTTTTTTTTTTTGATATTAAATATATTTTTATTTGAGTTGTTTACTTAGTAGGGACATAAATACTGTTACAACATTGAACACACCCATTTCAATAGTAGAACTGAACATACCCCGTTAATGTCATATGGGGTTTGAAAGCTAACCTCAATAGCGTTAGTATGTAACGGGATTTTAAAATTTTTTCAACTTTTATCATGGAATGGTCAGATAATGAGAACCAACCATCCGTATCGCTGTAATAACGCTTTTCAAGTGTGAAATGAAAAAAAAAACGATATTTTCAAAACGCTCCGGCCACTAGGGATTAGCCGCATGTTCGTCTACCGATGCATAAAACTGTTTGAGGAGACTGGAGATGTAAAAGACCGCCACCGGTCGGGCCGCCCACGCTCTGTTCGAACATCGCATGTCATCAAAGCCGTTAAATCAAGAATTCACAGAAATCCGCTCCGAAAACAGAAAATCATTGACTGTGAGATGAATATCACGCAAAAGTCCATGAGTCGAATCATTAAAAAGGACTTGGGAGTTAGGGGGCTTTCAAACGACGTACCGGACATTTATTGACTGCAGCTTAAAAAAAAATAGGATTGAAAAATGCAAACGTCTTTTGGTGAAGCACGCTGATAACTTGCACAGAAAAATTTTGTTCACTGATGAAAACATTTTTACCGCTCAGGAAAAATTTAACAAGAAAAATGATAGAGTGTATGCGCGGTCATCTAAGGAAGCATCTGAACTGATCCCAAGGGTGGAAAAGGGTCATCACCCAGCTTCAGTCATGGTTTGGTGGGGTGTCTCTTACGATGGGGTCACTGACCTGCTTTTCTGCGAACAAGGAGTCTAAACATCGGCCAAAGTTTACCAAGAAACCGTTTTTGAAGCTGTTGTGAAGCGTCTTAACAATTCCCTGTTGCAAAACCAGCCATGGACTTTCCAGCAGGATTCTGCGCCGGCCCATAAGGCTAAAACGTCCCAGGCCTGGCTTCGAAACAATTTGCCAGCGTTCATTTCCTCTGAAGAATGGCCCTCAGGCAGTCCAGATTTGAACCCATTGGATTACAAATTGTGGACGGTTTTAGAGGACAAGGTTTGTCACAAAAGATACCCCAACATTGGATCTCTTAAGACTGCTTTGGTTCGAGCTGTGGCCAATTTTTCAATGGACGAGGTTCGTGCAGCCATTGACGATTGGCCAGTGCGACTAAGGGCGTGTGTAAAGGCAAAAGGCGGACATTTCGAACAAGTAGATTCTTTTTGAATACAATATACATCAATAAATATATTAAAAACTATTTGATCCAAAAAAATTCTGTACTTTTTATTTTACAGCATAAAACGTGTGTAACAGTATTTATGTCCCCACTAAGTACAAAAAAGTTTCGAATAAAATTGAACAATTATGGCGTATAAGTGACCCCCCTACTGGCTCGGCAGGCTCCCAATCTTTTACCAAAGTTATTACGTTTTTAAATAAACTGTTGTCAACGGTTGACAACTGCTCGATAACACAGTACAACAGCCAATCTGGGGGGTGAGAAATTCCAAGTCAGGGTGATGGTACTAGGTCAGTATATTAAAACCCTCAAAGGGTTTTGCGTTCGTATGTGCCATAGAAATCGATTAACGCGTTCTGAAATCGATTAACGTGTTCTGCTTTTATTTACAATTAAGTGAAGTTACTTAATTTTGAATAAAAGCAGAACGCGTTAATCGATTTCTATGATCTATGTCGCATTTTGTTTATAGGTTATGTGACTTTACGTGAAAGTTATAAGACTCTACATGATTTTCCGTTAGGATTGCAAAAATGTTGATTTGGTAGAGAAACAGTATATTAATGGATTAAAGAAAATGTAATTATTAATTTCTCTCAATTTATTTCAGCAAAATCGAACTAGTCGTTCTCGAGTTATGTCAAACTACGTTTTTGCCAACATTTTACAACTAAGCGAAAAAACATCAAGATAAGGAAAAAATGTAAAAGGTTATAAAAAAAAACATACGAACGCAAAATCCTTTGAGGGTTTTAATATACTGACCTAGTACCATCACCCTGACTTGGAATTTCTCACCCCCCAGACAATAACCCCAAAAATGTTCCACAGTGTAATCTACAGATGTCAAATTGCACGATCTTGGTGGTGAATTTACTCCTCCTCTACACAAAAAATAATGCGATTTTCATACTTTTCTTTTAAAAGATCCATTGTTAATTTTTAAAACCATTTATTCTCTACGTCTAAATCATCAAATTTCCGAATCAAAAAGCTTCGGACCATCTCCATGAAGCGATTTCCATTGACTGTTATCGCATTTGTTTGGTTTCAAAAATATATGGTCCGACGATTCCTCCGGACCATTAATCACGCCAAACCGTAACTTTTTGTGGATGTAATGGTTGCTCTAAAATAACTCTTGAATTCTTTTCACCCTTTAAGCTGCAATTCGGCAGAGTATTTTGTTAAACAAATTTAATTATGTTTTGCAATTTAAAAAGAAGTTTTAAGAATTAAAACATTTTGTTTATTCTTCTAACGTTCCATATTAACTAACCGAAATATTAAGAATCTGAAAATAAAAATTACTAGTTGAAAAATGGCAGCAAATTGAAATGATACCACAATTTCAGACACCCTTTACTCTAGTTAAATTTCTTCGTCTCCTATTCTGACTAAACAGTCCAAAATTTTTTATCTTAGGGAAACTCGGTATTTTTCGTTTGATGTTGAAAGAAATATGGTCGCACGCCTTTTAGGCTGCATCGTTTTATGTGAATAAAATCGACTATCTCAATGCGGTTCGATAAAATCCAGTGGTCAGATCAGACATTTTATCCTTGACTGGTCCAGCACAACTGTCGTCTGCTACAGGCGATCCAAAAATGGCCTTCACTACGAGGGCGGTTCGGAAAGTTCTTAGCCTATCAATGAAAGAGAATAGTTAGTTTTTCAAAAATATTTTTATTTTCCAATATAATCTCCTGAAACTTCAATACACTTTGTCCAACGCTTATCTAGCAATTATATCCCTTGATTAAAATAGTT
Source organism: Hydrotaea diabolus (assembly GCA_963513945.1). Classification (NCBI taxonomy): domain Eukaryota; kingdom Metazoa; phylum Arthropoda; class Insecta; order Diptera; family Muscidae; genus Hydrotaea; species Hydrotaea diabolus. The sequence continues at coordinate 136,980,608 of OY740719.1, forward strand.
TTCCTCTTGGTCTTCAAAATAGTGGTTTACAACTGTAATTGCATCTTCATTTGAGGTAAAACGCTAGGGATTTTTTTTAGATTTGGGAACAGGTAAAAGTCACTGGGAGCTAAAACAGGAGAATAAGGTGGGTGGTCAAGCAACTCGTACTTTAATTCGTTGATTTTAGCCATTGTTAAAACACTTGATGAAAAATTATTTTTTTGTGTTGTTAGCCAGGACGTTTTTCTCGAATTTGTACATTTAATTGATCTAAAAGGTTGCAATAGTACTCTGAATTTATTGTTTTACCCTTTTGCAGATAGTCAATCAATAAAATACCTTTGAAGTCCCAAAAAACCGTTGCCATAACCTTACCAGCCGATTGAATTGTTTTTGCCTTCTTTGGGGCACTTCCTCCAGCTTCAGTCCATTGTTTGGATTGTTCTTTTTTCTCTGGAGTATAGTGGTGGATCCATGTCTCATAAACCGTTATGAAACGACGCTTAAAATCCATTTTATTTCGCTGAAAACGATCCAAACAAGCTTGAGAAATGTTCATTCTTATGCGTTTTTGGTCGACTGTTAACAAGTGCGGCACCCATCTTGCAGAAAGCTTTTTTATCTGTAGTTCTTCATGCAAAATTAAATGGACTCGATCATTTGAGATGCCCATGATATTAGCTATTTCACGCACTTTTATTCGTCGATCATTTAATACCACATCATGCACTTTGGTAATGTTGCTGTTTTTGGACGTCCACCACGTGGTTCATCTTCAATGATTGTACGACCACATTTAAATTCAGCAACCCAATTTTTTACTGTTGCATATGAAGGAGCACTTTCACCTAACATATTCACCATATCATTACGAATTTCTTGTCCCGATAAACCTTTTATATGTAAATATTTAATGACACTACGCATTTCTAATTTTTCCATTGTAAAAAAATCGCGGATGCGTCTTTTGTGAACACCTGTTTCTATATGAAGGAGTTGCCAGATCGAAACAAAATTTAACATGTGTTCATAGAGATGGAAGTTTCCAAAACACTTAACTTTTTTCTGTTTATACCGCGCTTTTTGTGCTAGGCTAAGAAGTTTCATTTTCGTTTGGTCAATTTAAGTCAACCATAAGCAGTTATCGGCGGTATCCCCAGTGTGGCCACATTTTCCTACTGTCAAGTTGGCAAAGTGAAGTTAATACTTACTTGGCGTGGCTTCCCCACGGGAATACTACAACGTAAAATGTCCAGAGCATCCCTTTGGAGGTCAGTGGAAAATGCTGTGTAGTACGAGTACATACATATATTTAATTTACATTAACCATTATTATTTATTTCTTTCTCATAATCGCCCAGTCACCCTTGTCTGGGCAGGTACATCTTGTCCCATGGCCAGGGGACGGATTGCAAGCGGTGCGTACTTACAGACATCCATTTAAATCAACTATTTATTTGAACCGTAACTAAGTGTACTTTTGCGTATATCTAAATTCACACAAATGCATAAATTCATTACCTTGCTGCCTCCCTGGTTTAGAGCATGTTGTTCCGAAACGATATACATATACGCAATACATTAGAATGGGTTGGTTTTTGTTATGCGAATGTTGGTGAGCGGATACAATGTCTAAACAATTATTTTGTGCTGTGGCAGTTCCTTGGCATCTCTTCTTCCTTTTCCTTCCAAAGAGGAGGTTATAATCCAATACTCGTATCTTAAAAAAGAAACAGAATAATTCAATTGTCCTTATTCAAAGATCTTTTGCTATATGTGACAGCGCATAGAGAAAGGGACCTAAGGATAAAAAAAAATCAATTTTCACTTTTTTTTTTGATGTGGACAACATCTGAGCATAGAATGAGGCCGATCCCATGCCCCAAAAGTGTTCCTCCCAGAGATATGCGCGTTTTATGAAAGTGATGGTGCACCAAAAAAATGGCTCTTCTGAACTAAACTGGATGTTACCCTAAGGTCCCTTTCTATTTTGCGCGTCACATATATGTATTTTAAATGTAACAGACATTATAAATTTTTTTTAAATGTTTTTTAAAGATGGTCAACTAGGCGCCACTATTGTAGTTGACCTTCAGGTCTCTGTTTACACATTTTAAATCTTTTTAGAGGGAATTGCAGACGAATACTTTTCTTACTCTTGCGAATTTTTTTGTGAGAGCTTTCAGAAACACAGACTCTAATAGTTACTTCAGTAGTCTGGTTTCCCTTTTGGATGGTCCTCTGTCGAGCGAACTCTGTATGTCCTTGCAGCGTCCTGTTAGGACCACATTTATTTTATTATTTAGGACCAGTAGGCCCGTTGACCGCACTATAGACCACATATCAAATTCGTTTTTGCTCGTACAGTCCGTATGTGGAATCTACTTCCGGAAATGTACCACATCAAAAAGTTCAAGACAATTGTCTATAAACATTTCTCCCCCTGTCCTCTTCCGATGCTTTCCACTCGCTAACGCAATGCTTTGCTTGTATTTTGGGCATACCCTGAGTGTTGGCTAATAAAAAAATTTCCGAAGTCATAGAGAGAGGCGAAGGTGTCTTAATCCCCAAAGCGGGAAAAATGACACGACGAGGAACTGCAGATCAAGTAGTCTTGTTTTTGAAAACCTTATACTTTCACGTTGGAGAACTGTTGATGACAATTTCTATAGGGCAGAACAGGCCTATCTTAAAGGCAGGTCGGTTTAAACAACCCTACGTGAGGTGATAAGCGTCCGAATATATCTGGAGAGCATGGCAGCTATGAAGCCGTTGGAGTGTATAATCAAAATGTGTAATGAGTTGAATCACTCATACGACCTCATAGGCATACAATAGACCTTACGCTGAAATGGCATTACCTGGCAACGAAATGGGGACGAATGTGCCGCAATGAGTTGAGACCAGAGAGCGAGCCATCAACCTAATACAAACGCACTCCATTTGTCGAACTGACTGACGCAAATGGCGATTTGGAAGCCGGAGGACTAGGGAACTGTAAACATTCGGAAGGCGATCGATGGAAATCATCATAGGAGTCCTCACAATTCTGTGCGCATGGGTTTTCCTTGTAAAGACTCCTGTAGATGTTGGCAGGATGTACAGTAGGAGGAATCAGTAAAGAATTTGCAATGCTTATGCACAGTTCTTCAGAAAATAGACTTGCCTGTCTAGGTAGTTGATTCTTCAAACACTACAGGTGCCTTTGAAATCAATCTTAAAGTTTGTTGAAAGGTTGAGCTGGTTCCGAATTTCTCGAACTAGCAAACCTGACTAGCAGTCTATACATCTTCTTTCTACCCTATAACTATACACTCTCCACTCTCTCATATCCTCTTTCTCTCACTCTCCTTTTTCTCTCACTCTCCTCTTTCTCTCGCTCTCTACTTTCTCTCGCTCTCTCTCTCTCACTCTCCCTTTTACTCCTCTTTCTCTCACTCTCCTATTTCTTTCACTCTTCTCTTTCTGTCCTCTTTCTCTCGCTCTCCTCTTTCTCTCGCTCTCCTCTTTCTCTCGCTCTCCTCTCTCTCACTCCCTTTCACACTCTCTCTCCAACTCTCTCTCTCTCACTCTCTGTCACTCCCTCTCTCTCACTCCCTCTCTCTCACTCCCTCTCTCACACACTCGCGCTCTCACTCCCTCTTTCACATACCCGCACTTTCTCTCCCTCTTTCACACACTCGCACTCTCTCTCTCTCTATTTCTCTCTATCTATCTCCCCCCACTATATTTCTCTCTCTATCTATCTCCCTCCTCTCTCTCTATCTCCCACCTCTCTCTCTATCTCCCTCATCTCTTTCTATCTATGTCCCTCCTCACTCTCTATATCTATCTCCCTCCTCTCTCTCTATCTATTTCCCTCTCTTTGCTCTCTCTATCTCTATCTCTCTTCCTCTATCTTTTTTTTCTTTCCTCATTATTCGCCTTTGAACTAGAATTCCACAAGAGGTAAGGCCTTGAGATGAACTCGCCATTTTCTCTCCGGACAGGCTGCCCATTCAGCTTAACCTAACTTGGGCGTTTTCTTAAAAAATTGTCCTTTATCTCTTAGGTCCCTTACTGAATTCGTATAATACTTTAAATGAAAGGAGGTTGACCTCAGGTTTATTATACTGATCGACTCAACTACAGTATATGATTTCATAAAGCGACCTCCGCCGCTCCGTTCGTTTGTTTATAAATCGTCGTAATCAAAGTATCGCAAATATAAACCGATCGAGCCTTGCATATTGATCAGATTTGGTAGGTAGAACTTTAAAAATTGGTCCATGGGTTTATATAAAAAGAAAGTTCTCTGCGATTTTGAAACCGGCAACTTTAAAGCGTCATGTCAATCGCATACTACAATTACGTATATCTTAAATGTTTTAGTGAAATTTTAACATGCCCATGTGTTCCTAAAGGAATTTTAACATGTCCACGTTTACCTACTCAAAGGAATCTCGATGTGAGACCCTGCCCCTCTCAAAGCTACATCTTATATCCGGTCTTAGTCAAATAACGCATGCAAAGGTCCTCTCTGATTTGCTTGCCTTCGACTCTACAAGATATGTGTCTTCGCAGTTGTTGAAACTAATCATACTGCAACTTTTAACCTTCCCTAGCAGAATGTTAACCCTATCGGTAGCCCGTATTAGAAAGGTCCCCACAGATTTGGGACCCAAACGCTATTGAAGTTACATTTCTTTGTAAAATTCCAATCAGGATTATGATCCTTCCTTACACAAGCATTGAGTTTCGTGTACTCTTCTTAGCAAAATCCCAAAAACCAAGACATATTTGCTAATGTAATAATTCTTTCTGTGCTAATTTTTGAAATCCGATTTTAATTATTTTATTTACTCGTAAAGTCAATGTAAATGTTGCTAGCACGTTGCCAGTTCCACGAATTGATCCTCCATAATTTCTTTAATCTTTATAGTTTAGCACGGAAAGCATTAACTAAACACCATCTGAAGGTGTCTGTTGTCAACTCAAACAAAACATTTGTTTAGTTGGTTCTGTCCTGTTATGCGCTGGAAGACGCTCTAATTTTATCCTAAGTCTACTAGAAGTAGGAAATGGCATGGAAGAAGCATAAAGGCGACGATGTAGCTTCCTCTCCGAATGCCCTTGGATATGTTTAAAAAAAATCCTACCCCTTCTAATGTACATATTGGAAAAGCTATAAAATTTCCGACAGTAGCACCCCCATGGAATTGTTTTACCTTTCGTCCTTCTACTCCATGTATCTACTTAGTGGTGCTTTTTCTCTCCTTTTTTTGGTATTTGTGTCGTTGTCCCATCTACATGAAAATAAGAAATTCACTTAGTCGACATTCGCTCGAGCACTGGCCAGCAGTTCGTAATGGAAGAGGTGGAGAAGATAAGGAGGGGGTCAAAACAATCATGGATGTCCAACAAACTGCTTACGTGTCCTTTGGCAATTGCGTGCGACCAAGGAATATTTTCACTCAACTTGAGAGTTTGCCGCACAAGAAACGGAACTAAGTGGGAACGAACGCAACGAATGGACAGGATAATGGCACTGTGCCATCCGACAGCTCCTTGTAGCTGTAATGTAGACATTGCCTTGCTAAGTATTTGAAATTTAAACTTGCATTAGTTGAAGTAAACACAATTGTTGCACATTTTGCGCCATGAGGTGGCAACAGGATATAAACATGAATATGTCCAATGAAAGACCGGTGATGCAACTGTATTGATCCGAAGAAATTGTAATGATTGCGATCAAATGATTGGGACGGGAGAGATTGTCGAAAATGTCAAGATGAATACCAAGGATAATCGAAAAGACGCTTTGTTTAGAAGATATAGCTGATTTAAGTTTTTATAGTGAATTTCCATCATTTCACCCAGAAATGGGGTGGTCACGAATTAAGCTTATTTTGTCGATTAGACGCTTAGTTTAGTAGATATAGCTGATTTATGTTTTTATAGGGAATTTCCATCATTTCACCCAGAAATGGGGTGGTCACGAATTAAGCTTAGTAGGAGATATAGCTGATTTAAGTTTTAATAAGGAAATTCCACTTTTTCACCCGGGAAAGGGATGGTCACGAATTAAGCCTATTTTGTCGTTTAGACGCTTAGTTTAGGAGATATAGCCGATTTAAGTTTTTATAGGGAATTTTCACTTTTTCCACCCAGAAATGGGGTGGTCACGAATTAAGCTTGTTTTGTCGATTAGACGCTTAGTTTAGGAGATATAGCCGATTTAAGTTTTAATAGGGAATTTCCACTTTTTCACACAGGAAAGGGGTGATCACGAATTTAGCTTATTTTGTCGATTAGACGCTTAGTCTAGGAGATATAGCTGATTTAAGGTTTTATAGGGAATTTTTACTTTTTTCAGCCAGGAAAGGGGTGGTCACGAATTAAGTTTATTTTGTCGATTAGACGCTTAGTTTAGTTTAGTTTAAGTTTTTATAGGGAATTTCCACTTTCTTCACCCAGGAAAGGGGTGGTCACGAATTAAGCTTATTTTGTCGATTAGACGCTTAGTTTAGGGGATATAGCTGATTTAAGTTTTTATAGGGAATTCCCACTTTTTCACCCAGGAAAGGGATGGTCACGAATTAAGCTTATTTTGTCGATTAGACGCTTAGTTTAGGAGATATAGCCGATTTAAGTTTTAATAGGGAATTTCCACTTTTTCACACAGGAAAGGAGTGGTCACGAATTAAGCTTATTTTGTCGATTAGACGCTTAGTTTAGGAGGTATAGCGGATTTAAGTATTTATAGGAAATTTCCACTTTTTCACACAGGAAAGGGGTGATCACGAATTAAGCTTATTTTGTCGATTAGACGCTTAGTTTAGGAGGTATAGCGGATTTAAGTTTTTATATGGAATTTCCACTTTCTTCACCCAGGAAAGGGTTGGTCACGAATTAAGCTTATTTTGTCGATTAGACGCTTAGTTTAGGGGATATAGCTGATTTAAGTTTTTATAGGGAATTTCCACTTTTTTAGCCAGGAAAGGGGTGGTCACGAATTAAGCTTATTTTTCGATTAGACGCTTAGTTTGGGAGATATAGCTGACTTAAGTTTTAATAGGGAATTTCCACTTTTTCACCCAGGAAAGGGTGGTCACAAATTAAGCTTATTTTGTCGATTAGACGCTTAGTTTAGGAGATATAGCTGATTTAAGGTTTTATAGGGAATTTCTACTTTTTCACCCAGGAAAGTGGTGATCACGAATTAAGCTTATTTTGTCGATTAGACGCTTAGTTTAGGAGATATAGCTGATTTAAGTTTTTATAGGGAATTTTTACTTTTTCACCCAGGAAAGTGGTGATCACGAATTAAACTTATTTTGTCGATTGGACGCTTAGTTTAGGAGATATAGCTGATTTAAGGTTTTATAGGGAATTTCTACTTTTTCAACCAGGAAAGTGGTGATCACGAATAAAGCTTATTTTGTCGATTAGACGCTTAGTTTAGGAGATATAGCTGATTTAAGTTTTTATAGGGAATTTCTACTTTTTCACCCAGTAAAGTGGTGATCACGAATTAAGCTTATTTTGTCGATTAGACGCTTAGTTTAGGTGATATAGCTGATTTAAGTTTTGTCGATTAGACGCTTAGTTTAGGAGATATAGCTGATTTAAGTATTTATAGGCAATTTCCACTTTTTCACCCCGGAAAGAAGTAATCACAAATTAAGCTTATTTTGTCGATTATACGCTTAGTTTAGGTGATATGTTTTTATAGGGAATTTCCACTTTTTCACCCAGGAAAGTGGTGATCACGAATTAAGCTTATTTTGTCGATTAGACGCTTAGTTTAGGAGATATAGCTGATTTAAGTTTTTATAGGGAATTTCTACTTTTTCACCCAGGAAAGTGGTGATCACGAAATTAGCTTATTTTGTCGATTAGACGCTTAGTTTAGGAGATATAGCTGATTTAAGGTTTTATAGAGAATTTTCACTTTTTCACTCAGAAAAGGGGTGGTCACAAATTAAGCTTATTTTGTCGATTAGACGCATAGTTTAGGAGATATAGCTGATTTAAGGTTTTATAGAGAATTTTCACTTTTTCACCCAGGAAAGGGGTGGTCACGAATTAAGCTTATTTTGTCGATTAGACGCTTAGTTTAGGAGATATAGCTGATTTAAGGTTTTATAGAGAATTTTCACATTTTCACCCAGGAAAGGGGTGGTCACGAATTAAGCTTATTTTGTCGATAAGACGCTTAGTTTAGGAGATATAGCTGATTTAAGGTTTTATAGATAATTTTCACTTTTTCACCTAGGAAAGGGGTGGTCACGAATTAAGCTTATTTTGTCGATTAGACGCTTAGTTTAGGAGATATAGCTGATTTAAGGTTTTATAGGGAATTTTCACTTTTTCACCCAGGAAAGGGGTGGTCACGAATTAAGCTTATTTTGTCGATTAGACGCTTAGTTTAGGAGATATAGCTGATTTAAGGTTTTATAGGGAATTTCCACTTTTTCACCCAGGAAAGTGGTGATCACGAATTAAGCTTATTTTGTCGATTAGACGCTTAGTTTAGGAGATATAGCTGATTTAAGTTTTTATAGGGAATTTCTACTTTTTCACCCAGGAAAGTGGTGATCACGAAATTAGCTTATTTTGTCGATTAGACGCTTAGTTTAGGAGATATAGCTGATTTAAGGTTTTATAGAGAATTTTCACTTTTTCACTCAGAAAAGGGGTGGTCACAAATTAAGCTTATTTTGTCGATTAGACGCATAGTTTAGGAGATATAGCTGATTTAAGGTTTTATAGAGAATTTTCACTTTTTCACCCAGGAAAGGGGTGGTCACGAATTAAGCTTATTTTGTCGATTAGACGCTTAGTTTAGGAGATATAGCTGATTTAAGGTTTTATAGAGAATTTTCACATTTTCACCCAGGAAAGGGGTGGTCACGAATTAAGCTTATTTTGTCGATAAGACGCTTAGTTTAGGAGATATAGCTGATTTAAGGTTTTATAGATAATTTTCACTTTTTCACCTAGGAAAGGGGTGGTCACGAATTAAGCTTATTTTGTCGATTAGACGCTTAGTTTAGGAGATATAGCTGATTTAAGGTTTTATAGGGAATTTTCACCTTTTTCACTCTGAAAAGGGGTGATCACGAATTAAGCTTATTTTGTCGATTAGACGCTTAGTGTAGGAGATATAGCCGATTTAAGTTTTAATAGGGAATTTCCACTTTTTCACCCAGGAAAGGGGTGATCACGAATTAAGCTTATTTTGTCGGTTAGACGCTTAGTTTAGGAAATATGGCTGATTTATGTTTTTATAGGGAATTTTCACTTTTTTCAGCCAGGAAAGGAGTGGTCACGAATTAAGCTTATTTTGTCGATTAGACGCTTAGTTTAGGAGATATGGCTGATTAAAGTTTTTCACCCAGGAAAGGGGTGGTCATGAATTAAGCTTATTTTGTCGATTAGACGCTTAGTTTAGGAGATATAGCTGATTTATGTTTTTATAGGGAATTTTCACTTTTTTCAGCTAGGAAAGGGGTGGTCACGAATTAAGCTTATTTTGTCGATTAGACGCTTAGTTTAGGAGAAATAGCTGATTTATGTTTTTATAGGGAATTTCCACTTTCTTCAGCCAGGAAAGGGGTGCTCACGAATTAAGCTTATTCTGTCGATTAGACTCTTAGTTTAGGAGATAAAGCTGATATAAGTTTTTATAGGGAATTTTCACTGTTTTCACCCAAGAAAGGAGTGGTCACGAATTAAGCTCATTTTGTCGATTAGACGCTTAGTTAAGGAGATATAGCTGATTTATGTTTTTATAGGGAATTTTCACTTTTTTCAGCCAGGAAAGGGGTGGTCACGAATTAAGCTTATCTTTTCGATTAGACGCTTAGTTTAGGAGATATAGCTGATTTAGGTTTTTATAGGGAATTTCCACTTTCTTTACCCAGGAAAGGGGTGGTCACGAATTAAGCTTATTTTGTCGATTAGACTCTTAGTTTAGGAGATATAGCTGATTTATGTTTTTATAGGGAATTTTCACTTTTTTCAGCTAGGAAAGGGGTGGTCACGAATTAAGCTTATTTTGTCGATTAGACGCTTAGTTTAGGGGATATAGGTCATTTAAGGTTTTATAGGGAATTTTTACTTTTTTCACTCAAAAAAGAGGTGGTTACGAATTAAGCTTATTTTGTCGATTAGACGCTAAGTTTAGGAGGAATAGCTGATTTAAGGTTTTATAGGGAATTTTTTACTTTTTTCACTCAGAAAAGGGGTGGTCACGAATTCAGCTTAGTTTGTCGATAAGACGCTTAGTTTAGGAGATTTAGCTGATTTATGTTTTTATAAGGAATTTTCACTTTTTTCACTCAGAAAAGGGGTGGTCACGAATTAAGCTTTTTTTGTCGATTAGACGCTTAGTTAAGGAGATATAGCTGATTTATGTTTTTATAGGGAATTTTCACTTTTTTCAGCCAGGAAAGGGGTGGTCACGAATTAAGCTTATTTTGTCGATTAGACGCTTAGTTTAGGAGATATAGCTGATTTATGTTTTTATAGGGAATTTTCACTTTTTTCAGCCAGGAAAGGGGTGGTCACGAATTAAGCTTATTTTGTCGATTAGACGCTTAGTTTAGGAGATATAGCTGATTTATGTTTTTATAGGGAATTTTCACTTTTTTCAGCCAGGAAAGGGGTGGTCACGAATTAAGCTTATTTTGTCGATAAGACGCTTAGTTTAGGAGATATAGCTGATATAAGTTTTTATAGGGAATTTTCACTTTTTTTTAGCTAGGAACGGGGTGGTCACGAATTAAGCTTATTTTGTCGATTAGACGCTTAGTTTAGGAGAAATAGCTGATATAAGCTTTTATATGGAATTTCCACTTTTTCACCCAGGAAAGGGGTGGTCACGAATTAAGCTTATTTTGTCGATTAGACGCATAGTTTAGGAGATATAGCTGATTTAAGGTTTTATACGGAATTTTTACTTTTTTCAATCAGTAAAGGGGTGGTCACGAACTAAGCTTATTTTGTCGATTAGACGCTTAGTTTAGGAGATATAGCTGATATAAGCTTTTATAGGGAATTTCCACTTTTTCACCCAGGAAAGGGGTGGTCACGAATTAAGCTTATTTTGTCGATAAGACGCTTAGTTTAGGAGATATAGCTGATTTAAGGTTTTATAGAGAATTTTCACTTTTTCACTCAGAAAAGGGGTGGTCACAAATTAAGCTTATTTTGTCGATTAGACGCATAGTTTAGGAGATATAGCTGATTTAAGGTTTTATAGGGAATTTCCACTTTTTCACACAGGAAAGGAGTGGTCACGAATTAAGCTTATTTTGTCGATTAGACGCTTAGTTTAGGAGGTATAGCTGATTTAAGTTTTTATAGGGAATTTCTACTTTTTCACCCAGGAAAGGGGTGGTCACGAATTAAGCTTTTTTTGTCGATTAGACGCTTAGTTAAGGAGATATAGCTGATTTATGTTTTTATAGGGAATTTTCACTTTTTTCAGCCAGGAAAGGGGTGGTCACGAATTAAGCTTATTTTGTCGATTAGACGCTTAGTTTAGGAGATATAGCTGATTTAAGGTTTTATAGATAATTTTCACTTTTTCACCTAGGAAAGGGGTGGTCACGAATTAAGCTTATTTTGTCGATTAGACGCTTAGTTTAGGAGATATAGCTGATTTAAGGTTTTATAGGGAATTTCCACTTTTTCACCCAGGAAAGTGGTGATCACGAATTAAGCTTATTTTGTCGATTAGACGCTTAGTTTAGGAGATATAGCTGATTTAAGTTTTTATAGGGAATTTCTACTTTTTCACCCAGGAAAGTGGTGATCACGAAATTAGCTTATTTTGTCGATTAGACGCTTAGTTTAGGAGATATAGCTGATTTAAGGTTTTATAGAGAATTTTCACTTTTTCACTCAGAAAAGGGGTGGTCACAAATTAAGCTTATTTTGTCGATTAGACGCATAGTTTAGGAGATATAGCTGATTTAAGGTTTTATAGAGAATTTTCACTTTTTCACCCAGGAAAGGGGTGGTCACGAATTAAGCTTATTTTGTCGATTAGACGCTTAGTTTAGGAGATATAGCTGATTTAAGGTTTTATAGAGAATTTTCACATTTTCACCCAGGAAAGGGGTGGTCACGAATTAAGCTTATTTTGTCGATAAGACGCTTAGTTTAGGAGATATAGCTGATTTAAGGTTTTATAGATAATTTTCACTTTTTCACCTAGGAAAGGGGTGGTCACGAATTAAGCTTATTTTGTCGATTAGACGCTTAGTTTAGGAGATATAGCTGATTTAAGGTTTTATAGGGAATTTTCACCTTTTTCACTCTGAAAAGGGGTGATCACGAATTAAGCTTATTTTGTCGATTAGACGCTTAGTGTAGGAGATATAGCCGATTTAAGTTTTAATAGGGAATTTCCACTTTTTCACCCAGGAAAGGGGTGATCACGAATTAAGCTTATTTTGTCGGTTAGACGCTTAGTTTAGGAAATATGGCTGATTTATGTTTTTATAGGGAATTTTCACTTTTTTCAGCCAGGAAAGGAGTGGTCACGAATTAAGCTTATTTTGTCGATTAGACGCTTAGTTTAGGAGATATGGCTGATTAAAGTTTTTCACCCAGGAAAGGGGTGGTCATGAATTAAGCTTATTTTGTCGATTAGACGCTTAGTTTAGGAGATATAGCTGATTTATGTTTTTATAGGGAATTTTCACTTTTTTCAGCTAGGAAAGGGGTGGTCACGAATTAAGCTTATTTTGTCGATTAGACGCTTAGTTTAGGAGAAATAGCTGATTTATGTTTTTATAGGGAATTTCCACTTTCTTCAGCCAGGAAAGGGGTGCTCACGAATTAAGCTTATTCTGTCGATTAGACTCTTAGTTTAGGAGATAAAGCTGATATAAGTTTTTATAGGGAATTTTCACTGTTTTCACCCAAGAAAGGAGTGGTCACGAATTAAGCTCATTTTGTCGATTAGACGCTTAGTTAAGGAGATATAGCTGATTTATGTTTTTATAGGGAATTTTCACTTTTTTCAGCCAGGAAAGGGGTGGTCACGAATTAAGCTTATCTTTTCGATTAGACGCTTAGTTTAGGAGATATAGCTGATTTAGGTTTTTATAGGGAATTTCCACTTTCTTTACCCAGGAAAGGGGTGGTCACGAATTAAGCTTATTTTGTCGATTAGACTCTTAGTTTAGGAGATATAGCTGATTTATGTTTTTATAGGGAATTTTCACTTTTTTCAGCTAGGAAAGGGGTGGTCACGAATTAAGCTTATTTTGTCGATTAGACGCTTAGTTTAGGGGATATAGGTCATTTAAGGTTTTATAGGGAATTTTTACTTTTTTCACTCAAAAAAGAGGTGGTTACGAATTAAGCTTATTTTGTCGATTAGACGCTAAGTTTAGGAGGAATAGCTGATTTAAGGTTTTATAGGGAATTTTTTACTTTTTTCACTCAGAAAAGGGGTGGTCAAGAATTCAGCTTAGTTTGTCGATAAGACGCTTAGTTTAGGAGATTTAGCTGATTTATGTTTTTATAAGGAATTTTCACTTTTTTCACTCAGAAAAGGGGTGGTCACGAATTAAGCTTTTTTTGTCGATTAGACGCTTAGTTAAGGAGATATAGCTGATTTATGTTTTTATAGGGAATTTTCACTTTTTTCAGCCAGGAAAGGGGTGGTCACGAATTAAGCTTATTTTGTCGATTAGACGCTTAGTTTAGGAGATATAGCTGATTTATGTTTTTATAGGGAATTTTCACTTTTTTCAGCCAGGAAAGGGGTGGTCACGAATTAAGCTTATTTTGTCGATTAGACGCTTAGTTTAGGAGATATAGCTGATTTATGTTTTTATAGGGAATTTTCACTTTTTTCAGCCAGGAAAGGGGTGGTCACGAATTAAGCTTATTTTGTCGATAAGACGCTTAGTTTAGGAGATATAGCTGATATAAGTTTTTATAGGGAATTTTCACTTTTTTTTAGCTAGGAACGGGGTGGTCACGAATTAAGCTTATTTTGTCGATTAGACGCTTAGTTTAGGAGAAATAGCTGATATAAGCTTTTATATGGAATTTCCACTTTTTCACCCAGGAAAGGGGTGGTCACGAATTAAGCTTATTTTGTCGATTAGACGCATAGTTTAGGAGATATAGCTGATTTAAGGTTTTATACGGAATTTTTACTTTTTTCAATCAGTAAAGGGGTGGTCACGAACTAAGCTTATTTTGTCGATTAGACGCTTAGTTTAGGAGATATAGCTGATATAAGCTTTTATAGGGAATTTCCACTTTTTCACCCAGGAAAGGGGTGGTCACGAATTAAGCTTATTTTGTCGATAAGACGCTTAGTTTAGGAGATATAGCTGATTTAAGGTTTTATAGAGAATTTTCACTTTTTCACTCAGAAAAGGGGTGGTCACAAATTAAGCTTATTTTGTCGATTAGACGCATAGTTTAGGAGATATAGCTGATTTAAGGTTTTATAGGGAATTTCCACTTTTTCACACAGGAAAGGAGTGGTCACGAATTAAGCTTATTTTGTCGATTAGACGCTTAGTTTAGGAGGTATAGCGGATTTAAGTATTTATAGGAAATTTCCACTTTTTCACACAGGAAAGGGGTGATCACGAATTAAGCTTATTTTGTCGATTAGACGCTTAGTTTAGGAGGTATAGCGGATTTAAGTTTTTATATGGAATTTCCACTTTCTTCACCCAGGAAAGGGGTGGTCACGAATTAAGCTTATTTTGTCGATTAGACGCTTAGTTTAGGGGATATAGCTGATTTAAGTTTTTATAGGGAATTCCCACTTTTTCACCCAGGAAAGGGATGGTCACGAATTAAGCTTATTTTGTCGATTAGACGCTTAGTTTAGGAGATATAGCCGATTTAAGTTTTAATAGGGAATTTCCACTTTTTCACACAGGAAAGGAGTGGTCACGAATTAAGCTTATTTTGTCGATTAGACGCTTAGTTTAGGAGGTATAGCGGATTTAAGTATTTATAGGAAATTTCCACTTTTTCACACAGGAAAGGGGTGATCACGAATTAAGCTTATTTTGTCGATTAGACGCTTAGTTTAGGAGGTATAGCGGATTTAAGTTTTTATATGGAATTTCCACTTTCTTCACCCAGGAAAGGGTTGGTCACGAATTAAGCTTATTTTGTCGATTAGACGCTTAGTTTAGGGGATATAGCTGATTTAAGTTTTTATAGGGAATTTCCACTTTTTTAGCCAGGAAAGGGGTGGTCACGAATTAAGCTTATTTTTCGATTAGACGCTTAGTTTGGGAGATATAGCTGACTTAAGTTTTAATAGGGAATTTCCACTTTTTCATCCAGGAAAGGGTGGTCACAAATTAAGCTTATTTTGTCGATTAGACGCTTAGTTTAGGAGATATAGCTGATTTAAGGTTTTATAGGGAATTTCTACTTTTTCACCCAGGAAAGTGGTGATCACGAATTAAGCTTATTTTGTCGATTAGACGCTTAGTTTAGGAGATATAGCTGATTTAAGTTTTTATAGGGAATTTTTACTTTTTCACCCAGGAAAGTGGTGATCACGAATTAAACTTATTTTGTCGATTGGACGCTTAGTTTAGGAGATATAGCTGATTTAAGGTTTTATAGGGAATTTCTACTTTTTCAACCAGGAAAGTGGTGATCACGAATAAAGCTTATTTTGTCGATTAGACGCTTAGTTTAGGAGATATAGCTGATTTAAGTTTTTATAGGGAATTTCTACTTTTTCACCCAGTAAAGTGGTGATCACGAATTAAGCTTATTTTGTCGATTAGACGCTTAGTTTAGGTGATATAGCTGATTTAAGTTTTGTCGATTAGACGCTTAGTTTAGGAGATATAGCTGATTTAAGTATTTATAGGCAATTTCCACTTTTTCACCCCGGAAAGAAGTAATCACAAATTAAGCTTATTTTGTCGATTATACGCTTAGTTTAGGTGATATGTTTTTATAGGGAATTTCCACTTTTTCACCCAGGAAAGTGGTGATCACGAATTAAGCTTATTTTGTCGATTAGACGCTTAGTTTAGGAGATATAGCTGATTTAAGTTTTTATAGGGAATTTCTACTTTTTCACCCAGGAAAGTGGTGATCACGAAATTAGCTTATTTTGTCGATTAGACGCTTAGTTTAGGAGATATAGCTGATTTAAGGTTTTATAGAGAATTTTCACTTTTTCACTCAGAAAAGGGGTGGTCACAAATTAAGCTTATTTTGTCGATTAGACGCATAGTTTAGGAGATATAGCTGATTTAAGGTTTTCTAGAGAATTTTCACTTTTTCACCCAGGAAAGGGGTGGTCACGAATTAAGCTTATTTTGTCGATTAGACGCTTAGTTTAGGAGATATAGCTGATTTAAGGTTTTATAGAGAATTTTCACATTTTCACCCAGGAAAGGGGTGGTCACGAATTAAGCTTATTTTGTCGATAAGACGCTTAGTTTAGGAGATATAGCTGATTTAAGGTTTTATAGATAATTTTCACTTTTTCACCTAGGAAAGGGGTGGTCACGAATTAAGCTTATTTTGTCGATTAGACGCTTAGTTTAGGAGATATAGCTGATTTAAGGTTTTATAGGGAATTTTCACCTTTTTCACTCTGAAAAGGGGTGATCACGAATTAAGCTTATTTTGTCGATTAGACGCTTAGTGTAGGAGATATAGCCGATTTAAGTTTTAATAGGGAATTTCCACTTTTTCACCCAGGAAAGGGGTGATCACGAATTAAGCTTATTTTGTCGGTTAGACGCTTAGTTTAGGAAATATGGCTGATTTATGTTTTTATAGGGAATTTTCACTTTTTTCAGCCAGGAAAGGAGTGGTCACGAATTAAGCTTATTTTGTCGATTAGACGCTTAGTTTAGGAGATATGGCTGATTAAAGTTTTTCACCCAGGAAAGGGGTGGTCATGAATTAAGCTTATTTTGTCGATTAGACGCTTAGTTTAGGAGATATAGCTGATTTATGTTTTTATAGGGAATTTTCACTTTTTTCAGCTAGGAAAGGGGTGGTCACGAATTAAGCTTATTTTGTCGATTAGACGCTTAGTTTAGGAGAAATAGCTGATTTATGTTTTTATAGGGAATTTCCACTTTCTTCAGCCAGGAAAGGGGTGCTCACGAATTAAGCTTATTCTGTCGATTAGACTCTTAGTTTAGGAGATAAAGCTGATATAAGTTTTTATAGGGAATTTTCACTGTTTTCACCCAAGAAAGGAGTGGTCACGAATTAAGCTCATTTTGTCGATTAGACGCTTAGTTAAGGAGATATAGCTGATTTATGTTTTTATAGGGAATTTTCACTTTTTTCAGCCAGGAAAGGGGTGGTCACGAATTAAGCTTATCTTTTCGATTAGACGCTTAGTTTAGGAGATATAGCTGATTTAGGTTTTTATAGGGAATTTCCACTTTCTTTACCCAGGAAAGGGGTGGTCACGAATTAAGCTTATTTTGTCGATTAGACTCTTAGTTTAGGAGATATAGCTGATTTATGTTTTTATAGGGAATTTTCACTTTTTTCAGCTAGGAAAGGGGTGGTCACGAATTAAGCTTATTTTGTCGATTAGACGCTTAGTTTAGGGGATATAGGTCATTTAAGGTTTTATAGGGAATTTTTACTTTTTTCACTCAAAAAAGAGGTGGTTACGAATTAAGCTTATTTTGTCGATTAGACGCTAAGTTTAGGAGGAATAGCTGATTTAAGGTTTTATAGGGAATTTTTTACTTTTTTCACTCAGAAAAGGGGTGGTCACGAATTCAGCTTAGTTTGTCGATAAGACGCTTAGTTTAGGAGATTTAGCTGATTTATGTTTTTATAAGGAATTTTCACTTTTTTCACTCAGAAAAGGGGTGGTCACGAATTAAGCTTTTTTTGTCGATTAGACGCTTAGTTAAGGAGATATAGCTGATTTATGTTTTTATAGGGAATTTTCACTTTTTTCAGCCAGGAAAGGGGTGGTCACGAATTAAGCTTATTTTGTCGATTAGACGCTTAGTTTAGGAGATATAGCTGATTTATGTTTTTATAGGGAATTTTCACTTTTTTCAGCCAGGAAAGGGGTGGTCACGAATTAAGCTTATTTTGTCGATTAGACGCTTAGTTTAGGAGATATAGCTGATTTATGTTTTTATAGGGAATTTTCACTTTTTTCAGCCAGGAAAGGGGTGGTCACGAATTAAGCTTATTTTGTCGATAAGACGCTTAGTTTAGGAGATATAGCTGATATAAGTTTTTATAGGGAATTTTCACTTTTTTTTAGCTAGGAACGGGGTGGTCACGAATTAAGCTTATTTTGTCGATTAGACGCTTAGTTTAGGAGAAATAGCTGATATAAGCTTTTATATGGAATTTCCACTTTTTCACCCAGGAAAGGGGTGGTCACGAATTAAGCTTAGTTTGTCGATAAGACGCTTAGTTTAGGGGATATAGGTCATTTAAGGTTTTATAGGGAATTTTTACTTTTTTCACTCAAAAAAGAGGTGGTTACGAATTAAGCTTATTTTGTCGATTAGACGCTAAGTTTAGGAGGAATAGCTGATTTAAGGTTTTATAGGGAATTTTTTACTTTTTTCACTCAGAAAAGGGGTGGTCACGAATTCAGCTTAGTTTGTCGATAAGACGCTTAGTTTAGGAGATTTAGCTGATTTATGTTTTTATAAGGAATTTTCACTTTTTTCACTCAGAAAAGGGGTGGTCACGAATTAAGCTTTTTTTGTCGATTAGACGCTTAGTTAAGGAGATATAGCTGATTTATGTTTTTATAGGGAATTTTCACTTTTTTCAGCCAGGAAAGGGGTGGTCACGAATTAAGCTTATTTTGTCGATTAGACGCTTAGTTTAGGAGATATAGCTGATTTATGTTTTTATAGGGAATTTTCACTTTTTTCAGCCAGGAAAGGGGTGGTCACGAATTAAGCTTATTTTGTCGATTAGACGCTTAGTTTAGGAGATATAGCTGATTTATGTTTTTATAGGGAATTTTCACTTTTTTCAGCCAGGAAAGGGGTGGTCACGAATTAAGCTTATTTTGTCGATAAGACGCTTAGTTTAGGAGATATAGCTGATATAAGTTTTTATAGGGAATTTTCACTTTTTTTTAGCTAGGAACGGGGTGGTCACGAATTAAGCTTATTTTGTCGATTAGACGCTTAGTTTAGGAGAAATAGCTGATATAAGCTTTTATATGGAATTTCCACTTTTTCACCCAGGAAAGGGGTGGTCACGAATTAAGCTTATTTTGTCGATTAGACGCATAGTTTAGGAGATATAGCTGATTTAAGGTTTTATACGGAATTTTTACTTTTTTCAATCAGTAAAGGGGTGGTCACGAACTAAGCTTATTTTGTCGATTAGACGCTTAGTTTAGGAGATATAGCTGATATAAGCTTTTATAGGGAATTTCCACTTTTTCACCCAGGAAAGGGGTGGTCACGAATTAAGCTTATTTTGTCGATAAGACGCTTAGTTTAGGAGATATAGCTGATTTAAGGTTTTATAGAGAATTTTCACTTTTTCACTCAGAAAAGGGGTGGTCACAAATTAAGCTTATTTTGTCGATTAGACGCATAGTTTAGGAGATATAGCTGATTTAAGGTTTTATAGAGAATTTTCACTTTTTCACCCAGGAAAGGGGTGGTCACGAATTAAGCTTATTTTGTCGATTAGACGCTTAGTTTAGGAGATATAGCTGATTTAAGGTTTTATAGAGAATTTTCACATTTTCACCCAGGAAAGGGGTGGTCACGAATTAAGCTTATTTTGTCGATAAGACGCTTAGTTTAGGAGATATAGCTGATTTAAGGTTTTATAGAGAATTTTCACTTTTTCACCCAGGAAAGGGGTGGTCACGAATTAAGCTTATTTTGTCGATTAGACGCTTAGTTTAGGAGATATAGCTGATTTAAGGTTTTATAGGGAATTTTCACCTTTTTCACTCTGAAAAGGGGTGATCACGAATTAAGCTTATTTTGTCGATTAGACGCTTAGTTTAGGAGATATAGCCGATTTAAGTTTTAATAGGGAATTTCCACTTTTTCACCCTGGAAAGGGGTGATCACGAATTAAGCTTATTTTGTCGATTAGACGCTTAGCTTAGGAGATATAGCCGATTTAAGTTTTAATAGGGAATTTCCACTTTTTCACCCTGGAAAGGGGTGATCACGAATTAAGCTTATTTTGTCGATGAGACGCTTAGTTTAGGAGATATAGCCGATTTAAGGTTTTATAGGGAATTTTCACTTTTTTCAGCCAGGAAAGGGGTGGTCACGAATTAAGCTTATTTTGTTTTATTTTGTCGATAAGATGCTTAGTTTAGGAGATATAGCCGATTTAAGTTTTAATAGGGAATTTCCACTTTTTCACCCTGGAAAGGGGTGATCACGAATTAAGCTTATTTTGTCGATTAGACGCTTAGCTTAGGAGATATAGCCGATTTAAGTTTTAATAATGAATTTCCACTTTTTCACCCTGGAAAGGGGTGATCACGAATTAAGCTTATTTTGTCGATGAGACGCTTAGTTTAGGAGATATAGCCGATTTAAGGTTTTATAGGGAATTTTCACTTTTTTCAGCCAGGAAAGGGGTGGTCACGAATTAAGCTTATTTTGTTTTATTTTGTCGATTAGATGCTTAGTTTAGGAGATATAGCCGATTTAAGTTTTAATAGGGAATTTCCACTTTTTCACCCTGGAAAGGGGTGATCACGAATTAAGCTTATTTTGTCGATTAGACGCTTAGTTTAGGAGATATAGCCGATTTAAGTTTTAATAGGGAATTTCCACTTTTTCACCCTGGAAAGGGGTGATCACGAATTAAGCTTATTTTGTCGATTAGACGATTAGTTTAGGAGATATAGCCGATTTAAGTTTTAATAGGGAATTTCCACTTTTCACCCTGGAAAGGGGTGATCACGAATTAAGCTTATTTTGTCGATTAGACGCTTAGTTTAGGAGATATAGCCGATTTAAGGTTTTATAGGGAATTTTCACTTTTTTCAGCCAGGAAAGGGGTGGTCACGAATTAAGCTTATTTTGTTTTATTTTGTCGATTAGATGCTTAGTTTAGGAGATATAGCCGATTTAAGTTTTAATAGGGAATTTCCACTTTTTCACCCTGGAAAGGGGTGATCACGAATTAAGCTTATTTTGTCGATTAGACGCTTAGTTTAGGAGATATAGCCGATTTAAGTTTTAATAGGGAATTTCCACTTTTTCACCCTGGAAAGGGGTGATCACGAATTAAGCTTATTTTGTCGATTAGACGCTTAGTTTAGGAGATATAGCCGATTTAAGGTTTTATAGGGAATTTTCACTTTTTTCAGCCAGGAAAGGGGTGGTCACGAATTAAGCTTATTTTGTCGATTAGACGCTTAGTTAAGGAGATAAGCTGATTTATGTTTTTATTGGGAGCTTTCACTTTTTTCAGCCAGGAAAGGGGTGGTCACGAATTAAGCTTTTTTTGTTTTATTTTGTCGATTAGATGCTTAGTTTAGGAGATATAGCCGATTTAAGTCTTAATAGGGAATTTCCACTTTTTCACCCAGGAAAGGGGTGATCACGAATTAAGCTTATGTTGCCGATTAGACGCTTAGTTTAGCAGATATAGCTCATTTAAGGTTTTATAGGGAATTTTTACTTTTTTCACTCAGAAAAGGGGTGGTCACGAATTAAACTTATTTTGTCGATTAGACGCTTAGTTTAGGAGATATAGCCGATTTAAGTTTTAATAGGGAATTTCCACTTTTTCACCCTGGAAAGGGGTGATCACGAATTAAGCTTATTTTGTCGATTAGACGCTTAGTTTAGGAGATATAGCCGATTTAAGTTTTAATAGGGAATTTCCACTTTTTCACCCTGGAAAGGGGTGATCACGAATTAAGCTTATTTTGTCGATTAGACGCTTAGTTTAGGAGATATAGCCGATTTAAGTTTTAATAGGGAATTTCCACTTTTTCACCCTGGAAAGGGGTGATCACGAATTAAGCTTATTTTGTCGATTAGACGCTTAGTTTAGGAGATATAGCCGATTTAAGTTTTAATAGGGAATTTCCACTTTTTCACCCTGGAAAGGGGTGATCACGAATTAAGCTTATTTTGTCGATTAGACGCTTAGTTTAGGAGATATAGCCGATTTAAGGTTTTATAGGGAATTTTCACTTTTTTCAGCCAGGAAAGGGGTGGTCACGAATTAAGCTTATTTTGTTTTATTTTGTCGATTAGATGCTTAGTTTAGGAGATATAGCCGATTTAAGTTTTAATAGGGAATTTCCACTTTTTCACCCTGGAAAGGGGTGATCACGAATTAAGCTTATTTTGTCGATTAGACGCTTAGTTTAGGAGATATAGCCGATTTAAGTTTTAATAGGGAATTTCCACTTTTTCACCCTGGAAAGGGGTGATCACGAATTAAGCTTATTTTGTCGATTAGACGCTTAGTTTAGGAGATATAGCCGATTTAAGTTTTAATAGGGAATTTCCACTTTTTCACCCTGGAAAGGGGTGATCACGAATTAAGCTTATTTTGTCGATTAGACGCTTAGTTTAGGAGATATAGCCGATTTAAGGTTTTATAGGGAATTTTCACTTTTTTCAGCCAGGAAAGGGGTGGTCACGAATTAAGCCTATTTTGTTTTATTTTGTCGATTAGATGCTTAGTTTAGGAGATATAGCCGATTTAAGTTTTAATAGGGAATTTCCACTTTTCCACCCTGGAAAGGGGTGATCACGAATTAAGCTTATTTTGTCGATTAGACGCTTAGTTTAGGAGATATAGCCGATTTAAGTTTTAATAGGGAATTTCCACTTTTTCACCCTGGAAAGGGGTGATCACGAATTAAGCTTATTTTGTCGATTAGACGCTTAGTTTAGGAGATATAGCCGATTTAAGGTTTTATAGGGAATTTTCACTTTTTTCAGCCAGGAAAGGGGTGGTCACGAATTAAGCTTATTTTGTCATTAGACGCTTAGTTAAGGAGATAAGCTGATTTATGTTTTTATTGGGAGCTTTCACTTTTTTCAGCCAGGAAAGGGGTGGTCACGAATTAAGCTTATTTTGTTTTATTTTGTCGATTAGATGCTTAGTTTAGGAGATATAGCCGATTTAAGTCTTAATAGGGAATTTCCACTTTTTCACCCAGGAAAGGGGTGATCACGAATTAAGCTTATGTTGCCGATTAGACGCTTAGTTTAGCAGATATAGCTCATTTAAGGTTTTATAGGGAATTTTTACTTTTTTCACTCAGAAAAGGGGTGGTCACGAATTAAACTTATTTTGTCGATTAGACGCTTAGTTTAGGAGATATAGCCGATTTAAGTTTTAATAGGGAATTTCCACTTTTTCACCCAGGAAAGGGGTGATCACGAATTAAGCTTATTTTGTCGATTAGACGCTTAGTTTAGGAGATATAGCTGATTTAAGGTTTTATAGGGAATTTTCACTTTTTTCAGCCAGGAAAGGGAGGGTCACGAATTAAGCTTATTTTGTCGATTAGACGCTTAGTTTAGGAGATATAGCCGATTTAAGTTTTAATAGGGAATTTCCACTTTTTCACCCAGGAAAGGGGTGATCACGAATTAAGCTTATTTTGTCGATTAGACGCTTAGTTTAGCAGATATAGCCGATTTAAGTTTTAATAGGGAATTTCCACTTTTTCACCCAGGAAAGGGGTGATCACGAATTAAGCTTATTTTGTCGATTAGACGCTTAGTTTAGGAGATATAGCCGATTTAAGGTTTTATAGGGAATTTTCACTTTTTTCAGCCAGGAAAGGGGTGGTCACGAATTAAGCTTATTTTGTCGATTAGACGCTTAGTTAAGGAGATAAGCTGATTTATGTTTTTATTGGGAGCTTTCACTTTTTTCAGCCAGGAAAGGGGTGGTCACGAATTAAGCTTATTTTGTTTTATTTTGTCGATTAGATGCTTAGTTTAGGAGATATAGCCGATTTAAGTCTTAATAGGGAATTTCCACTTTTTCACCCAGGAAAGGGGTGATCACGAATTAAGCTTATGTTGCCGATTAGACGCTTAGTTTAGCAGATATAGCTCATTTAAGGTTTTATAGGGAATTTTTACTTTTTTCACTCAGAAAAGGGGTGGTCACGAATTAAACTTATTTTGTCGATTAGACGCTTAGTTTAGGAGATATAGCCGATTTAAGTTTTAATAGGGAATTTCCACTTTTTCACCCAGGAAAGGGGTGATCACGAATTAAGCTTATTTTGTCGATTAGACGCTTAGTTTAGGAGATATAGCTGATTTAAGGTTTTATAGGGAATTTTCACTTTTTTCAGCCAGGAAAGGGAGGGTCACGAATTAAGCTTATTTTGTCGATTAGACGCTTAGTTTAGGAGATATAGCCGATTTAAGTTTTAATAGGGAATTTCCACTTTTTCACCCTGGAAAGGGGTGATCACGAATTAAGCTTATTTTGTCGATTAGACGCTTAGTTTAGGAGATATAGCCGAGTTAAGGTTTTATAGGGAATTTTCACTTTTTTCAGCCAGGAAAGGGGTGGTCACGAATTAAGCTTATTTTGTCGATTAGACGCTTAGTTAAGGAGATAAGCTGATTTATGTTTTTATTGGGAGCTTTCACTTTTTTCAGCCAGGAAAGGGGTGGTCACGAATTAAGCTTATTTTGTTTTATTTTTTCGATTAGATGCTTAGTTTAGGAGATATAGCCGATTTAAGTCTTAATAGGGAATTTCCACTTTTTCACCCAGGAAAGGGGTGATCACGAATTAAGCTTATGTTGTCGATTAGACGCTTAGTTTAGCAGATATAGCTCATTTAAGGTTTTATAGGGAATTTTTACTTTTTTCACTCAGAAAAGGGGTGGTCACGAATTAAAGTTATTTTGTCGATTAGACGCTTAGTTTAGGAGATATAGCCGATTTAAGTTTTAATAGGGAATTTCCACTTTTTCACCCAGGAAAGGGGTGATCACGAATTAAGCTTATTTTGTCGATTAGACGCTTAGTTTAGGAGATATAGCCGATTTAAGTTTTAATAGGGAATTTCCACTTTTTCAGCCAGGAAAGGGGTGGTCACGAATTAAGCTTGTTTTGTCGATTAGACGTTAAGTTTAGGAGATATAGCTGATTTAAGTTTTTATATGGAATTTCCACTTTTTTAGCCATGAAAGGGGTGGTCACGAATTAAGCTTATTTTGTCGATTAGACGCTTAGTTTAGGGGATATAGCTGATTTAAGTTTTTATATGGAATTTCCACTTTCTTCACCCAGGAAAGGGGTGGTCACGAATTAAGCTTATTTTGTCGATTAGACGCTTAGTTTAGGAGATATAGCTGGTTTAAGTGTTTATATGGAATTTCCACTTTCTTCACCCAGGAAAGGGGTGGTCACGAATTAAGCTTATTTTGTCGATTAGACGCTTAGTTTAGGAGATATAGCTGATTTAAGTTTTGATAGGGAATTTCCACCATTTTCACCCAGGAAAGGAGTGGCCACGAATTAAGCTTGTTTTGTCGATTAGACGCTTAGTTTAGGAGATATAGCTGATTTAAGTTTTGATAGGAATTTTCACTTTTTCCACCCAGAAATGGGTTTGGTCACGAATTAAGCTTAGACGCTTAGTTTAGGAGATATAGCCGATTTAAGTTTTGATAGGAATTTTCACTTTTTCCACCCAGAAATGGTGGTCACGAATTAAGCTTGTTTTGTCGATTAGACGCTTAGCTTAGGAGATATAGCCGATTTAAGTTTTGATAGGGAATTTCCACCATTTTCACCCAGGAAAGAAGTGGTCGCGAATTAAGCTTATTTTGTCGATTAGACGCTTAGTGCTAGAAAAGTGTCTGTTCACATATGACGTCTTCTTTGCTTAGCCCCCTAGATTTACACTTTTTTCTACGTATTGAGAATTGATTGTGATCAATTGCCAATATGGCTTACAATAAAAATAGATTTTCTAATCGCACTTTTTCCCAACTCTAGGAATATGGCAATTAAAGTTATTCTCCCATTATGTTTTGATTTTCCTGACTGGCCCAGCATTTCATCCTTCGCAATTGGCCCAGATTTATTCATACGGGTTTTTGGACGAAAATGTATTGAGAATATTTTATGCTGTGAAATGAATGCCGACTAAAGAAACTTCTCTTTTACGCAAAATTCTTATTTGTAAAACATTCCAAGGGATTGGAAAAAAAAGCTTTTAACAAAAAAATTCTTGGTTTGTGTGAGTGGGTGTGTGTGTAGTTTTTACAACTCACACCGTTTGTTTGAAAAATGCCACAACGCAAAAGGAGCAATAAGCAATCACCCTTTTTTTGTGTCTTTTGCTCTGTACGACAACACCTACATGTGACATTAATTCTCTTTGTGCTTTTTATTTCTTTTACGACTGAAGTTGCTGTCCGCCTGTCGCTCCATTCAGTTGTCCTACTGTCTGTTCGTCCGTCCGTCCGTCCGTTTTAACAAACAAAATGTAGAATTTTTGAATATTTGAAATATTCATGAAACACATTCTTCATTATTTATTAAAATGTATTCATGAACAATATGTTTCCACGATCTAACGCACACACGCATACACACTCACACACACACCGACAAACAAAAGCAACGTATCGGTATACAATACGGATATTTTCCAATTCGAAAAAAAGAAGATGCTGTGCTGTGGTGCTGGAGCGGAATCGAGCTGCAGTCCTGGTGATGGGGATAATGGGGTATCTTGTACCCCGGGTAGGGTGACAAGCAAACAATAAAAGATGCACAGCAGGGGAATTGAACGATGGCCGTCGCTGTGAATTGTTGGCCTGGGACGTGCTGATGTTTAAGCGGGAGAAGACAGGGGAATTTTAAAAAAATGGCATTTCAATAAAAATAAAGGTATGTATGTGCCGAGGACATACGGACAAAAATATGAAAGGAAATATACGAGAATACTCAAGAAAGAGCGGCAACTTGAAGTAACACGTGTGTTGTGTCCACAAAAATACTGCAGATATAAAATTATCAAAAAAACAAAAACGTAAAAAATCTTATGTGGGGTGGGTCGATTATAAGATAACCTATCCCGCTAAAAACAGAAAAATCGGAGAAACATATAGGTGGGAGCTCAATAATAATCTGAAATGATTTTCTTCAATTTCAATAACGTCCTTTCTTGGCCAAAAAAAACAAACGTGTGCCAAATGTCATTAAGATTGGAGGAAAGATGTGACTCCTACAGCTTAAAACAGAAAATTCTCCTACAGCTTAAAACAAATTTCTGGTTTTACTGGAAAGATTGAACTTAGTCATTTAATAATGGAACACACAATCATTCATATTCATATCATATTCACTAGAGGCTTGCTATACTTAGTAGGGACATAAATACTGTTACAACATTGCACAAACCCATTTCAATAGTAGAACTGAACATACCCCGTTAATGTCATATGGGTTTTGAAAGCTAACCTCAATAGCGTTAGTCTGTAACGTGATTTTAAAATTGTTTCAACTTTCATCATGGAGTGGTCAGATAATGAGAGCCGTATTGCTGTAATAGCGATTTTCAAGTGTGAAATGAAAAAAGCGATATTTTCAATACGCACCGGCCACTATAGATTAGCCGCATGTTCGTCTACCGATGCCTAAAACTGTTAGAGGAGACTGGAGATGTAAAAGACCGCCACCGGTCGGGCCGCCCACGCTCTGTTCGCATGTCGTCAAAGCCGTGAAATCAAGAATTCATAGAAATCCGCTCCGAAAACAGAAAATCATGGCCCGTGAGATGAATATCACGCAAAAGTCCATGAGTCGAATCATTAAAAAAGACTTGAGGCTTTCAAACGACGTACCGGACATTTATTGACGGCAGCTTTAAACAAATAGGATTGAAAAATGCAAACGTCTTTTGGTGAAGCACGCTGAAAACTTGCGCAGAAAAATTTTACTCACCGATAAAAAAAATTTGGCCGTTCAGGAAAAATTTAACAAGCAAAATGATAGAGTGTATGCGCGGTCATCTAAGGAAGCATCTGAACTGATCCCAAGGGTGGAAAAGGGTCATCACCCAGCTTCTGTCATGGTTTGGTGGGGTGTTTCTTACGATGGGGTCACTGACCTGCATTTCTGCGAACAAGGAGTCAAAACATCGGCCAAAGTTTACCAATAAACCGTTTTGGAAGCTGTTGTGAAGCCTATTAGCAATTCCCTGTTCTAAAACCCGCCATGGACTTTCCAGCAGGATTATGCGCCGGCCCATAAGGCTGAAACGTCCTAGGCCTGGCTTCGAAACAATTTGCCAGCGTTTATTTCCTCTGAAGAATGGACCTCAGGCAGTCCAGATTTGAACCCATTGGATTACAAATTGTGGACGGTTTTAGAGGTGAAGGTTCGTCACAAAAGATACCCCAACATTGGATCTCTTTAGACTGCTTTGGTTCGAGCCGTGGCCAATTTTCCAATGGACGAGGTTCGTGCAGCTATTGACGATTGGGCAGTGCAAATTAAGGCGTGTGTAAAGGCAATAGGCGGACATTTCGAATAAGTAGATTCTTTTTGGATACAATATACATCAATAAATATGTGAACCGGCCTATGAAAAGGTGGCTTATGGCTCAAAAAAGAAATTGAGAGAAACAGCTGTTAAAGATAAACAATGCATTTCTTCAGTTTCTTAGCAGTTTTTCTTTTTTTTTTGAGACATAAACCTTTTCATAGGCCGGGTCACATATATTAAAAAATAATTGGTCCAAAAACATTCAGTACTTTATATTTTACAGCATAAAACGTGTGTAGCAGTATTTATGTCCCTACTAAGTATTTATCATATGGTACAAATAGGTATGGAGAATGGATAACCATAAAAACTGCCCCCCCCCAAATAATTAATTATTGGTTTTTTTTCTTTTCTAGGTGTCATAAGCTGCTCTAAGATGGTTATTGTAACGCAACTTTAGTTTTTATCGCTAATTTTTGTTAAACACAAAGAATTCCATACAAACAAATATTGGTTGCTAGAACCAAAATGGGCGATTTGGGCAGCCAATAATTTGCATTTAAGTTTATTTGTAAAACCGCATGATCTTCTTATGGTTTATAGCTCCGAATATCCATAAAAATGTTTAACATTTGGTAATAGAAACAGAAAGTCGTTTATGCCAACGACATTTGTGTGGTCCATACCGATTACCAGCTGCCTTTTTCTTTGTACTCAAAATGTCCGAAATTTTCATTTCCCACCGTATGATGTTTTCAACATTTAGCCAGCTTTGTTAAACATTCAACAGATAGGGACTTATGAGATACACCTCGAGTAAGATACGGCGGAGGAAGGCGGTCTACACAATATGTTTTTATTTAATGCCAGTAGCAACAGACAAATGAAAAATTCATGAACTTAAAGTTGCATGCATGACTAGAGACGACTGTTTATAGTGTCCCCCTTGCAGAAGATGCAAACAGTAATAATACATAAGGATAAATATTAGGACGACTCAAGAAAAATGATAATGATAACCGAATATTTTCCACTCTTTTGTCAAACTTTGACTGCTTGGCTATTGCCTATGGTTTATGTCAGAGTGTGCGCTACTTTCGACACTAAAGCAAACCCACCCGTTTAAATTTTGATAAAATTTGCTTTAGTAAATTTGAATCGACAAACAACAACAATCTTGGACCATATATGCCCATTAGTTAATATAGTCCCAATTCAAATGGTTTCTGGACCAAAAAATTACTTTCACTTACTTGGACATATGGTTAAGTACGTAGTAGTTAAAATATCTCACGAAGCTTAAAAGTAATTCTTTTTGAAATTTGGCTAAATTGAGGTAACGTACTCTAGGGAGGAAATTTGGCCCATTTTTGTATGTATGTATGTATTTATTTTCTATCAATATTACAGAGTTTGGTATTATTTACAAGTTTTTGAGTTTTTATCTTATAGATATTTTAACAAATAATTACACTTAAAATGTTGACATATTGACTAATTTGAAATATATTTTCAAATTAGGATTGGAAAAAGATATTAAAAAACCTATAATTAATATCACAAAAATTATTAATAAGAAGTTTTGGAATCGACCGCTAAATCATTCTATAATTGTATATAG
Source organism: Hydrotaea diabolus (assembly GCA_963513945.1). Taxonomy (NCBI): domain Eukaryota; kingdom Metazoa; phylum Arthropoda; class Insecta; order Diptera; family Muscidae; genus Hydrotaea; species Hydrotaea diabolus. The sequence goes on from OY740719.1 coordinate 137,010,670, forward strand.
AATGAGTTAATTATTGATCAATCAAACTTCTCAGATGTACGTAATTAGACCTTCTGCATTTTTCGTTGAATGTCAGAGTCATGTCATTTGTTAAGATCTGAATCGTTTTCTATCTAGACCTTCTATGCAATTCTTCAGTGGAGAATCTTTTTGGCAAATTGTATATAATATTCAAGTTTTTATTCTGTATAACTAGTTGTTGCAAGAACTGTAGCAAAATCGAGTTACTTGAACAAGAACAAGAATAGAGAAAATAAGAAACGATCGACTGCGCTGCTTTAGAAGCAATCAACGCTCTCCCTCTCTTGCATAGATAAGACAAAAAAATGTTGACTCATACTTTGCTTACTCTGTTTACAACAAAAATAACCAAGCAATCATAATAAGCCGTTAACTTTTGCATCGAATAAGGAGTTGCCAGATTGTGTTTTTCTGCATATGCTCGCTTTTCGGTTGCTATTTCTGTAAAATGTATTAAAATAAGTGATTTTTTTGTTTTCTGGCAACCTTTGGGAAAACAATACTAAAGCTGGAATGCTGGCATTGTTGTCATTGATCATTAAGTGTTTGCTTCAATTTGGCGAAGCAGCAAGTAATTTTGGTAAAGTTTTAAAGTTTCAATTTGGCGAAGCAACAAGTGTTTTTGGTAAAGTTTTAAGTGCAAAATGAGTAAGAGGCATGTGAACCGACTAATAAAAAAACAAAAAGAAACTTATAATAATTTATTAAGGAGTAATAAAACTTGCAGTGTTACTTGCAATAACGGGAATGCTGTGCCTGTGTCGACCCCAGATCTACCCGCAGAGATTTGGGAAGCCGGAGAAAGTGATGCAAATGTTTCAAAAGATCTATTAAGTGACAAATTAGTGAAATGGGACATCAAATAAATTTCATTTTTTAAAACATACTTCATTTTAAACTTCTTATTATTAGGCCAATACAATGAATAAATTTTGGCGCAACAATATTTCCAAAAACATGGAATTAATTTTACACCCCAATATTGTCATGGACTACAATGTTGACGGTACGCACGGAAAGCAACGTTTAAAGGACTTTAAGAAATTGTATGGTGTTTTAATTGGTAACTATAGTTTAAAACTACTAATTATGTCGTCCTTAACAATACCTTTAAAGCTTTTTACAGATTCCATTGCATCTTTACCATCTGCATCCAATAAAGATCCCGAGCAGCTATTGCGTCAAGCGATGCAATTAAATAAGAAAAAACATTTTAGGCAACAGGCGATTCAAAAAAATCAACCGCACCAATGGAATTATAATTTGAGTTTCTAATTTTTATTTTTAACTTTCATGAACTAAATTTTTTTTTTATAATAAATGTAATAAATATACATACAGTATGTCAAGAATGACTTTACACAAAGAAAATAAATATAAAAATTCATCTTTGTAAGCAAGAAAGTAATTTGTTTTATTCTATCAAGTATTTTTTTTTGATTTATTATAATTATATACATTATTTACATAAGGTTAACAAAAAAATAAAGCAAATTCCATGCTAAAGAAACTAAACGTAAAACAAAATCAAGTAGAGTTCAATTTTGCTAGTGTCAATAAACTCTTTTCACAAAAGTGTTTGTATTAAATTTAAGACGTGTTACGATGTTTTTTAATTGATTTAGTATTTCGTATGACCACCCTTTGCATCCACCACGCATTGTAATCGCCTTTTCACAGAATGGATCAACTTTATGAGGTCATAATTGCTCGGTATATTTTCCCACTCTTCCAATATAGCGGATTTGAGTGCTGTCATGTTTTTGGGTTGGCGTTTGGCGACATTTTTCTTTAAATGCACCCACAAATTTTCAATAGGGTTTAGGTCAGGTCTTTGAGGAGGTGTATCTATAACTTTTCCGCAATTATAAAGTAGCCACATCCGCACCATATGCGACTTATGCTTAGGGTCATTATCCTGATAATATTTGAATTTTGGTTTGTTGCCTCTGAAGAACTCAAATTTCTTAGCGCTGCTTACCCATTTGCTCTTTAGAATGTCTAAATACTGCTTAGCGTCCATGGTAGTTTCTATAAAGGCTAAGTCTCCCACTCCTTTGCATGAGATGCACCCCGAAATCATAACCGACATTTTTCCAAATTTGACAGTTGGAATGATTTTGCGATTTTCTAGCGATGTTAATGGCTTTCGCCACACTCTAGACGGCCCATCGTTGTAATACAGCATCATTTTGGTCTCATCGCAGAATATGACGTCGTCCCAATAGTCGGCCGTTAGGGAAACATTCATTACAGCGAAGGAAAAGCGCTTATCTACATTGACTGAAGAAAGGAGTGGTTTTTTTCGTGCAGCTCTTGATGAATATTTGTTCTTTAGAATCGCCTGTCTAACTGTTTCATGAGAAACAACTACTCCACACTCTTTCTCGAGCTCCTTTGCAAGGGTTCTGGTCGAAATTTGGGGGTTTCGACTAATTTTCCGTATCATTAGGCGCTCCGCACGTTCAGTTATTTTTGGCTTCGGTCCTCCTCCACGTTTTGGCTCCAATCTACCCTCATTTTCAGCTCGATTTATTACATTATAAATTGTCTTTCGTGTTACTGAAAACATTGCCGACAATTCTTTCACACTTTTTCCCAATTGGTGATTGTAGTAAATCAGCTGAATTACATCGAACGATAATTTTTTGCCTGGCATTTTGCAAACTCAATATGTTACGTTGTGATACGCGCACAACAAAAACTGATCACTAACTGACAGCCACAATCATATACAAAAGCAATGTAAATCGCAAATAACTGTAAAGTACCGTTGGCCGTTAAGTGAGTGTCAAAAGGAATAACAAATGCGAGTTGTGAAAAGAGTTTCTTGACAGTAAAAAAAATATTGATAATTCTTTAAGTCCTATTTTTTGTTTTTTACACATTGGATTAACGTTCTTTTTATTTATCCCCTTTGCGAATACTGTATGTAATCATAATAAATAAAAAAAAAAATTAATTAAAACCAAAAACTTACATTTTCATACAAATTAAGTTGAAAATTATAATTTTTTTGTAATGTGTAAAGTGATTCTTGACATACTGTATGTATTAAATAAATACCAACGTTTTACTGGGAACTACTAGTGTGTGTGTCAACTAGTATTAATATGGTATAAAAATGACTAGTATGAAACAATAAACTAGCAAACTAGTATACAAATGGTATAAAATGGACTAGTGTGAAGCAAGAAACCAGCAAACTAGTATACAAATGGAATAAAATGGACTAGTATGAAGCAATAAACTAGCAAACTGGTATGCAACTATAAATAAAACAACTAGTTACAAGCCGGGACATCCCCATGTAAAAATCGATAGTTCGTCCTATTAAGAATGGATAAATGTGCAACTAGTATGGTGCTCGGAGCAACTAGTATGTTTCTATTTGCATACTAGTTACTTTGCCTGCAGGGTTGCAAAGGTTTCTTGTGTGTTTTAGCGCAATTTATTCAGATCGGACACCCATACGTCAGAATTGGTCTGATGCACATTCTATATAAAAGCAGTTTATTTCTGAGATTAAGTTTAGACTTTCTGTTCAAAAGAGGGAAAAGTGCACGTCCGCACCTTACGGCATTTTGACATACAGAATTTAAGTGTGCTCTAAACTTCAGTTTCTGATCCAGGATAATTCCCAGATATTTAATCTCCTTCGAAAACTCTATTTCCCTCCCTTGAACTCTGAGCCTCTGAGTAGGAATTCTTTTTGGAGATTTATTGAATGGAAAAACTATTGCCTGAGACTTATCCACATTTATCTTTATTTTCCAATTTGTAAAATATTTGCTAGCTGAACAAAGTGTCTTTTGCATACGAGGGTGGTTCGGAAACTTCTTAGCTTATCACAAAAAGCGCGGTATAAACAGAAAAAAGTTAAGTGTTTTGGAAACTTCCATCTCTGCTATGAACACATGTTAAATTTTGTTTCGATCTGGCAACTCCTTCATATAGAAACAGGTGTTCACAAAAGACGCATCCGCGATTTTTACAATGGAAAAATTAGAAATGCGTGGTGTCATTAAATATTTACATAAAAAAGGTTTATAGGACAAGAAATTCATAATGATGTGTTAGGTGAAAGTGCTCCTTGATATGCAACAGTAAAAAATTGGGTTGCTGAATTTAAACGTGGTCGTACAAGCATTGAAGATGAACCACGTAGTGGACGTCCAAAAACAGCAACGACAACAGAAATTGTAGCCAAAGTGCATGATATGGTATTAAATGATCGACGAATAAAAGTGCGTGAAATAGCTAATATCATGGGCATCTCAAATGATCGAGTCCATTTAATTTTGAATGAAGAACTACAGATGAAAAAGCTTTCTGCAAGAAGGGTGCCGGACTTGTTAACAGTCGACCAAAAACGCATAAGAATGAACATTTTTCAAGCTTGTTTGGATCGTTTTCAGGGAAATAAAATGGATTTTAAGTGTCGTTTCATAACTGTTGATGAGACATGGATCCACCACTATACTCCAGAGACAAAAGAACAATCCAAACAATGGACTGAAGCTGGAGGAAGTGCCCCAAAGAAGGCAAAAACAATTAAATCGGCTGGTAAGGTTATGGCAACGGTTATTTGGGAATTCAAAGGTATTTTATTGATTGACTATCTGCAAAAGGGTAAAACAATAAATTCAGAGTACTATTGCAACCTTTTAGATCAATTAAATGTACAAATTCGAGAAAAACGTCCTGGCTTACAACACAAAAAAATAATTTTTCATCAAGACAACGCACCAGCGCACAAGAGTGTTTTAACAATGGCTAAAATCAACGAATTAAAGTACGAGTTGCTTGACCACCCACCTTATTCTCCTGATTTAGCTCCCAGTGACTTTTACCTGTTCCCAAATCTAAAAAAATTTCTTGCTGGCAAGCGTTTTACCTCATATGAAGATACAATTACAGTTGTAAACCGCTATTTTGAAGACCTTGAGGAAAACTATTTTAATCAAGGGATAGAATTGCTAGATAAGCGTTGGACTAAGTGTATTGAAGTTTCAGGAGATTATATTGAAAAAAAAAAAAAAAAAATAAATTTGAAAAACTAACTATTCTCTTTTAATGATAGGCTAAGAACTTTCCGAACCGCCCTCGTACGCTTGACCATTGCATTAGAAACCTTACCACTGCATATAAATGCGCTGTCATCAGCGTCAAACGCTATGTCATTTCCCACTGGAAGTTTGAAGTCTGAAGTGTATAGAGTATATAATAATGGTGATAAAACTGACCCCTGAGGAACTCCAGCAGGAATACTCTTTGAGGCGGATTGTTCTCCATTGACTTCGACAGTGAATTTCCTGTCCGTGAGAAAGCTTTTGATTAACATGATTAAATACATTGGACATTGCATTCTATGAAGCTTGTATAAAAGTCCATTGTGCCAGATAGAGTCAAAAGCCTTCTCAATATCCAAAAAGAGTATTCCTGTAGAATGACGCCGGTCCTTATTGCGTCTTATCAAATTCACAACTCGTTAAGTTGGTGCGTAGTCGAGTGCTGTGGTCTAAATCCATATTGGCATTGATGTCTAAGGTCGTTCTCCTCTACAAATGTATTCGGCCCATTTTTATCATCGTTTATATGTACCAAAAAAATGATAAAATTCCCTCATATTGTTCGTAAAATCTTAATAAATTAGGAGTCTTTCCAAGGGGTCCAAAATCCTCTTTTGAATTGGCTTTTCTGCACACACAGAAGCGCAGGATACAATCCTCGACCAGCTTTAGGTCTCTTTACTAGTCTTTCATCTGTCATTTTTTATACAGGATGTAATAGAATTTGACGCGGAAAATGTCTGGTGAAATTGGGCCTGTGTTTCATATAGCTCTACGAAATAAATCCATCCATATCCAGAAGTCACATAGTAAGTTCGGGTCTGCTTAACCCATTCATGGCCTCCGTACCAATATGTTAACACTTCGTTGGAAATGATTTAATTGTTTTTTTTTTAAATATTCTCCTTTAAGATCAATACACTTTTGCATGCGCACAAACCAATTTTCGAAACACATTTTCCATTCTCATTGAGACACCTCCAGAACACGATTTTTAAACGCTTCAAAAGCTGCTTCGGGCGATGAAAAACGTTGACCACGCATTTTTTTCTTGATGCTAGGGAATAAGAAGAAGTCATTGGGTGCCAAATCAGGGCTGTACGGTGGATGGCCCGCCCATCCATTCGACATCTTGAGTGGTCAAATAGCTCATCGTTTCAGCTGATGTGTGAGAGCTCGAATTGTCGTGATGCAAAATGATCCGTCTTCTCTTATTACCTTTCCTCATTTCTTTGAACACTGCTGGCAAACAGATGGTTGTATACCACTCAGAATTCACCGTCCTACGTTCCACTAAAGGAACTGTGGCAACATGACCGGTTAAACCGAAAAAAACGCACTCAGTTGCTTCGATGTACTTCTTCCACGAACTACTTTTGTTGGATTTGGCTCGTCTTGAAGGACCCATACGGTCGATTGCTGTTTCGTTTCGGGTTCCTATGCATAGATCCATGATTCGTCACCTGTGACAATGTTATACACTGCCTTTTTTAGCTACCGCAGTTATACTTTTTCAACTTTACTTTGCACCAATCCATACGAGCTTTTTTTTGAGCATTCGTCCAACTATGTGGGATCCAACGAGAACAATTTTTTTTCATGGCCAAATAAAAATGCAATATCTTATTGATGCTTGTCATACTAATGCCCAAGGATGCCTCAATTTCACGGTATGTCAAATGTCGGACTTGCTTAATCAGTTCAAGCACAGCATCGATGGTTTCTGGCAAAGTGACCGAATTTGGAGGTCCTTCACGAAATTCATCCTGGGGCGAACGGCGTCGGAGACTGAACTCTTGGTAACAGTGGTTTTTGATGGTGCTTCATCGCCAAAAGTCGAAACAAGTTGATTAAAACACTTAGTGTCTCGATAACCCACGCCGAAAATCGTAAAAAATCATCGCACGAAAATGTTCACGGGATAATTCCTTTTTTTGACTGAAATGAATTTTTCAACACACTGTAAACAATTCGCCCTCAAAGGACAAAACGTTCTGAGTTAAGTTATGGTAAAAAATGGAAGTTTCAGTTTGCATCTGGGAACAATAGCATTTTCAGGCCCCGAAATATAAATATCAACCCTTGTACAAAAAGTATTTATAATACATCAAATATTTATACCTAAGGAATTGCTTGAAAGATGTTCAGCTCTTAAATAGTCAGAACCAATAAATTGGATTTCATTTAAGTGCCATAATAATCAAAATAATTTCGAAAATCATACAGACGTGGTGGAGGTAGTTTTCGTTAAAAAGTAATTAAATTTTCTGCGTTAAGTTTAAAGCCATAAATTCTTTTAGTTGAGCAGTTGATACAGACGTGGTGGAGGTAGTTTTCGTTAAAAAGTAATTAAATTTTCTGCGTTAAGTTTAAAGCCATAAATTCTTTTAGTTGAGCACATCAATACATATTAAATCATCCAAAATCATTAAAAAAAACAGAACTAGTGAAAAGGCTATAGTCAGGCATGGCTGACCATATTATACCCTACACTCCGGCATGTTCAGTAAAGCCAACTGAAAATAGTTTTAGACCCAATTCACGCAGATTTTTCATATATACATTTACGAGGCATATTATGTTAGACAGATCGTCGTGAAACTACACAGTTATGGGCAATGATATTGGCAAAAAGTATAACGATTCGAGCTTACACAGACAAGATTTAGGCAGCGGTTGCTCGTCATATATAAATATTCATTTGTGTCTTTTTACTTTTGTAACAAAACATTTCTGACAAAAGACCTACACAATTTCTAGTCCATACTACAATTTGTTTACTTACTAAGTTTCTTCATTCTTCCATTAGGAAACAAACGGGGAAGTTATATCAGATCAATTATCTTTGCTTGATAAAACGTCGGTACCAAAATGCTAGTGCATAATTTTTTTTTTCAACAATATATTTATTTGCAATCTATTTTATATACAAAAATAATAAGCAAATTTATTAATAAATATATTAATGATAGTATAGCTAAAAACCAGTGGCCTCAGCATTGATAAATTTTACATTGTTAACTTATATTATTGCAATTATGTACATACATTTATTTTAAAAAAGGGAGATCTAGTACTCGTATATGATTTCTTTTTAGTCTTTTAATCTCGTCACTATCAGGGTTTTATAGGCGAAAACATTTGACATTTGAAATCGATAATTTTATAGATGTACCTTACATCTATAAAATTATCGATTTCTTGGCAAACAGTTCTGCTGCAAAAGTTGAATGGAGTAAATATATCTTCCAATAAGTTTTTATATGCTTCCGCTATTTCTCTATCTGATTTTTTAATGGGAATATTTCTTTTCTGTGGTCGTTTTAAGTATCTGGTGGCTTTAAATAAATTATATTCATGATTATTTGAAGGACTAAGTTCTTTTAAATATCTCTCAACGTCATCATTTTTCATCTGTTTCAGACGCTTACTAAGATGCTGGACTGCTCTGTTTAGGCTAGTTTTATCAGATGGAAGCCTAGTCCGTTGCCATACTTCCCTCAGTCTTCTCTTTTTTTGATGAGGTTTCTTATTTCCAAGATAGATGAAAGCTTGAACCATTTATATTACACTCTGCTGGTGTAGCCTGAAATGCAGCTTCGTGAATTAATTTTACGAAAGTTTCAACAGCTTCATCAATTTCATGTCAAGTCTTCAAGGGTATATGAAGATTCAAGTTTCTTTCAATCCAATACTGGTTGCGTTCTATGTCAGTTTTAGGTAAGAAAATAGATTTGTCAAGGATGCTAGGGATGGGGTTGTTTGAAAGTTAAGAAGAATTGGTGAGTGGTCCGAGCTTAATTCGTCACAAACACAAATATTAAGTGATTGGCGAGATATTCCGAAGTAAATAAAGAAGTCTAATAGATCAGGTATCTTTCAAGGATCCGTAGGCCAATAAGTAGGTTTTCCCGTAGAAAGTGATGTGTAATTGTTTTTGGTTATGCACTGATATAGTTGTTTACATTTAGGATTATTTAGTCGGGATCCCCACCAGACATGCTTAGCGTTAAAATCTCCTCCAACTATGATTTTATTTCCAAGATTTCTGAAGAATGTTTCATACATATCGCAGTTTATACTAAATCTAGGTGGAAAGTAAACAGTATATATTAAAACGCTGGTGTTATTATTGCATAATAGCTTTATTCCTGCCGCTTGAGGAAAATTCTCTGAAACGTTGTCGACTGTTTCACATTTACGTTCTGATTTAATGACGATAGCAGCTCCGCCATGTGCTCTGTCATCTGGGTGCTTAGATAGTATTATGTCGTACCCTCTTAATCATAAGAAGGACTTAGAAGTTAAATGTGTCTCAGAGTCCAAAAATATGTCTATATTGTAGAGATTTAAAAATATTTCAATTTCTTTAACATGATTGAAAATGCCATTCGCATTCCATTCTGCAATTATCATGTCTAATTGCATATTTTTGTCATTAACATTGACATCATGTTTTTAAGAGTATTTGTCAACTCTATTTGTTTCTCAAGCATAGCCTCTATTTTTTGCAGTAGTGTATTTTCGTCTTCTCTAACGGCTTGTGAATAGGTCATATAAGATTGAATATTGCTTGCATTTGCGTATACATAATTATTTCCAAATTTCGTAGCTCCTGCATTGGTTCTGGGTGTTCCGATACTTCTTTTATCCAAGTTCTTTATCTACAGCCTTTGTAGCTGGATGTATGGTTCTCTTTGCAATATACACAGTTTGGTGGTGTGGTGGGAATTTTTTGCATTCAGCTGTTGAGTGATCGAAACCGTACTTAACACATCTATATGGCTTTCGGCAATAGGATATTGTGTCCAAATTCTTGACACCTGAAGCATTGCACAATATCTTCTCTTACCTCTTCAGAGCTTCAACATTAATTATAGCATTTTCAAATGACCCTAGTGCATAAATTAAAGAGAAGTTTTTACAAGGCTTCGATATTAATATCTCACTCGGATCAGAATTAGAGTATCCGAAACCGACATTCCGGTTTTTAAGTCCTAACCCTACAGTCGGTTTCTCAAATATAGCCAACAACATGTCGGTTTAACCGGTGTTTTGCTATCGGGATTCCTGTTTTTTGGTTGTAGTATGCAAAAGTATGTAAAGGCAAAGAAAATTCATTATCTTTAAATAGAAAATACGTAAATATCAAAAAAAAATATTTACGCTAGACCCACCTTTAATCAACTAAGAATGACCAATTCGTTTTTTTACGATATTTGTCAGTCCTGTCTTACTGAAGCATGAAATTTGCAAAAGAATGTTTTTTAAGCAAAGGCTGCTGACTTTTTAAAAACTCGGCTTAAATTTAGGGATAGCTCCTACACATATGTTGAACCGATTTTATGTCTATAGCCTTAGAAGCCATATAGTCGATCCAATATTGATGAAATTGGGTACAGTTCATTACGGTCGTTCAGAAATCAACTCAGATAAAAATGGGTCATACCGGCCCAGGTTTTGATATGGCCATAGTGCAAACATCTCTCCCGTACAACCGCTCTGGAACATCAATTTTAATTTAGATTTCGATCAAATTTGGTATGGTATATTTCGATTGGCTAACAACTATCTGGGTGATCAGTCTAAAGGTGATTTTTCAAAATTAAAAAACAAATATATAAAAATTTAAATCAAGTGTGGAATCCTTATTGTTCCTTCGAAAAGACATTTTATACCATTTATGTTTTGAATATAATTTCCTTTAAATGTTAGCCTCAACAACGCCTTAGGGTGTCCATTCGGAGGGTCCAATTTTGGATGACTCTTTCGAGCATTTCGACCGGTATGGCGTTTATGAGACGCGTAATGTTGACTTTCAAAGCCTAAATCGTAGCTGGTTCGTCAGCATAGATTTTGGACTTTACGCAGCCCTAAAGAAAAAAGTCTAAAGGTGTGATATCACATGATCTAGGCGGCCAACTCACCGGTCCAAAACGTGGAATTAGCTGCTCTTCGAAATGACCTCTCAATAGATCCTTTGTTTGAGCAGCTGTATGACAAGTGGCACCGTCCTGTTCAAACAAAATTTCCTCAAGATTACGTTCTTCAAGTTTAGGTAGCAAAAAGTCCGATACCATAGCGCGATAGCGAGCACCACTCACGGTTACGTTTTGGTCATAGTCATATTTGAAAACATATTTACAGATGCTTCCACCAATCCGTGAACCGCACCATGGTTTTCACGGTGTATGACTTTCTATGATGAAATGAAAAACAATACTGAAAAGAAAAAATAACACAACTCACGCGTTATGTGTGAAAAAATGCCTTTTGAAAAAATACCTCTAGTTTGATCACCCCTTATCACGGCAGCTTACAGTACAATGTGTAAGAAAAGCTACTTGTGATTTTGGACGATGATTCTATGCATTTTTTAATAGAATATTTAAACTAATTTTTTTATTAACTGTGTTTTTTTTTTGATAAAATTAGTATTTTTTCTGTGTACGCGAACGAACACCATAAACTTTGAAAATATATTAGTCCGTATTGTAAAGCTACTTATTATATGACATCTTTTTAACTAGTGCTGTTGTAAGGGGTGGTTACATTTTTAGGGCTGATGTTAATTTTGAATAAAACACAAATTATTGTCATTTCTTTATATTATGATAATACTGGTATGGTTCAATTATGTATGGAACAAAATACCGGCCAAATGGCCGCCGCGACCTCGGCGGCACACCTCCGTCCGATGGTCCAAATTTTCGATGACGCTGAGGCATTTCTATGCCGTTAATGTGCCGAATTATCTCATCATTTAGCTCTTGAATTGTTGCTGGCTTATCGACGTACAACTTTTCTTTCAAATAACCCCAAAGAAAGAAGACCAACGGTGTCAAATCCCATGATATTGGCGGCCAATTAACATCGCCACGACGTGAGATAACACGGCCCTTGGATTTGTCGTGCAAAAGAGCCATTGTTTCGTTAGCTGTGTGGCAAATGGCACCATCCTGCAAAAACCACATATCGTCCACATCCATATCTTCCAATGCTGGACATAAAAAGTTCGTTATCATCTCACGATATCGAACACCATGCACAGTAACTGTCCGACCGGCCTTATTTTGGAAAAAAATACGGCCCGGTGATGCCACCAGCCCATAAACCGCACCAAACAGTCACTCTTTGTGGGTGCATTGGCTTTTCAACAACCACTCGTAAGTTCTTATGTGCCCAAATGCGGATATTCTGCTTGTTACCGAGTAAACTTTGGACACATGTGATCGATTCTGCTGACCAAAAAAATAACGAAGTGCATTTTGATTTGAACGCCCGTTTTCATAAGCTGAGCCTGAAAAACTTTATCGCTTTGCTTGCTTGTGTGCCTTTCCATGGTTCAAATTGAGTTAGTCTGAAATTGTGAAATATCAAATGAAATGCATATTCACATTAAACATCGGCCCATAAAATTTACCCACCCTTTTTAAAACTCCACAGACCTGATGGCAACTACACTAAAATTTTTAGATTAGCTTTTAGATAGAGGCGCCCTAATACATTCAAAAGGTGTATCCATGCACGTACCTTTGCCTGCATCCATAGATACTTTTATAAATATGTATGACGATATGAGACGGCGTATAAACAAATATGCCGACTATCATCACAATAGCAACAACAACAGCACGAACCGTCTGGCTACGTAGTACGTCTGTACGTTTTTACGTCCCGCAAAGAGCAACATGCGAAAATAGACACACACATTAAAATGAAGCACAGATGGAGTTTAACTCTTGAGTTAAGCTGACTACGTGTTGTCGCAGACACAGGCACAAGCATACAAATCCTCTCTCTCCCAGTTTTATGGTAGAAAACACAATTGCCCTCCCATTCACATACAGTCAACAAGAGTAAAGGTACATCAATGCATTGCATACCTTGTGGCGTTATTTGTCTGCTATTACCGAAGGTTTAATACTTCACCGAACGGTTGCAAATGTATGCGTGCGCTTGTGTGTGTACCTGTTCGAGGGTTTGTGCTGGCACTGTGCATGTTTTACTTCAGTAGTATTGTTGTATTTATGAGGATTTCAATAATAAAAAAAAACAACCTCAACAGCAGCCGGGGCAACAACTACAACGAAATAAAGTAAAGTACAATAAAACGAGAGATTCTGCACACCGCACAAAAACAACAAGAAACATTAAAAATGCGATTGGGTATAGGGGGTGCTGCTGGTGAGGAGGAAGTCGAGCGATGAAATTGTTATAAAGACAAAAACAAATCATAAAAGTAGACGTAAAAATACGACCAAGTCATAAATGATCAAAGAAAGAAGAAAAACAGCAAAGTGGCTAATATACTCAAACGAGAGAGAGACATAACCCCCTCCTTCCCTCTAATGTCGTGATGCTGCATTTCCCCTTCAACAGGTAAAGACACTCGTGGCACTTTGTGTCTGAAATGAAATTAACTTTCCAAGAAACACAAGCTGAACTCAAAATTTTAAAGTTGGGGTGTTTTGCGTTGCTTTAAGATTAGGGGACCGCTTGTATTTGTGCTTCAATTGTCAATGGTTTTTATTATGGAGTAAATTCAGTGACGGTCAACAAAATTGAATGTTTTGAAAGAAATTATCCAAATGGCGGACTGATCCATGGATAAGCTCAGAAAATCGCTGATATCTTCTCATTATTAAAGCTTGAAATGGGAATGAAAACCGAACCACACGCATAGAAAAAACATGGTTACTACATGGTCACGGCAATAATAATATGTTGTCCGCAATAAAAGTATGTTCGTCGCAACCATAACATTGTTAACTGAATTTATTTTTGACAATAGTATAATTGATGCAATATTAATATTGTTGAAATGTAACAATAGTATTATTGCCAAACTTAAAAATGAAAATATGGTTATAGCAACAATATAAATGTGGTTGGTGCGACAAAAGTATAGTCTTTTGCATTTTATGTTAACAATATTTTGATTACGGCAATCGTACTGTATTGTAATTATTCTTCATTTAAATATGCTTTCAAGAACAAATGTTATTGGTACGGATCTAATACAATAATAGTACTTTTTTATCGAATTACAATTTTTTTAAACAAGCTGCTTTGGCTTTTTTAACTGAAATATTTTTAATAAAAACGCTTACGTTTATTTAAACTTATTTTTTCTACCGCGAAATAAATCACTCCTGTTATTTTGAATTTAATGTATTTTTGAATAATTTTCATAATTCAAATCTATTGTTGACAATTTAAACCAATTCTAATAAATAATATTGGGGTTCAAATCTATTGTCGACAACTTAAACAAATTTTAATAAATTATATTGCGGATCATACTATAATTGTGTGTGATCATACTATGGTTGTAGGGATCATAACATGGTTGCGTGTGAATAGTACTATGGTTGTGGGGGATCAAACTATGGTTGTATATGAAACATACTATGGTTGTGAGGGTCATACTATGGTTGTGGAGATCTTAGTATGGTTGAGTGTTAATCATACTATTGTTGTGAGGATCATAGTATGGTTGTATTTGAATCATACTATTGTTGTGAGGATCATAATATTGTTGTAGCACAACCATATAACCAACAATAGTATTATCCTCTTCTAATACTGTCACCACAACCATACTTTTTTTCTGCGTGCAGTTTTAATCCGACCCATATCTCTCTCTCTCTCTCTCTCTCTCTTTTTGTCTATAAACCGAACCGTAATCCAAACTGCTGTTAGCAAAAAAGGTTCGTACTGAACCAAAAACTGCAAAAAATTATAAATAAAAAGTGGTTCGGTTCACAATAAAAATATCGATACGTCAAAAAATTACTGGCCCTTAACTGAGTTTTACTGTTGGTCCCGCAGCTCTTCACTAAGCCTTGCTAAACATACGAACTTCCACTTGACCGACAAACACTGAATTTACTTTCGTCGGTCAAAATTACTTTGTTCCAAAACGTAAAATCCTTGCTTTTATATTCTTTGGCGAAGCCTAACTGTTTAAGCTTATTTACGATACTGATAGAAGGTTTTTTCCCAGCAACACTACACAGGTAAGGCATAAGCTTAACTAAGAGTTGCCAATCAACCGGGTGCTACTACATAAGCAGCTGCAAAATTTCTAGATATTCCGGAAACCTGCGATGTAAGGCTTTAAAGTTAAGAAACGTATGCAGTAGTAAGCCCTCTTTATTCAGCCATACTGTGCCTCCTCTAAAAATAATTGAAATAAAAAGTATTACTTTAAGTTGATTTAAATTATGCATTCTGAGATAATACTCAATGCCTCAGGAAATCTTTCATCAAGCTATTTTTCCCTAAAGCGCTGTGAACGCGGACAGTGGCAAAGCATGTGTTTCACCGTATTCAGCTCATCCTGAGCCTCACACATGTTGACTAAAAATCTTGGCTTCTCGTACCATGTCCACTCAGGACACATGTTCTTAAAATATCTTGCCGTTGCCAAATGGTCATCTATACATTACGTCCTATTCTATCGTCCCAGTTCTAGAATATTTCTTTTTACCTTTTTTTTTGTCCTGAACATGTAGCATCTGTTATATTTGATACCGATCCCAAAGTAGTTAGATGATGGGCTTCCTCATCGTTCCTTTATTGAATTTTACTATCCTTAATACAAAATAAAATAAGCTTATAGCTAACAAATTATCAGTAATACTATCTTATATTCAGCATACATTAAGTATTTTTCTAGAACTACATATACATCGATTCAAAAATGTTGTACGTATACATACATGTCACTCTTACAATAATTTTAATTAACTAGAAATTCCCCTGCTCAAACATTCTTAAAATTAACACTTATAACACTACTTAACAATAACACTTAGACTAAATATTTACAAGACCCGTTCCAGTCACTGTTATTGGTCTGTGATGTAGACTAAATTGTCCAAATCATATGTACCATATCTCCTGTGATAAAATAAAAGGTTATCCTCTCTGTAGAGGAGTCCCCCTCTTTCTAAAGTAGGAAGAGCGGCTGGGGGCAACCAGTCATCCTCAAGTAGCTTCCTTAGGCTGAAATCCAGCCTTGAAGCTCTCCTAACTAGTCCGTTATCTAGAGAGGCTGCCCTCTCAAGATACTTTAATGTACCCTTCATGAGGAATACGTCAATCCGATCAAACTCCGCGGAGTCATATATGTATGGTCCTACAAGATGGTCTTCTTATAGTGCCGTCTTCAGCAGCTTCCTCATTCGCTTCCATGTTGCAGTGACTTGATGCCCGGAATAGGCCTACAATACTTTATATAAGTACTTAGTAGGGACACAAATACTGTAACAACATTGAACACACCCATTTTAATAGTAGAACTGAACATACCCCGTTAATGTCATATGGGTTTTGAAAGCTAACCTCAATAGCGTTAGTCTGTAACGGGATTTAAAAATTGTTTCAACTTTCATCATGGGGTGGTCAGATAATGAGAACCGTATCGCTGTAAAAGCGCTTTTCAAGTGTGAAATGAAAAAAACGATATTTTTAAAACGCTCCGGCGACTAGGGATTAGCCACAGGCTCGTCTACCGATGCATGAAACTGTTTGAGGAGACTGGAGATGTATCGTATAAGACCGCCACCGGTCGGGCCGCCCACGCTCTGTTCGAACACCGCATGTCATCAAAGCCGTTAAATCTAGAATTCACAGAAATCCGCTCCGAAAACAGAAAATCATGGTCCGTGAGATGAATATCACGCAAAAGTCCTTAAGTCGAATCATTAAAAAAGACTTGGGACTTGGAGCTTTCAAACGACGTACCGGACATTTATTGACTGCAGCTTTAAAAATGTAGGATTGAAAAATGCAAACGTCGTTTGGTGAAGCACGCCGATAACTTGCACAGAAAAATTTTGTTCACCGATGAAAAAAATTTTACCGTGCAGGAAAAATTTAACAAGCAAATGATAGAGTGTATGCGCGGTCATCTAAGAAAGCATCTGAACTGATCCCAAGGGTGGAAAAGGGTCATCACCCAGCTGCAGTCATGGTTTGGTGGAGTGTTTCTTACGATGGGGTCACTGATCTGCATTTCTGCGAACAAGGAGTCAAAACATCGGTCAAAGTTTAACAAGAAACCGTTTTGGAAGCTGTTGTGAAGCTTCGTAACAATTTCCCGTTCCAAAACCAGCCATTAACTTTTAGCAGGATTCTGCGCCGGTCCATAAGGCTAAAACGTCCCAGGCCTGGCTTCGAAACAATTTGCCAGCGTTCATTTCCTCTGAAGATAACCCTCAGGCAGTCCAGATTTGAACCCATTGGATTACAAATTGTGCACGGTTTTAGATGGCAAGGTTTGTCACAAAAGATACCCCAATAGTGGATCTCTTAAGACTGCTTTGGTTCGAGCTGTGGCCAATTTTCCAATGGACGAGGTTCGTGCATTTATTGACGATTGGCCAGTACGACTTCAGGCTTGTGTAAAGCCAAAAGGTGGACATTTCGAATAAGTAGATTCTTTTTGGATACAATATACATCAATAAATATATTAAAAAATATTTGGTCCAAAAACATTCAGTACTTTTTATTTTACAGCATAAAACGTGTGTAACAGTACTTATGTCCCTACTAAGTAGTTGCCAGAGATTGAGTAAACCTCTGCGATGTTTCTTTTAATAAAAATGTAAACGTCCGCAGACGTGGAGATCGCAATATCCTCAAAGTTTTTTAGAAATACATTTTTTTCTATCAACTGCCCTCAATTCCGCCAATACTGATTTGCTACAACACCCCTTTGAGGAACAAACAGGGAATTTTTCTCAAATCTGTCAGTGCTACTGTTGGAACGGCGTATGCCTTCAATAGAGAATATTTTACAAGGCTTACAGATAAATCCCATACACGTAAAATCGCTGGCAATGACGAGGCGAAAACGCGCCGCTGAATAAATGTTTGATGTTCTTACTGGAGCATGTACGTATGATAGTCGTGCGCAATAACCAACACACCACGGAGACCTACAAATGCCACAAACAAGTTTACACTCACAAAATATTACTTTTTGGTGCACTTGCCGAAGTCATTGGTTTATATTTTTTCAAGAGCTAGGGGGATCACAATCATGCTGTCATCGATGCGCATGACTCATATCATATTTTAGCATTAATAGCATGAAATTTTGCATCCAATAACGTCCGTTTATTTTACATTACAAAATATATTAATCTAATAATCTCATAAAATATTAAAATCTAAAATTTAATTTTACTTATCGGCTTACTTATAAAATGGTAACATGTCTTTCTATTTTTTCAGAAATAATTTATCACAGTTGAAAATTTTGAATCCAAAAATTTAAATTTAAGTTTACTTATCGGCTCACTTATAAAATGGTACTTAGAGGCTTAACATGTCTTTCTTTTTTTTAGAAATTGTTTATCACATTTGAACATTTTGAATCCAAGAATTATAATACAAAATGGACCTGAGGCCTTAGTAGCCGAGTTGCGGACTCCCACTTTTCCATCACCCATATAATTTATGACGTTGACGGTATTGCTAAAATGCCCCGCAAATGAATAAATTCATTTTGGATACGTTATCTATCTGCTGCATTTTTATGAAACAGAATCGAGACTCAAAACATTACTATTATAAAGGTATGTATATATTGTTATAATATTTAAACCAAAGGTCGTTCGATATTTGATACCATGAAGCGACGAAATCAAACTAAGCACTCTTGAAGGCAAACCTAAAATAAAATCTCGGCCTCCAAGCACTTTAGGGTCGCATTATTCTTCCTATGTGCATATTCGTTTTCCAAATGTGAGCGACCATTAGGTTTAGATATCAATCAGTTAGATGTCTTAGTTTAAAGAATGATTAGTCCTTTTTAAAAGGTACACATCAATATTTTTATGTTTAACGGAATCATGCAACAATTTAAAAATAAAAAAACAATTTAACAAAAAATACCGGGGAGTGACCAACTTAAGTGTGAACGTTCGTAACGACTTACTTAATTTTAATAAGACTGTTGACGAAAAAACTACGAGGGCGGTTCGGAAATTTCTTAGCCTATCAATGAAAGAGAATAGTTAGTTTTTCAAAATTATTTTTATTTTTCAATATAATCTCCTGAAACTTCAATACACTTAGTCCAACGCTTATCTAGCAATTCTATCCCTTGATTAAAATAGTTTTCCTCAAGGTCTTCAAAATAGTGGTTTACAACTGTAATTGCATCTTCATCTTTTTTTTGATTTGGGAACAGGTAAAAGTCACTGCGAGCTAAATCAGGAGAATAAGGTGGGTGGTCAAGCAACTCGTACTTTAATTCGTTGATTTTAGCCATTGTTAAAACACTCTTGTGCGCTGGTGCGTTGTCTTGATGAACAATTATTTTTTTGTGTTGTAAGCCAGGACGTTTTTCTCGAATTTGTACATTTAATTGATCTAAAAGGTTGCAATAGTACTCTGAATTTATTGTTTTATCCTTTTGCAAATAGTCAATCAATAAAATACCCTTGAAGTCCCAAAAAACCGTTGCCATAACCTTACCAGCCGATTATATTGTTTTTGCCTTCTTTGGGGCACTTCCTCCAGCTTCAGTCCATTGTTTGGATTGTTCTTTTGTCTCTGGGGTATAGTGGTGGATCCATGTCTCATCAACAGTTATGAAACGACGCTTAAAATCGATTTATTTTCGCTGAAAACGATCCAAACAAGCTTGAGAAATGTTCATTCTTATGCGTTTTTGGTCGACTGTTAACAAGTGCGGCACCCATCTTGCAGAAAGCTTTTTCATCTGTAGTTCTTCATGCAAAATTAAATGGACTCGATCATTTGAGATGCCCATGATATTAGCTATTTCACGCACTTTTATTCGTCGATCATTTAATACCATATCATGCACTTTGGCTACAATTTCTGTTGTTGTTGCTGTTTTTGGACGTCCACTACGTGGTTCATCTTCAATGCTTGTACGACCACGTTTAAATTCAGCAACCCAATTTTTTACTGTTGCATATGAAGGAGCACTTTCACCTAACACATTCACCATATCATTATGAATTTCTTGTCCCGCTAAAACTTTTTTATGTAAATTTTTAATGACACCACGCATTTCTAATTTTTCCATTGTAAAAAAATCGCGGATGCGTCTTTTGTGAACACCTGTTTCTATATGAAGGAGTTGCCAGATCGAAACAAAATTTAACATGTGTTCATAGCAGAGATGGAAGTTTCCAAAACACGTAACTTTTTTCTGTTTATACCGCGCTTTTTGTGCTAGGCTAAGAAGTTTCCGAACCGCCCTATTAGCTGTGCACCCATTTCAAGTAATGTGCAATTATATTTGAGTTGCTTGAAATCGGGGTAAGTTTGGAATTTGAATTTTAGCGAGTATTACATTTTACAGGGGAATACTGTGTATTTTCAGGGACTGTGTATTTTCAGGGAAAATAAACATTCATAAAAATATAAATTGAATAAAAAATTATAATCGTTAATAGCAACAAAATTAATAGAATATTAATTTTTACTATGGACTGGTTTTATTAAATAAATAATTAATATTTTTGTAAAAACTTGAGAAAATTTCAATTAAAAATAGTGTCAGGGACAACCATGGAAATGATATTTGACACTTTGGTAGGAAATTTTTTGAAGACCAAATACATTTTTCTTAAACAATTTTAAGGATTTTAAGGGTCCTATAAGGAATTTTTGTATAGTAAATAATAAAGTACAATAATACAATAAAGGGCAATGGTGACAAGTCCGACATATGCCAAAAGGTATATGTCGGCACTACTAAAACTAAACAAAATGACTTCCCACACAAAACCATCACAGACCTACTAAACAAATGGTTATCAAAATCCAATTCCTTAGCTGTCATCGCAGAACCTGCAACAAAAATATATAAACCAACAACATATATACCGGGTTTTTCAGAAAGGCTTAGCCATTCCAACATTTATAACAAAGACAAATATCAACTTGCACTAAAGACACACAGTACAGTAAACAGTTTATTTATCAGGACAAAATCTCGAATAAATAACGAAGATAAATCAGACGTTGTATACCAAATAAAGTGCAATGGTGACAAGTCCGACATATGCCAAAAGGTATATGTCGCCACTACTAAAACTAAACTTAAGACAAGAACTTCGTCCCACAAATCAGACCTAAAAGCCGTAAATAGGCCCATAGAACAAAAGACCGCACTTGCGGCCCGCTGTACATTGACTGGACATAAGCCTAACTTTACCGACGTAAAAATTGTAGCGCAAGAGAGAAATTATAGAAGAAGAAACACTCACGAAATGCTTAACATTATTGACGTACCTAATGAGAGGAAAATTAATTATAAAACGGACACATATGGGATCGCACACATATAAAGAAATGTGGTGCATAAGCACAGACGCAAGCTGAAGAGTAACACAAAAATCAGTTGACAGCGATAATCAGACGGACGACATTGTTTTAATGTAATTATTTTTCAAATATTGTGTTAATGTTTTGTTTATTAAATGTAATCATGTTTTGTATTTTGTCAGTGACAACCCCTGAAGATGATTGACGGAGTCAATCGAAATATTGGGATAAATAAAAATAAAACAACACATAAGGGTGTCCCAAGAAGAGCGCAATTTTTAAATGACTGATGCAGCAATTGAATTGTTTCTCTGGCTGTATGCCACATGTCATACAGCCGTCTTGTTGGAACCACATGCCCTCCACATTCATTTCTTCAATTCTAGGCAAGAAAGAAACTGGTTATCATTTCACGATACCAAACACCATTGACTGTTTGCGCTTGACCTGCCTCATTTTTATAAAAAAAAGGTCCAATGATTCCTCCAGCCCAAAAACCACACCACACAGTGACACGTTGAGGATGCATTTGCTTCTCGTGAATCACTCAAGGATTTTCCGCACCCCAAATGCGACAATTCTGCCTATTGACGAAGCCATTAAGATGAAAATGGGCCTCGTCACTGAAGATGATTTTATCGGCAAAATCAGCATTTTCATGTTGTCTCTCCAATACCCAATTAACGAACTCCCTTCGCTGTCCATGGTCAGCTGGCTTCAGTTCCTGAGTCAATTGAATTTTGTATGCATGAAGATGCAAATCTTTCGTCGAAATTCAAAGTGGATTTGGAGACACCAATTTGCTGAGCTCGGTGTCGAATTGAGGTGGATGGAGTTTGAGCGACATCATCACGTACAGCTGCGACATTTTCGGTCGATCGACCTGGTCGATGGCGCGTTGTTGTCTTTACATCACTAACAGACCCAGTTTCGGCAAATTTATCCATTAATCTCTTTACAGTTGACTCTTTTGGAGCATTATTGTGACCCCAAATTGATCGCAATTTGCGAACTGTAGCCGCAAAACTTTCACCATTTTGGTAAAACAATTTCACAATGAGAATGCGTTGTTCATTCGTGTAGCGCTCCATTTTTACTAACCTCGTACCTTCTACTAACAAACAATAACAATTGTTCAAATGTCAAACAATGACACTTCGAATGTTGCCAGATTTAAAAATTGCGTTCTTCTTGGGACACAACGAGTTTACATAAATGACCTCAAACTGAAAAATAATATTATAAAAAAAGTACAATATATTTTATTTTTTCCGCTTGAAACTACCACGGACAGCTAAGTGTCCCATAATCTCAGAATCAACCATATATGTTTTGTAAATTCTGCAAAAGAATCAGCATTTCTGGTTTACCACAATAGATTTTGTATGTTGTCAAAGCACGTTTTTTCTTTTCTGCCTCGGGAGAGTCTTCCTTTAATGTTTTTCGAATAATGGGTTGTATCGCCTTGTGTTTCCTAATCTTGGGATATTTTTTTTTTAAAGAAATCCTTATTTACTTCCAATCTATCGTAAGATAAGAAGCAAATTTGTTTAGAATAGATTATGGACCAGGTACTATCATAGATAGAAATTTACTTCAATAAGTAAAATAACAATACTGTAGTAGAGGGTTGACCAAGTAAAACGCACGTAAACGCAAATAAAACAACATGTGTTCAGAGAATTATCTTATTTTTTTTAATGATAACAGAATCTATGACAATTATGTGTAAAACAAAATATCGTTGAAATGCTTGCCACGGCTTCGATGGCAGACAGACCTCTATCTGATGACCCATATTTTCAATGACTGAGGCATAATGAAGGTTGAATGTTGGTAATGTGCCAAATTCTTCGCAACTGACTTACCCTTTTTAAATATCCCCAATAAAAGAAGTCCAACGGTGTCAAATCTCATGATCGTGGCGGCCAATTAGCATTGCCACGAGGTGAGATAACACTGTTAATGAATTTCTCGTGCAACAGAGCCATTGTTTCGTTGGCTGTGTGGCAAGTGACACCATCCTGTTGGATGGCACCACATATCGTCCAGGTCCATATCCTCAACTTCTGGCCACAAGAGGTCTTTTATCATACCGCGATAGTAAGCGCCATTCACGGTAACTAATTGGCCGACCTCGTATTCGAAAAGTACCGTCCGATGACAGAACAATGTCAAAGCGATTGGTTTGCTAAAATTTCAGCTCAATTTTTCAGCTTGACACATTTGGTCGATTATATTAACCAAAAAGCACGAGGTGCACGAAATGCATTTTAATTTGAAATCCCATTTTCATAAAAGGCTTATTGAACGCGATGCCTAATTGTGTACCTCTCCATGGTTGATATTCGTCAAACACTGAAACAAGGAAATGCCAAATTAATTTGAGCAAAAAGAATTGACGTTCAGGTGTGACTCGCAATTAACATCGTGCATTATGGTTGGAACACCCATTATTTTTAATTACTTCTCTAGATACCTATGATGATATTTTCAGCTATGTACGAGTAGTTCTCTGTTGAAATCGACTTTTGCAACGTAGGTCTAACATAATATTTTTTTTGCCGACTTAGAGGATCCTCGAGAATCGATTCTCAAGCGCTCATATGTTAAATTGCGTTGTATGTGACAATGTGTATTTGTATTGTATGTCATATTGGATAGGTAATATTTAAAAAAAAAAAAAAATCTTTTTACTAAAAAAACCTTAAAAGTAAAATTTGAAAAAAGTAACAAATTGAAATTTAGGCGCCTCGGAAATGATTTTTTTGTAATGTCGTAGTAAAACATTGTTTTTTTCCTCATGCCAAAAGCTATCGAAAAATCAATAGCAAAATATCGAAAAATGTTTGTCCTTACAAATCGGCCCATCCTTATAAATGTGGTTGGTGCGATAAAAGTATTGTGTTTTTGGGTTTAATGTTAACAATAATATGATTGCGGCAATCGTACCATATGATTGTAATTTTTATTAATTTGAATATGGTTTTTAGAACAATGTTATTCTAAGAAATCTTACGCATTAATACAGGGTGTCCGTTGGGAAGGTATGCTACTTTGGTTGTTCATAATTTCTGATTAAATGAAAGAGAATGGATCTTATATTGATAAATGTTTTATTTAATGTCGGTAATTATGTATGGAATACAATATCAGATAAATGTCCGCCTCTGTTAGCCTCACAAATGCGAGCCCTTTTGAGCACATTTTTCATTACTTAGTAGGGATATAAAGTAAATACTGTTACAACATTGAACACACCCATTTCAATAGTAGAACTGAACATACCCCGTTAATGTCACATGGCTTTTGAAAGCTAACCTCAATAGCTTTAGTCTGTAACAGGATTTTAAAATTGTTTTAACTTTCATCATGGAGTGGTCAGATAATGAGAACAGTGTCGATGTAATAGCGATTTTCAAGTGTGAAATGAAAAAAAGCGATATCTTCAAAACGCTCCGGCCACTAGGGATTAGCCGCATGTTCGTCTACCGATGCATAAAACTGTTTGAGGAGACTGGAGATATAAAGACCGCCACGAGTCGGGCCCCCACGCTCTGTTGGAACACCGCATGTCATCAAAGCCGTTAAATCAAGAATTCACAGAAATCCGCTCCGAAAACAGAAGATCATGGCCCGTGACATTAATATCACGCAAAAGTCCATGAGTCGAATCATTAAACAAGACTTGGGACTTGGGGCTTCCAAACGACGCGTCATACCGGACATTTATTGACTGCAGCTTAAAAAATACGATTGAAAAATGCAAACGTCTTTTGGTGAAGCACGCTGATAACTTGCACAGAAAAATTTTGTTCACCGATGAAAAAACTTTTACCGTTCAGGAAAAATGTAACAAGCAAAATGATTGAGTGCATGCGCGGTCATCTAAGGAAGCATCTGAACTGATGCTTCACGCTTCAGTAATGCACGCAGAGAAAAGATATGGTTCCTATATGGTCACGGCAACTATAGTATGTTCTCTGCAATAAAAGTATGGTCGTCGCAACCATAGCATTGTTTTTTGAATTTCAATTTGACAATAGTATGATTGCCGCAATATTAATATTGTTAAAATTTAAAAATAGTATTGTTGGCAAATTTAAAAATGAAAATATGGTTGTAGCAACAATATAAATATGTTTGGTGGAATAAAAGTATAGTTTTCATGGCTTTTATGTTAACAATAACATGATTACGGCATTCATACCGGCAAAGTTGTACTTTTTTTAATTTGTCAATGGTATTTTTAGAATCTTACGCAATAATAGTAAAAATAATCAAATTTTTTCCAAACAAACTACGAATTAGTATAACTGAAATATTTTTAATAACTATTTTTTTTACTGTTCAATAAATCACGCCTATTACTACATAACTTACTTAATAAAATTCTCTATTGATAAATAACAACTTTACCCAATCTTTACAAAAAATGTTGGGGATCATAGTATGATTGTGTGTAAGTCATACTATGGTTGTGAAGATCATACTATGGTTGTACGTTAAGCATACTATGGTAATGAGGACCACAATATGGTTGTGGGGACCATAGTATGGTTGAATGCGAATAATAATATGACTGTAGGGATCATAGTATGGTTGTGTGTGAATAATTCTATTGTTGTGAGGACCATAATATTGTTATGGGGATCATAGTATGGTTGTGTGTGAACCACCCTTTTGTTGTGATGATCATAATATTGTTGTGCCACAACCATATAACCAACAATAGTATGATGTTCTTCGAATATTGTTACCCCAACCATACTTTTTTTCTGTGTGTGGTTTGGTGGGGTGTCTCTTACGATGTTGTCACTGACCTGCATTTCTGCGAACAAGGAGTCAAAACATCGGTCAAAGTTTACCGTTTTGGAAGCTGTTGTGAAGCCTCTTAACAATTCCCTTTTCTAAAACCCGCCATGAACTTTCCAGCAGGATTCTGCGCCGGCCCATATGGCTAAAACGTCCCAGGCCTGGCTTCGATACAATTTGCCAGCGTTCTTTTCCTCAGAAGAATGGCCCTCAGGCAGTCCAGATTTGAACCCATTGGATTACACATTGTGGACGGTTTAAGAGGACAAGGTTTGTCTCAACAGATATCCCAACATTGGATCTCTTAAGACTGCTTTGGTCCGAGCTGTGGCCAATTTTCCAATGGACGAGGTTCATGTAGGTACTGACGATTGGCCAGTGCGACTTAAGGCGTGTGTAAAGGCAACAGACGGACATTTTGAATAAGTAGATTCTTTGTGGATACAATATACATCAATAAATATATTTAAAAATAGTTGGTCCAAAAACATTCAGTACTTTTTATTTTACAGCAAAAAACGTGTGTAACAGTATTTATGTCCCTACTAAGTACATTCTCACACATTTCACGCGGTATTTCATTAATTTCATCACGAATATTTTGTTTGTGTTGCTCAAGCGTTTCTGGTTTGTTTGCATAAACCTTGATTTGCAGGTATCCGCACAAAAAAAAGTCAGGAGCAGTCAAATCTGGCGACCGTGGAGGGGAGCAATCAACATCACCATTTCTTGAAATAACTTGTTGTGGAAAGGGGTCCGTAGTAAATCCATTGTAATCCTGGCTTTGTGCGATGTTGCACCGTCTTGTTTATGTCACATGTTAATCAAGCCCAAAGCATGCAGTTCTGGCTTTAAAAAGTTTTCAATCATATCACGATATCGCTCCTCATTGATTGTTACTCTTACGCCGTTTTCATTTTCATAGAAGATCCAATGATTTCTCCTGACCAAATTGCACACCAGACTTCACTGTTTAATGTATGCAAAGGTGACTGATGAATAATTTGAAGATTTGCCATTGCCCAGAACCGACTATTCTGTTATCCATTCAAATGAAATATGGTTCATCACTCATTATGATTTTTTCATGAAAATCGGGGTTGTCATGGGCGAGCTGTAACATCCTATTGTCATAAGTACGGCGGCGCAAATGGTCTTGTGGAAGAAGCTCTTGTATCAAGTGAATCTTAAATGGAAATAAATTCAAATCCTTGTGCAAAAATGAGGCCAAAGTTGTTCTTTAAAGACCAAGCTCCTGAGTCGTATTGAGGTTGATGGATTGCTTTGAACACTTTCTTGAGCAGCAGTAATGTTTTCAGCCGATCTTGCAGTAGTCCTTGCTTCGGTCTTTCAGCTACAGACCCTCTTTTTTCGAAATAATTCACTACGCGATAAATAGTGCGTTTTGTTGGCACATAGTTTCTCGCAAAAATTGCACGTAACTTTCTCATCGTCACAGTAATCTATACTTGATTTTGAAAATATATTTTAACGATTAAAACACTTTGGTTTATCGAATATTTTTCCATAATAAATTTGCCACGTCTCTACTTCACGACTGCCAAAAATGAACTGTCAAGACCAAATGGCGGCAGGACTACAGGGTTTCCCGGTGTAGTCCTGTCGCCCTGTAGTACTTCTTAGCGAATGTAACTTTTCAAAATAATGCTTTGGAGTTGTTTATCTAAAATAACTTAAATAAAATATATTTCTGGCCTAATAATGAAAATGCGAATATTTATCATCAAAAAAAGTTTTATTGTTTTTCAAAGTATTCTCCAGCATGATTTATACACTTTTGCATGCGCTCAAACCAATTGTAGAAGCATTTTTTCTACTCCGATTGAGACACCTCCAAAACAAGGTTTTTGAACGCTTCAACAGAATTTTCTGACGACTAAATCGTTGACCACGCATTTTTTTCTTGATGTGCGGGAATAAAAAGAAGTCATTGGGTGCCAAGTCAGGGCTGTACGGCGGATGACCCATCAATTCGACGTTTTGGCCGGTCAAAAAAAGCCGATGATTTGAGCCGATGTGTGAGAGCTTGCATTGTCATGGTGCGCAATGATTCGTTTTCTCTTGTTCGTTATTCGAATTTCTCCGAAGACTTTAGGCAAACAAATTCTGGTGTACCACTCAGAATTGACCGTCCTACGTTGTTCAAGCGGAACAGTCGCTACATGACCAGTTTTTCCGAAGAAACAGGCGACCATTTGCTTCGAAGTGCTTCTTCCACGAACAACTTTCGTTGGATTTGGCTCGTCTTCAAGGACCCACACGGTCGAATGCTGTTTTGTTTCGGGCTCATACACATAGATCCACGATCTTATAAACGTCTTTTGAAGCACCGCGATCGTATTTGTTCAAAATATCTTTGCACCAATCGAAACGAGCCATTTTTGAGCGATTGTTAAATTGTGCGGGATCCAACGAGAACAAACCTTTTTTGAGGCCAGGTATTCATGCCCAAGGATGCCTCTATCTCACGGTATGTCAGATGACGATCTTGCATTATAAGTTCACGCACGGCGTCAATGTTCTCTGACACAACGGCTGTTTTTGGAGGACCTTCACGAGCTTCGTCTTTGAGCTAGCGTCGGCCACGATTGAATTCATTAACCTAGTTTTTCACAGTGCTTAAGATGGTGCTTCATCGCCATACGAATTTTTAACTTCATCGATGCACTCTTGTCGTGATAATCCACGTTGAAAGTTGGGAAAATGATCAAACAAAAATGTTCATGAGTTAATTCCATTTTTTTTTGCCAAATTGATTTTTTCAAGTCACCGTAAACAACACAAATAATGGTCGTATGTCAAAACGTTCTGCTAAAAAATCTCAAATTTTCCAATGGAAATGTCCGATGTCGCCAGGCAACACTTAGGTTGCCTAGGCAAGAAATATATATATAGCAACCCTCGTATTATTTGAATGAAATGTATTTGTAAATAAATTTCAAAATAAACATATGTGACAGCGCATAGAGAAAGGGACCTAAGGGTAAAAAATCATTTTCACTTTTTTTTGATGTGGACAACATCTGAGCATCGAATGAGACCGATCCGATGCCCCAAAAGTGTTCCCTCCCAGAGATATGCGCGTTTTATGAAAGTGATGGTACACCAAAGATACACGTATTTAAAGTTTTAAAATGGCTCTTCTGAACAAAACTGGTTTTTACCCTTTGGTCCGTTTCTATTTTGCGCGTCACATATGTATTGTCAAATAAGAATAGATCTTAATTCTAATAAATAACTGTTATGGTTGTGAGGATTATACTCGAATTTATATGAAACATACTCTGGTTGTAAGTGTCATTATATTGTTGTGGGGATCAGAGTATGGTTGCATGTAAATCATACTATTGTTGTGAGAATCATAATATATATATATATGTGCCACAACCATATACCCAACCAAAGTGTGATGCTTTTCGAATATTGCCAACCCAAACATACTTTTTTCTTCGTGTGGTATAGCATCGCAGTAAGTTCCTTCTCATCGCGCCAAATTACATGTTCTATGTGGCAACAAAATTGCCGTACCGTGTACTAGGAAAAAAATCTTCGAAATACTTTTATGATTTGCACGAAATTAACTTGCTCCTTCACTACCCACTCAATGCCAAATCCTGAATGCAACCGTTTTTTTTTCCTTTTTTCCTAAATGGCCAACATCAGCAAAATAAATGAAACCGAGCAACTGTTGTTTTTTTTTGTGGTCATTTCTTTTGCTTCGCCTTTTTTTTACTTACCCTGCTTTTAATGGAGGATTTTTGTAAGGATTTCGTCTGATGTGGTCGCGTGCCATTCCCATTTGGATGATGGCATTTTTTGCCTTGCCTTTTAAATTTGTGATGCAGGAATCACTTGTGTTTGGGACATTTGGAGAATTCGACGAATTAAGGAAGCATTTGGTGGAATTTATGTACATTTCAGCGACACCAAATGTCATGGACAAATTTTAGGTGGGGATAGTTTTTCTAACCATTATTTGGCCAATGTCTCAAATTCCCGATTTTTTTTTTATCTCATTCAATACATGAATGCTAAATATGCATGTACGAGGGTGGACAGCATTTGCTATGGAAATTGACTTGATGCGGTGCATGAAGGTTTAAGAAATGATTGGTTTGTCTAGTGGGGTTTGTTTTTGAATCAAATGCTGTGTTATAAGAACGTCTCAGTTCCGCTTAAAAACTTGACAGAAAAATAGTATCTTATACCCGATTGAACCATGTTAGAGGTTAATGAAAGTTTGTTTCCAAAATCAATGCCACGTAGCCCAAAACAGTGCTTTTATTGAAAAGAATTTTTTTTTTTGGCCGAAATAAGGCATCCACTAACATGTTAGTTGACAACACTCACGGTTCCTTTCGTCGTCCGGTGTTTATTGAAGAAAATGTCGCTGCTAAAGCCGTGAGTGGAACATCGTTCCACTTGCAGTCAATGTCAACAGCATTTTACGCACCAGCCTGATGCGAATTTGGCCCAAAGACCTGGTATTATTCGCTTACATTATTACATAATTATAAAGGTTCTTTCCTTTGTTGTCGCCTCTCAGTTTGGGCTCTAGAGCAGACCCAACATAGACAACCATTCTACTTTAAAAAATATTTTTTCTAGCGAAGCCTATTTGCATCGGCGGATTAAATATTTCATGTCGGCGGATTAAACAAGCCTAACAGTAGTAGCGGATTTCACTCAAAGCGTAACAGTTTGGAGCTAATTTTGGAGGGATGGCACAATTGGCCATTTTTCTTAGAAAATGCTGCTGAAAGTACGTTTTATTTAACGGTGAGCGCTACAAATACATGACGAACCAAGTTTTGGGTACTTAAATTTAAGACTAGGCCCTGGATGATTTTTGGTTTTAGCAGGAATGCGCGGAATGCCAGACAGCCCAAGCTACCATACATCCTTTGAACGCCAAGTTCGGTCTTGGTGTTATTCACCGGCTGAAATTATAGGCTGTAAAACTTCTTTTGTAGGGCAACATGAAGGGACGATCCTTAAGGCGAATACTGAACATAAGAGCAGGAAACAACGAAATTCTTGCCAATTTATAAAAAGTTGAGTTACCCGGTGCTTCCTAAACTCATTAAACGATAAACTTCTTTTGTAGGCTAGCATGAAGGACTGAGTCAAATACCGAGCAAGCCATTCAAAAGAGCAGGAAACTCAGAAAATCTTGCCTATTTTGTTGAATTTCTAAAAATTGGATTTACCCGGTGCATCCTAGAGTAAAATGTTTAGGGCCCCAAAGTGCCAGCCCCTGCCAACATTTACACCATGGTGGTGGTGCCTCTCCGACTCGAAATGCTCGTATACGACGCAATACTATTCTTTTCGCCTTATCGCTTTTTTGCTGCTCATAAAAAGTCGGTTAAAATAACTTCCAGGATTAGAGAGCGATTAGACCTAGACCGTTCTTCATAATTTACTAATTCCGGAACTTAAGTTGCACTGCTTTAAGTGATCCAGCCTTCTGTTCCTCTAACATTCATTCAACAACCTACTGATCTCGGATTTGAGATCCCAAATATAAGGGTCAGCAGAGTTAAGTGACGAATGTTGTCACGCTTATCCGCGAGCCCCGCTGCCTCTGCGTATCTCGGTTATTCAACCAGAAGAAATATGGCGAGCGTCTGCTGCGTTGATGATGGTCCGGAACTTCTTCTCGGCTACCCGAACACCCGAGGAAATTGGTGAATTACTAAAACTGCGATTGCTGGCTTCTCTAAAGTTATCCCAATCAGCCTTTCTTTGATTGAGAGACGTACGGCGTTCAAAGATTATGAAGTCGGATGGTCTGTTGATAGAGACGATTGTGGCAAAGTGGTCCGATCCTAACGAGATGACGGATTGTCAGGTGACGTCATTGATAAGACCAGACCTTGCCATTGTTATGTCGGGCGAGTTATAGCAATCGCCGATAATTGTCGTGGGGCGCCCTCATTCACTTTGCAGAACGTAGAGCTATTAATTTACTCTGCCATAGATATGCCCCTCAGGTCGTAGTGTATGTGAGGATGCCACGTTCGTGGTGGTAGTTAAAGTCTCCAAGGACCAAGCGGTTGTAGCTTATGTCAGGAAAATAACGCAGGGCACAGCTACCAACCGGCGGGAAGTATACGTTATACAGCTCTATCTTGGCAGTCCCAGACTAGGCGGAAACCCACATACATTACATGTTCGGGTCTCTAGAGTCAAGCTGGGGCGAGATAGGTCGGTACTGCAAAGAATGGTGTAACAGGAGAGCAAGTCCACCACATCCACTTCGATCCTTACGTAGCACGTTGTATCCGTCACAACTGTGCAAGCTGCAGGTGGCATTCGGATCTTTTTCTTGGATCGCAGCGACCAGGATGTTTTTCCGACTCATAAATTCTATAACTCGTCTCATAAATTCTATTCGTTCACTGCAATTAAATAGAAAAAATTGAGGGACTGTAAGGGTTGGCATCAGCAAGCTGTGCTGTACGATGCTGTATACTATGTTGATGCTGTTGTGAGGGAGTCTGCGGGGGAGTCTTATAATTGGATGATGACGATGTCGATGACAGCAAATTTAGAAACCTACTGCCAACTTCGTTGATACGGCACGAGGCAACAAAGACGTTTTCGCTCTACTCCCTGATGTAGTTCAGCCCCGAACAGCTCCTGAATTGCAACCACTCCATGCAACGATTACACCTTACAGACGTAGCACGAAGTTGCATCCGTTTCTAACAAACCGAGCAGATACAATGCCAGAGGTTTTGTTAAGTCCCGGCTCGGACCAGTAATATTCGGAGCAGGCATTCCGGCATGTGCTGCTCCCACGACGAAAAATGGACACACAGAAAACACATATTGTTAAGGTGACTGCCCCTAGCTGAAGACTGTTTGTATCGGGTCAATCCGGTACATAGAACTGGCAGTCTGGGGAATGGGCATGGTTGTCGTGCACACTTCCATCGTACCATGGCGGTCCATACGAAATGCTTAATTTAAAAACGATTGGCAAACTGCTTTCAAGAGTTATCGTGCTAACCAGTCACATAAAACAATAATGGACATGCCTAAAATGACTTAGAAATTCTTGAATCCGATTTGGTAAAAACATATGTTGAGTCTTAATTTTTTTTTTCGAGGCGTACAATTTTTTTTGCTGAAACTAAAACCGACATTCCGACATGTCGGTAACCCGGTTTTTTTCGGTTTTTCCAGTTTTTGGATACATAATTTGCCCGTACCGAATATCACTTTTATGTCCTTCACCACTCCTGAATAGGAAAATATTTTCCGATCTTAAGCAAAAGGTTAAAACCGGAATGTAGGTTAAAGCCGGATTTTTACCTAAAACAAAACCCGACAGTCGTTTTGATAAAACACAGTTTTTTAAATAACCTGAAATGCCGATTTTTTGATAACCCCGGTTTTATGGACTCAGTAGGATAGTGGTTAAATAAGTAAACATAGTATATATAGATTATACACGCAGAGAAAATATATGGTTACTTTATGGTCACCGCAACAATAGTATGTTCTCTACAATAAAAGCATGTTCGTCGTAACCTTAGTATTGTTTTTTTGAATTTCATTTTGACAACAGTATGATTGCGACAATATTACTATTGTTGAAATGTAACAATAGTATTGTTGCCAAATTTAGAAATAAAAATATGGTTGTCGCAACCATATAACCATGGTTGGTGCAACAAAAGTATAGTTGTTTAAAATTTACTTTAACATTAATATGATTAAGGCAATCATACAGTATGGTTGCGACTATGAACATAACAAAACAGGTATTATAGAGCATTCATGTATGTGTATGCGTATGTTTTTTTTGATATATTAAAAAAACACACACACGATACAGTGCTTGGTTGTTGTCCATTATAAAAAACAACATTCGGATGGTAGTTCGAGGGGTTTTTAATGAGTTTACTTTGTTCCGTGAAATACTCTAATACCGATTGGTTCTCGTTTAATAAAAATCTGCCTGCACTTAAGTATTTAGCCATTGATCATGGTTTAATCACATTCGTTACTTGGGGTCTACGAATGATGAAGTAGCATTCACCCCTGCTGGCAACTAAAAGTATTTTCGGCTGCCGTTGGAATATATATTTTTGTGTGTTTTGAATGAAATGTGCAATAAAAACATGGCCTCAAATCTGGCTATGGACTAATAGTAATGCAATTTAAAACAGCTTACTTGATAAAAATCTGTATTTTTGAATAACAATATTACCCAATCCTAATAATTTTGGGGATCATAGTATGGTTGAGTGTGAATCATATTATGATTGTGGGGATCATAGTACGGTTGCGTGTGAATCATACTATAGTTGTGAGGATCATACTATGGTTGTATGAGAAACATACTATGGTTGTGAGGATCATAATATGGTTTTGGAGATAATAGTATGGTTGAGTGTGAATCATACTATTGTTGTGAGGATCAAAGTATGGTTGTGGAGATCATAGTATGGTTGAGTGTGAATCATACTATGGTTGTTGGGATTATAGTATGGTTATGTGTGAATCATACTATTGTTGTGAGGATCATAATATTGTTGTGCAACAACCATATACCCAACAATAGTATGATCCTCTTCGAATATTGTCACCCCAACCATACTTTCTGCGTGTACGAGTATATGTAAGCTTTGGTCCGGCCGAACTTAATTTGTAAACTTTTTCTGCTCACTTTTATGACGAGGGATACCCCAATCTGGCCAGCCCGTGTCAACATGCTCCGTCTAGAATCTGATATGCACAACGAGCATAATAAATTCCACAATCCACTCATACTCGCAGCTGTCAAGGCCTCCTTTCATTTAGACAATCTAAAAGGCATTTATTTAATTACTTTATTAAGCTGCCAAAGTCGCCCCCCGCCTTGCGTGTGTGTTTTGAACACTTTAAACCCGACTGTCATATTCGAAACGGGGTGTTTGCAAATCCGTTTCATGTTTTATGTTCAATTTATGAATACAATCGAAAAAACACAACGACACAAAATATGCGAAGCCCAAAAAAAACAGAAAACATGCATTTTCAACATGTTGTCATGGTCATTTTGCTGCGTTTTCTGTCGTCGTTGTTGTCCTGGTGGAGGTGGTGGTGGCTATTCAAAGGGTCTGGACATAAGCAACAGCCAGGCTGCGAACTAGTCAGCCAGGCCTGTCTGCTCGTCCGTCCGCCCGTCTGCCTGCCTGCCTCTGTGTCTATTTATGTGTCTATACCTTTACGTTATGTGCTTGCAATAATTGTAGTACATTTCATGCCCTATGCTGTGTCCTGTTCAACCGCCGCCGCCGCTCTGCCCCTCTTACCACTTTTCGGGGGCTCAACTCATCAGGGAATATATCGTCGCACGGATGTGTGTTTTCCTGTAGTGATGTCATAATTTACAGCCATCATCCAGTGCACGGGAAGGGGTGCGAGAGTGTCCATTTTGTTCAAAGGTTCATTTTGTGCTGTTGGTCCTGCTGTTGCTGCCACGGCCACCACTAGGTACAACAATTGGCTTTTTAATTTCAAAGTTCAGTCATGAATTTAAAAGGGGTTTCGTCGTCTGAATGACCTTCCTTGGCTTTGGTTTCATATCTTTGTCTGTGGGTGAGTCTTTTTTTTTAGGACTTTTCATTATTGTCTACAAATCGCCACGATATCTAATAAATTGGTCAGCTACTGCTGTGTTGCCGGGCTAGAATGATTTACTATCGAAATTAAAACTGGGCAGTTCTCTGGAGGCGGCCGAGAGATTGTTAAAGGCATAATTTATGTTCGGTGTTTATGTTTATTGGACGATGTTAAATGTGAATTAAATTTTAACTGATGCTGCAGAATGGAATGTTAGGGTGTTCTTAATAAAACAGTGGTTTTACAAGTAAAAACGTCGTTAAGTTCGGACAGGATGGATTTTGTATACTCTCCACCGCATACTCAAAAAAGGGTAATTTTTTCTGAGTTACATTTAATCCCTAAAAGGGAACTTTTTGCCTTCCTAGGTTGGTTTCGTCTATTAACAATCTCAAACAGTTTATCGACTGACTATCGGTTCAGACTAGAGAAACTTTGTTCGACGAAAAAACTTTTAGTTGCAAGCAACAAATGCCAACAGCAGTAATGGATATTAGGTTCGACGTGCCATAAGATGGTAGCTCTGATAACATTATGGTATATATGACCAACTGGTCGGTTGCACAAATAAAATGTACTTAAAAATTCGGTTGCTCGCACTGCCTGCTGTGACAACTGACAGATTTATTTGCAATTGTTTATCGGTACCAACAATTGGTAATGTCAACTAACAGTTTTGTTCTTATGACCATCTAGTATTACTAACCCCAACGTAGCAAACCAGAAATAAAAAAAACAAATAGAAAACTAAATTGGAACAAGAGTTAAAGGATTTCTATTCTTACTGCCTTACTGCTTATAAGAACGAAATAGAATATGCATGTCGGAAAAGCAAGTAAAATACTGTCTAATCTGAATGTAGTAGACCAAATGCTGAAATTGGGCAATTTACATTACAAGATTGGTTGACCTTGCCTAGTTGACCCTGAAGTAAAGTCAGCGTAAGTTAAAGAGATCACATGTACCGAAAACTCCAGTGCACGGACTTCTGTTCGGTTGTGCTGATAAAATACCTGGAGTAGACTCAAACACAATCATTCGGCTGGCGGAAAATTCATTTGTGAATTTGTGACAACGAATCTGTTCTATCTTTGTAGTTTAATTCGTTGAACGCTGTCGTGTTTTCAACAGAAATACGGACAGAATATTACGACGATCTGAAGTAGATATAATTTATAGGGTCTCCGCTAAATACTGCAATGGCAAAATTTAGTAGACTCTAGTTCATGTTTTTATGTACAAAACCGACATGTCGGTTTACCCAGTTTTTTGCTTTCGGGGCTTTTTTTTTTTAATTAGCCAACACTCAGGGGTTTTCCCCTATACATGCAGTGCATTGCGTTGGTCGTTGGAAAGCAAGGGATCGAAGGGGGGAAATAGGGAGTAATGTTTATTGACATTCGCCTTGAATTTCTGGATGTCGTAATTGGTGGGAAATACATTTGCCGGAAGTCGATTCCACATACGGACAGTACGGGCGAAAAACGAATTCGATCTGTAGTGTGTATCCCTGCGGTCAACCGGCCAATCGATAACAAATGGGTGTGCATTTCTGGAAAGTCGTGTATCCCTGCCGAACATCCTCACGTCAGGAATAAGGCCACGAATGTCTGAAGAACACACACCATGGAAGTAGCGATAGAACAGCGACACACAACCCACATTCCGACGATGTTCCAGGGAAACAATAGAGTTGGATACCCTACTGTTTCCTATCAGCACCATCGCTCTTCTTTGAACACGGTCCAGAAGCTCCAAGGATGATTTTAGAGCACCTGCCCATATATGGGAGTTGTATTCCATCTTTGGCCTGATGTAGGTTGTATAGATATCGAAAAGATCAGAAGGAGTGAAATATTTTTTGCACCGCTTTAGGAAGCCTATACACTTGAGTGCTTCTTTCGACATTTCGAATACATGCCTCGCCCAACGAGCGTCACATTGTATTTTCATGCCCAGAACATCAAAAGCATCTGAATGTGCGACATCCATACCATCGATATATAATGACGACACTGTTGGGTCAGCGAATCGCTTGTAAGGCAACAAGCAGCACCTGTGTCTTACGCGCATTAAAATCTGCACTTTTCACTCGACTCTATTCGGAAATGGCCTGTAAATCCCGGCCAAGTGTCTCTTCCATTATTCGCCTTTTGTCTTCAATATCTTGAAGACTCGCCCTACGGTCGAATGAATATGAATGACATAGGTTGCTGTCATTCGCGAAAGAGTAGATTGGATTCACGGTCTGACCCAATAGATCATCAATGAAAATGATAAATAATGAGGGAGAAAGGACAGAGCCTTGTGGCACACCTGCGGTCAGCCTATGTTTATCGGATGAGAACCCATCTACAACAACTCGTGTAGTGCGATCTCTAAGAAAGCTCGATATAAATCGAGCAAATGTATTACCGACACCAAAAGCGATCAGTTTTGATAAGAGTGCACCGTGACAGACTCTATCAAATGCCTTGGATATATCCAGAGCCACGACCTTACTCTCACCAAACTGGTGGATAGACCGACTCCAGCTTTCCGATAGGAAAGCCATCAGGTCACCCGTAGAGCGATTTCTACGGAAGCCGTACTGTCTGGCGCTAAGCAGGTCGTTGGACTCTCTCAGATCGTTGGTACGTAATACCTTTAAATATGCTCTGTAACACTCTGTGCAACTGCCAAATATATTTTAACTAGACCAAGCTAACCGATCGACTTAAAATTGCCAGCTGCTTCGATTTAATAATGTCTTGGGTCTTGAAAGAAAAAAATAGGTCATATCAGTCCACGTTTTAATACAGCCCCGTACAAAGGTCTTCCCGATTGTACACATAATCTCTCTACGACACGCATATTTATTCCGATTTCGATCAAATTTCGTATACAAAGGTGACAGATGAATAATTTGAGGGTTTTCCATTGCCCAGAATCGACTATTCTGTTTATTTCAGGGTTGCAAACCGGTTCTGAACCGAACCGTTTCTGAACCGAACCACTGCGATTTTTCCGATTTTGAACCGAACCATGAACCGAACCGATTTTTTTTCATTTAGTTAGAACCGCACCGAAAACCGCAAAAAAAAATGGTTCGGTTCATTGTATAATAAAAATTCGCTATAAACCCTTTTGTGAAAAAAATTATAGTTCATGTCAAAAATCAATAGTGTGAATCCATACACTGTTTTAGGACTGCACCTTTTTTACTTATTGTGAAAAAAATACGACTGACGCCTGCGCTCTTATTTAGGTACTAAATTAAATTATGCCTTAAAAATAAAACCCTTATGGTTAAACTTTAATGACATTTCGGAGAAGTCATTTGTGTTTTTCTTTTTATCTTGGTGTCGTTCGCGAGTTTTGTTGACCAATTAATCATAAAACTAGTAAAATGAGTAAAAATCCAGTGCACAAGTGTTTCTTTTATGACCCGAAGACTAAAATAAGTGTCTGTAAACATTGCAAAATAGAAATGAAAGGAAAACATACAGAAAATCTAACCCGGCACATTAAAAGAAAGCACGCTGATATATCTGAAGAAATTTTTGCCGATATATCTGGAAAAAAGAAGCTGAAGGACTCGAACGAAAACAGCATTGTGAAATATATTGTGAAAAGCAAGTCAACGGCGAAAGAAGATTTATTGAACGGCTGCGTGGAACTGGTGACAAAGAATGGCCGACCGCTCAGAATGTTAGAAGATAGCGGCTTTCGCAAAATTATTGATCCTCTGTGTAAAGCAGTGGGCATATCAATAAACCGGCAAAACATTAAGGAAGAAGTTGTTAACAGAGCAGCGACACTACGATCAGCTATGACGTCCACATCGGTAAACTACAGTTTTCAATAAAGTGTACCCATTTTAATGTTTTTTTTTCTAAATCGTAGCTTCTTTCCATTAAAGTCGATTGTGTTAGTAGGCTGGACAGATCTATAATTGGAATAAACGCGCAGTACATTGATAATGGTCGCATCGTAATTAAAACTTTGGCCATGAAGGAAATATTCGTCAAGCATACGGCCTTAAACTTCTTATTTTTACAAAAAAATTCTCTTATTCCCTTCATGCAGACACAGTAAGTAAAAAAATGAACCACTTGAACCGAACCGAACCGGTGGTTCAGAGCTACCTATGAACCGGTTCTCGAACCGGTTCAAGTTTCATCCATGTGGTTCGAACCATTGAACCGAACCAACCCGTTTTTTGGAACGGTTTGCAACCCTGGTTTATTTACATATCCATTCAAATGAAAATGCGCCTCGTCACTCATTATGCTTTTTTCATGAAAATCGGGGTTGTCATGGGCGAGCTGTAACATCCTATTGGCATATGTACGGCGGCGTAAATGGTCTTGTGGAAGAAGCTCTTGTGTCAACTGAATCTTAAATGGAAATAAATTCAAATCCTTGTGCAAAATTGTGGCCAAAGTTGATCTTTGAAGACCAAGCTCCTGAGCACGGTATCTTATTGAGGTTGATAAATTGTTTTGAACACTTTTTTGAGCAGCAGTAATGTTTTCAGCCGATCTTGCAGTACGTTGTGGTCCATGCTTGGGCCTTTCAGCTATAGACCATCTTTCTATGAAATCATTCACTACACGATAAATATTTATCACTACACGATAAATATTTATCACTACACGATAAATACGATAAATACGTACGTTTTGTTGGCACGTTGTTTCTGCCAAAAATTTCACGTAACTTTCTCATCGTCACAGTAATCGATGATTGATTTTGATAAATTTTTTAACGATTAAAACACACTGGTTTATCGAATATTTTTTCATAATAAATTGGCCACGTCTCTATTTAACGACTGCCAAATATTAACTGTCAAGACTAATTAATGTTTACCAAAATGGCGGAAAAACAAAGTAGTACGAGGGTTAGATGCAAACTGGAACTTCCATTGGCAACTTTGACGGTTTTTTAGCATAACTTTACTCAGAATTATTGTCATTTGAGGGCGAATTGTTTTGTTTGCAATGTGTTGAAAAATTCATCTCAGTCAAAAAATGGAATTATTCCGAGAATATTTTCGTGCGGTGATTTTTTACGATTTTTGGCATGGGTTATCGAGACAAGAGTGTTTTAATCACATAGTTTCGACTTTTGTCGATGAAGCACCATCAAAAACCACTGTTAATCACTGGTACCAAGAGTTCAGTCTCGGACGCCGTTCGCTCCAGGATGAATTTCGTGAAGGACTTTTAACTTCGGTCACTTTGCCAGAAACCATCGATGCTGTGCGTGAACTGATTAAGCAATACCGACATGTTACATACCGTGAGATTGAGGCATCCTTGGGCATTAGTATGAAAATCATCAATAAGATATTGCATGTTCATTTGGCCGTGAACTAAATTTGTTCTCGTTGGATCCCACATAATTTGACAAATGCTCAAACAAGACTCGTATGGATTGGTGCAGAGATGTTGATAAAGTATAACTGCGGTAGCTAAAAGGCAGTGTATA
Source organism: Hydrotaea diabolus (assembly GCA_963513945.1). Lineage (NCBI taxonomy): Eukaryota > Metazoa > Arthropoda > Insecta > Diptera > Muscidae > Hydrotaea > Hydrotaea diabolus. Next base: position 137,052,019 of record OY740719.1, read on the forward strand.
ACATGACACAGGTGACGTATCATGGATCTATGAATATGAACCCGAAACAAACCAGCAATCGTTCGTATGGGTCTTTTAAAGCGAGCCATATCCAATAAAAGTTGTTTGTGGAAGAAGTGCATCGAAGCAAAATATTGCGTTTTTATTCGGCCTAACCGGCCATGTGCCTTTATTGGAACGCAGTGCCTTTATTGGAACGTAGGACTGTCAATTCTGAGTGGTTACAACCATCTGTTTGCCAACAGTGTTCGAAGAAATTAGGAAAGATATTAAGAGAAGACGGATTATTTTTCATCTCAACAATGCGAGCTCTCGATGAGCTATTTGACCACTCACGATTTTGAATTGATGGGCCATCCACCCTACAGCCCTGATCTGTCATCCAATGACTTCTTCATATTCCCTAGCATCAAGAAAAAATGCGTGGTCAACGTTTTTCATCGCCAGAAGCAGCTGTTGAAACGGTCAAAATCATGTTTTGGAGGTGTGGAAAAAGTGTTTCGACAATTGGTTTGAGCGCATGCAAAAGTGTATAACTCATGCTGGAGAATACTTTGAAAAACAATAAACCCATTTTTGATAATAAATATTCGCATTTTCATTATTAGGCCAGACATATACATAGCAGTCCTCGTAAAAGACTTAGGTGAGTATAGTAAATCCCCAAAACGGATAGGTTCCTGGTAGGTCCCATTTATTTTTTATTGGCCGAGGCTGAAAATTTTTAGATCTTATCTAAGTTTGGCTCTTTCTTTTTTGTCCATTTTCGAGAAAAGTGAAAAAAGATATTAACGGGATATTTGAGTATTTGTATCGGGCTATCAATATCTAATGGTATTTTTCTCAAAATACAAAAATTCAAATCAAGTGTGGAATCTTTATTGTCATTATTATTTTATGCCATTTATTTTTTTGAGGGTCTATTTTTGGATGACTCGTTCGAGCATTTCGACCGGTATGCCGTTAAGGGCAAGTGTTATGCTGGCTTCCAAAACCTGAATCGTAGGTGGTTTGTCAGCATAGACTTTTGGACTTTTCGTAGCCCCAAAGAAAAAAGTCGAAAGGTGTGGCAACTCACTGGTCCAAAACGTGAAGTAAGCTGCACTTCGAAATGACCTCTCAATAGATCCACCGTTTGAGCTGCAGTATGGCTTCTGATACAAGTAGCAAAAAGTCCGATATCGTGACGCGATAGCTACGAGGGCTGCTATATATATTTCTGGCCTAATAATGAAAATACGATTATTTATCATCACAAATTGTTTTATTATTTTTCAAAGTAATCTCCAGCATGATTTATACACTTTTGCATGCGCTCAACCCAGTTGTCGAAGCACTTTTTCCAAACCAATTGCGACACCACCAAAACATAGTTTTTGAACGCTTCAACAACCACGTATTTTTTTTCTTAAATTGCGACACCACCAAAAAATAGTTTTTGAACGCTTCAACAGCATCTTCTAGCGACGAAAATCGTTGACTACGTATTTTTATCTTGATGTGCGGAAATAAAAAGAAGTCATTGGGTGCCAGGTCAGGGCTGTACGGCGCATGACCCATCAAATCGACGTTTTGGCCTGTCGAAAAGGCGCTGGTTTGAGCCGATCTCACGGTATGTCACATGACGATCTTGCATTATCAGTTTACGCACGGCATCAATGTTCTCTGGCACAACGGCCGTGTTTGGACGACCTTCGTCTTTGAGCGAGCGTCGGCCACGATTGAATTCATTAAACCAGTTTTTCACAGAGCTATAGGATGATGCTTCATCGCCATACAAAGATTTAAGTTCATCGATGCACTCTTGTCGTGGTAGTCCACGTCGAAAGTTGTGAAAAATGATCGCACGAAAGTGTTCACGAGTTAATTCCATTTTTTTTTGCCAATTTGATTTTCACTGTCACTGTCACTGTAAACAACACAAATGATGGTCGTACGTCAAAACGTTCTGAGTACGTTTATGCTAAAGAAATGTCAAACTTTCCAATGGAAATGTCAGATAGGTCAGAAATATATATAGCAACCCTCGTAGCACCATTCACGTTTATGTTCCGGCCTTTCTCAGTTTCGAAATAATATGGACCGATGGATGCCACCAGCTCATAAAATGAAACAAACCTTGATTGAAAAAATAAAGGTTACCACAACTCACGCTCAATCTGTTAAAAAACAATATTAAAATAATACATCTAGAATGATCACCCGTTATGTTCTACAAAAATTTTGCCCAATTGACTTCAGTAGGGAAGACCAAAAATCGATTTATCTACTTTTCGAGCGTCCCTTTGGTTATTTTATTAAAGAAATTTTGTTTATACATGGAAGCTTTTGGGTTAAAATGTTACACTAAAGTGCTAGTATTAACATTTGAGTGTAAGTCGTCTAAAAGCAACGCAGGATATTTTTGCTTTTGATATGAGTCAAATAACTGAGACCTACAAGGGACCTGTTCGTTTGGGGATTTACTGTACTTACACCTAGTTTTTTCATTTTTTGGAGGAATCATTAACCCGCAACAAAAATTTTCCACGGTGTAATTCAATCAGGTAAAATTCAACCACATCGATCAATGTTTTTAAATAACCCGCATAGAACGGTGACCTGATCGCGGTCAAATTACGCTGGTTACATTCATTGGGGGTCACTAATTTAGAACCATATCGGTTAGTGTTTTAGAATAGCCTCCACCCAAAGGTTCCTTCAGCTTTCAGGTACTGTCAATCTTAAAGCCACAAATTACTCAAAACTTCTTATGGCATGTTTTGAGCGATTACTTATTAAACACGTTAAAGGACGAACAGATATTGTTCGAATAGGTACAACACAAAGGTCTGAAGCTCAACTGCGTCTCGACATGACGAAGTTTAAGCCAAACATTTTTTTTAATATTCTCAGAAGTGCGATGCCATAATAACACAAGCAGATCATTCGTTCCATTAGGACGCAGAAAACCCCGCATTCTATGCTAAAATTCCTTATGAATTCTACACTTCTCGTTAGGCTCCTAGGCAACACGACTGCTCGTCATTATTCTCAGTGCTTTCCTATATTTCTCGTTTTTTCCACTAAAACAAACGCAAATTTAGTTTGGCTTCCTATATCAAACCAAAAACAATTTGTAGCTCAATCCGATGTGGTATAAAGGTAGACTCAATCGGATGTGGTATAAAGGTAGACTTTTTTGGCAAACACCACCTACGAGCATAACATGTACGGGTGGATGTTGGTACTTAGGGAAACACTTTCTTCCTTTTTGGTCATGCCGCATAATCCTCCCACTGAAGAGACCTGCCCGTCAACAAAATTGTGCAAATTGTATTTATAGCCTGCCAAGACCAAAAATTCAAACAATGATGCCTTCAACAAAAATTTCGCAAATATTTCCATTTTTCATTTGCTTTGTAATGTGTTACGCATTTTTGTTCGGCGTGGCGCCCGCCTCCCTGTTTTCGGCCCTTTTTCTTTTGTTGTTGTTGTTGTCTATTTTTAGCAACGAAAACAAACTCTTTTTTTCTCCATACGAAACAAATAGACGGAAATATTTGGTAAATGTTGGAGTTGGGCCATTGTGCTGAGCACTCGCACTTATCCTTGGTCGTCAATTCACACACATTCGTAGAGGAACAACAATTCAAAATGCCAAAAAAAAAACCGAAAATTATTCAAATTTGTTATTGTTTTTGTCCTAAAGTTCCAAAATAAATAGAATCCGTTCCCTAGACACACAGAACAACATTTCATAGTTTATTAGCCCTGTTCGAATGATTGTTCATTGGTCGGTTGGGTTTTGGTCCCACATTTTTCGAAATGGTTTGCGATATTATGCCGGTTGTGGAACGTTGGACGGGGGTGGTTGCGACGACAGGACAGAGAAAAGGTATTTCGTAACACGGAATGTTTTACGTCCAGCTATGCGGAGGCGTAGTTTGGGGCTTCGAAAACATTTAATATGTGGTATACCCCAAAAGTGAAAATTCAGTTTGGTCCGTTGTTCGTTCGTTCGTTTGTTTGTTTCGATTGTTTTGATTGTGGTCTTTGTTTTGCATTGTTTTCTACAACGACGACAACAACAACAACAGCAGCAGCAGCAACAAAAATGAACAACAAACAATCAAAGTAATGCCTTTTTGTTGAAATTTCCAAACAGACAGAATTGCACACCCATACATATGTATGTACTTACATATTTTTAAAAGGATACACATCTGTATGCAAATATGTACATTAGAGTGGGACGTGGCATCTTGATGAAGAATGTTTTCTTTTACTTAAATTAAATTTATTTATTTAGATGGCCCATATTGAAATTCGTATATGTATAGGGTGATCGATCTAGAGGTATTTTTTCAGAGCGAAAAAAAATATAAAAATTCAAATCAAGTATCGGTAATTTGAAAGGACATTTTATAGCATTTATTTTTTTGAAAATAACTACCTTCAAATTTTGGCTATATTTACAAGTGTTGCCTTTGTTTAGCCATAATGACCCCAATCTCAGCCAAACCATAAAAAGTTGTACGATTTGTAGTGAAAATTCCTTTAATTACCGAAAGCGTGGACCAACCATAATACACGATGTTAATTGTTCACGTCGCTGTTGCCCTGACAATTTTTTGGAGTCCATCTACACATCTTGGGTTAAACGGCCGTTCAATATGCGGAGCCTTGTATTTCCAGTTTTTATATGTTTTTTCAATTCTTTTTGGGTATTTTTGGTTTTTTATAGGTCTTTATACGGGCTACGTACTCTTTTGCAAAATCACTCACTGACATTGACTTATTTTTGTTCATTCAGTTTGGTTGTTTGACTCGGGCTTTGGGTTGTTTGGACCTTATTTTTCCACTTTTTTTACAAGTCTCTAAGAGAACAGGTACTCCCAAACTTACTTATAATATTTTCAACGGAATTTGAACTGATCCTGTACCGTTTGCCCACTTTTCTGTACGAAATATTATTTTTGGTGCAGTAATTGTGCAATTGCACAATCACTTTAAGTACGTTTACTTCAGTTCGTGGCATCGGGGTAATTGGCATACGAATGTAAGAGAAAACAGGAGACTAATACCAAACGATACTGAATTTCACTGTGGGTCTTGCTGTATGCGCAGTGGCTTCTCCTTGCTGGATTCATATATAAGGATTATTCTCAACTGGCGCACGCAAAAAATGTTCAATCACAGTCCAATACAATGCCCCGTTAATGGTTTCTGGTTGACCCTTCTCATTTTCACAGAAAATATGGACCGATAACTTTATCAACCATAACTGCTCAATAAACAGTACGTCTGGAGGGGTATAATTGCCGCTGATGTAATACCCTAGGATTCTGACGAAGTCCTTCTTCGCAGCCGGCTCATCCAAAGAAACACGTTGTGCTACTTAGTCCCCGGAGTGTTGTAAAGGATCCATGTTTCATCGACAGTTACAAAACGCCGCAAAAACTTATTCGAATTGAGGTTAAACAACTCCAAACAATCCTTTGAAGTTTTCACATGATTACGTTTATGGTCAATTGAGAGCAAACGCGGCACGCATCTTGCAGACAGCTTTTTTAAACCCAACTGATCATGTATAATCGAAAACACACTGCGATATAAAATACGTATGGCATCAACAGTCTCACGCACTTTTACTCTTCGATCGGCCAACACTATATCGTGGATTTTTTATACAATTTTGGGTGTGTTGACCTCAATTAGCCGTCCAGAACGTTCAGCGTCATTTGTACTTGTGCAACTACAAGGAAAGTCAGTTAACCACTTTTTTAACATTGAAATCGATGGTGCAGAGTCCCCACAGTATTTATCAAGCTTTTCTTTAGTTTGATTGACGGGGTTTTCCGTCATGAGCACTCGAAATCACTTTTTTCCATTTTCAACAAACTTTATGAGGTTGTATGATTTGAACAGCCGTAAAACACAAAATAAATGACTGAACTCTCTCAAAATATGATAGTAGTCTACTTAAAGATGTGAGCAGTGTTGCGTTTCATATAACTATGAGGGAATTTGAAAAATTCACGGAATTATTGATATGTCCTTGAAAATTCGCTAAGTTCAGATAATAGATATGCCAGAAAAATAATAAAATTCAACAATTTTGACGCGATGCCCATATGTAGCCGAACTCAAAAAAAATATTTAACCAGCAAAAGAGAAAAAAAAATAAACCAAAAAGTTATAATTGTGTTAAATTTAACCACCCTGTATATCCAAAACTCCTAACGTTACTTTTCGCTTTGGAATCAAACTAATATTTCAGGAGATCAAGTGGTTTAAAGTGTGCAGTTTCTTCTCGGTACAGCACTTAAAGTGCTTCTCAACTGCCAGTCCAAATGTTTAAACACGGATCGTCCACAAAAATTAAAGTACCTTTTTGTCGCCTTAAGGTAAAATTATCAAGTTCGCATTGTAATGACAACAAGCCAAAACGTCCAACAAATATACCCTTTTTGTGGTACTACTTGCATCTTAACTAACAGTCCTCATTTGAGTCATTTTTCATCGAAAAAAACTATGATATGTTGATCAAATAGTCAATAAAGTTTAAGGTGACTTGAATCCTTTGTATGGTTACATCTCCAATCTCTAGCATCTTATGAATATAAGCAATCTCTGCACAAAATTGCATCCAAGACGCCAATACTATGTCGTCATAAAATTTTCGAGATTATTATCAATTATGGGATCGCCGATCAATATTTTGAGGTGGTGCAAACGGAATGATAAATTCAGTATATGCTATACCTCGCTAGAGGGTATACCAATTAAGGGTCATACCAACTGAACGAGGAATATTTTACATTTTTTAGAAACGTGTACTGTATGAAGGGTGGTCAAAATTCAGGGTAGTGTAACTTAGTGCGCTATCCTGCTGAAACCAAAGATCATCGAAATAAATGTATTCAAGACCGGCCGTAAAAAATATGGGGTTTTTGTGTCTCTTAAGTGCTCGAGTCAAGAAGCATTTGCAAAGTAAGATTGGTCACCGCCCCAAAATCCGCATTAACCTGTCACTCCCTAAATATGAATTAGTTTCACGATGAACACATGCCAATTTTCTACTCCTCCTATATGACAGATTTGCTTACTAACATACCCACAACAACTAGGAGGCAATAATGAAGCGATTGTGTGTCTTGAGTTGCTGAGTCAATTTGACCTTGTAGGCCAATAGTGCGAGTCTTTTTGCAAAGTTTGCATTTGGCCGCAGCGTGAAATTTTGAATTGTCGTAATTGATGACGAGTCGATGTACCCAGACTGAACCTTACACTCTCCTCTGCGTCAGCCTCATTCCCGCCAATGTGCAGAGTACGAAGACAGACAACGTAAGTGTTATCCGATCTGACGAACCTTATGTACTAACTTGCCTACAGCAGTTGTGGTGCCCCAAATTTTTGTTTAATTTACGCCAGTTTGGGCTACACAGAATAGACTTTGGAAATATATTTGCATTGTTCATGCATAACTCGTTTTATTTGGTTCCACGGAGACATACATTTGTTTGAGATTTCGAGCTTAAAAAAAATCCACAAAATGGACCATAAATTATATATGTGACGCGCAAAATAGAAAGGGACCTAAGGTTAAAAACCTGTTTTATTCAGGAGAGCCATTTTAAAGATTAGTTCCCTTTCTATTTGCTCTTAGAATCGTCGACTTCACTTTCATAAAACGCTCATATCTTTGGGAGGGAACACTTTTAGGGCATGGGATCGGTCTCATTCGATGCTCAGAAGTTGTCCACATCAAAAAAAGAAAAAAAAATTAAAATTGATTTTTTACCCTTACGTCCCTTTCCCTATGCGCTTTGTTTAGCATTACTTGCTTTGAGGCTTAGTAATCGTAGTCTTTTTATTTTTCCTTTTGCGAATTCAGTCTAATGTTCTTTTTTTTGTATTTACATGTGATTGTTGGGCTTTCGCCCCATACCAACATACTTGACATAACTCAAATAACTCTTCTTTAAATTTGAAACAGATTTTATTTGAGACAACATTTTCTTGTTTTTTCCATCGAAATTGTCCTTTGTCTGGTTGCGGGCTGGGTATGAGAAGTTGTCCAGTATGAAAAGTTTAGGTTAACCAATTACGTTACAACATAAGTGGCACACATATTAGCATAATGAGCGTGTGGTCGTAAATTTCGAAATAAATTACTTTACAAGTTAAAGTATTTGTCATTTTTAATATTAAACTAACATTCAGTATATGAACAAATTGTTTGATTTTGACATTTAACTCAATTTACTTAACTAATGAAGTACGACCGTACGAGTATTGTGCCCATAGAAAATCCTTGGGCAAGATAATCGGTTCACTTTCCCAGCGAAAACTCTCATTACCAATAATTTCGTGCACACGCAGAGAAAAGATATGGTTACTATATGGCCACGGCAACAATAGTATGTTTTCAGCAGTAAAAGTATGGTCGTCGCAACGATAGTATTGTTTTTTGAATTTCATTTTGACAATAGCATGATTGCGGCAATATAAGTATTGTTGAAATGTAACAAAAGTATTGTTGCCAAATTTAAAAATGAAAATATGGTTGTAGCCACAATATAAATATGGTTGGTGGGACAAAAGTATTGTTTTCATGGGTTTTATGTTAACAATAACATGATGACGGCAATCATACCGACAAAACCTTAATTTTTTTTTTAATTTGGCAATGTTATTTTTACGATTCTTACGCAATAATAGCAAAAAAAATTATTTTTTTTTTCAAAAAAACTACGGATTAGTACAACTAAAATATTTTTAATAAATGAATTTTTTTACTGTTAAATAAATCACTCCTATTGTTACATAACTTACTTACTAAAATTCTTTATTGTTGAATGACTACGTATTCCAGTCTTTACAAACAATTTTGGGGATCATAGTATGGTTGTGCGTAAGTCATACTATGGTTGTACGTTAAACATACTATGGTTATGAGGATCATAATATGGTTGTGGGGATCTTAGTATGGTTGAATGTGAATAATAATATGGTTGTGGGGATCATATTATGGTTGTGTGTGAATGATTCTATTGTTGTGAGGCCCATAAAATTGTTATGGGGATCATAGTATGGTTGTGTGTGAACCATACTATTGTTGTGATGATCATAATATTGTTGTGCCATAACCATATAACCAACAATAGTAAGGTGCTATTCGAATATTGTTACCCCAACCATTCTTTTTTTCTGCGTGCATAGGGCTGCATTTTAAGTCTTCAATACCCATAACTCGTACCCGTATCGCAGAGAAAAAACATGGTTCCAAATTGTGACCGCAACAAAAGTGTGTTCTGTGCAATAACATTTGGTCGAAAATCATAGTATTATGGCAATCATAGTATTATAGCAATCATAGTATTGTGGCAATCATACTATTATGGCAATCATAGTATTGTTTTTTGCAATGTTTTTACAATAGTATGATTGCAGCAATATTAATATTTTTGAAATGTAACAATAGCATTATTGCCAAGTTTGATAATTACAATATGGTTGTAGCAACAATTTAAATATGGTTGGTGTGACAAAAGTATTGTGTTTTTGGGTTTTATGTTAACAATAATATGATTACGGCGATCGTACTGTATGATTGTAAATTTTCTTCATTTGAATATGCTTTTTAAAAACAATTTTATTGTAACGGATCTAATGCAATAATAGTATTTTGTATAAGGGCGTATATGGAAATAAAAATTTTCACACAAATTGGTTTGGCTTTGTTTAACCGAAATATTTTTAATAAATCACGCCTATTATTTTGAATTTGATGTATTTTTTTAATAATTTTCATAATTCAAATCTATTATTGTCAAATTTACCCAATTCTACTAAATAATATTTGAAGATCATACTATGGTTGCAGCGATGCGTGTGAATTATGCTATGGTTGTGAGGATCGTACTATGGTTGAGAGTATCATACTATGGTCTATGTACCGGATTGACCCGAAACAAACGCTCTTCGGCCTGGGACAGTCACCTCATTCTATTTTTTGTCGTGGAATCAGCACTTCTCAGCATGCCTGCTTCGGATATTTTTGGTCTAAACACGGATCGAACAAAATCCCGGACCTTGGACTCGGCTCAGCTTGTCAGAACCGAATACATTGTCGTGCAACATATGGAAAATGTAATCGCTGCATGGAGTGAGTGCACTTAAGGAACTGTTGAAGACGGAACCACATTGGGGAGTATAGCGAAACAAAGCTTGTTGCCTCTTGCTGTATCAACGTCTCTGGATTTGGTATCATCGTCGCCGTCTACACTTTTGTCTTCGTCATCATCATTCTCCAAATATGAGACCCCCGCGCTGTCTCCCCCGCAGCAGTATCTACAAATACTGAATCTTACACCACAGATTGCTTTTCAAACTTCGAACAGTGCCTCAATTTTGCAATTTAGTTGCAATGGTTTATGCAACAAAATCGGTGAGGTCATAGATTTTATGAGTCGGAGAAACATGGTCGCTGCGATCTAGGAGATTTAACTAGACCTGCACAGATGTGACGGATACAAGGTGCTACGTATGAATCACACGAGAAGTCGAGGTGGGAGACTTGCTATCCTGTCACACTATTCTGTGCAGTACAGACATATCTCGCCTGAGCTTGAATCTAGAGACCCATACATGGAATGTATGGGGGTAGCAGTCAAGCCTGGAACTGCCGAGATAGAGCTGTACGTATAAGTATACATCCCGACGGTTGGTAGCTATGCCCCGCGTCCTAGGACCAATAACCGCTTTGTCCTAGGAGACTTTAATGCCCACCACGAACTGTGGCATTCTCTCCTAAACAACGACCAGAGGGGCATAGCTTTGGCAGATCAAACTAATAGCTTTTCTGCACAGTGAATGAGGACGACCCATGCGAATTATGAGCTCGCCAGTCATAACTATGGCATCGCCTGGCCTGATCAACGACGTCACCTGGCAACCCGTCATCTTGTTAGAATCGGAGAGCAATATGGTCTCCATTAACAGACCTCCATCAAAAGAAGGCCGATTGGGATGCCTTCAGAGAAGCCACCAACCACTGCTTTAGTAATCAACCCATGCCCTAAAAAGTTTGGGTAGCCGAGAAGACGTTCCGCGTTATAATCAACTCTGCAGCCGCTCGCCATATTCCTGTTGGTCGTATAGCCGAAATGCGACCAAATTTCCCAGCAGATTCAGCGGTACTCGTAGATGAAGATGAACAAATTTGTCGCCCTAAACCTGCTGACCCTAGAAATATGGATTGGTCAACTGATGGGTCCCGACGGTAACTCCGTGCTGATGTTGAAGCTTTTGAATACTGCAAGAGTAGAGCACTTGGCCAAAATGCTCAAGTTGTCGTAAGCCACTCATTTAGTTCCCTATGCCTGGAAAATAGGCAGAGTCGTACCGCTACTGAACGCAAGCAACGGCGAATCGAACGAAAGGTTTTCTCTTTGCTAGTAGCAAAGACGCTGGAAGAACTTCTCCTGCCCAGTCGGATGAAACACTTTTCATGTGCTGATCATCAACATATGTTTCGCAAGCAGCACAGCACAACAACTACTTTACACGCCATCAACACACGTATAAGTCGCCGCCTTAACCAGATTAAGCCCAATGACAGGACGGTCTTCCTGGCTCTTGACCTTACAAAGGCTTTCGACACGGTCAATCATGGCACTCTGTTTAAGGACTTTGCAGAAACCTACCTTCCGCCTAGTTTGAAATTTTGAGTCGTAAAGTATATGAGTGAAAGCCAGTCATATGTAGAATTTAGAGACAGAAAGTCGAAGCCCCATAGAGTTAAACAGAGAGTTTCCAGCGTGGGTTGTTATCTCCGGCACTGTTTAACCACTATCTCTCTAAAATTTCTACATCACCAGACGGCTTAGACATTGTGACGTTCGCTGATGATCGCACAATTCTGGCGTCAGGACCTAAAGTGGATGACATATGCGAGAAAATCAACTGTTACCTCACTGTCTTAGCTCGCTTCTTTACTGCGAGGAATACGAGTATGAAAATATCCGTCTCCAAATCATCAGCTATGCAGTTCACTACATAGACCGCAGAGGTACTGTTGTCACTTAATAAGAAAGTCAATGAAGTCAACTTCCCGACTACCAACTACCCCAAAATCCTTGTGGTCACATTGGAAGTCGTTTTTAGATCCTCAGCACATGGTACAGTTATCTGCGGCAAGCTTAACAGTAGGAGCAAGGTCCTCAATTCACTTACCGGCAGCACTTGAGGAGCCTACAATGAAACCTTGTTGACCTCTGACAAAGCGATAGATCAGTTTGTAGCAAACTACGCAGCGCCGGTGTGGTCGGCGAATGTGAGTACGTCGCAGTGAAGGAAAATTCAGACTTGCCAGAATGCCGCCCAGAGGACATCAACAGACTGTCTCCTTATGTCTTTTGAGGACCCTTCACATGAGAAGACGAAGGTCCCTACTTCCAGACACACTCTCTTGTTGTCTAAGTAGTTTCAGTTTGGGTGTCTTTTTAGTAGTCATCTCAAACTCCATCTCATGGACAGGATGCATCCGCCCAGGCAGATCAGGTATGACCTTCATGATCTTAAGGGAGAGAGAGACAAGAGAAAGAGAGAGAGACAAGAGAGAGAGAGACAAGAGAAAGAGAGAGAGACAAAAGAAAGAGAGAGAGAGACAAGAGAAAGAGAGAGAGACAAGAGAAAGAGAGAGAGAGAGAGAGAGAGAGAAAGACAAGAGACAGCCTCTTGATCATCAAAACTATTAGGCAGGTCCGAACGACATTCACGCTGATGACATTGCAGCAGCAGATCAGATATGACCTTCATGATCTTAAAAGAGAGGATACAAGAGAGAGTCTTTAGATCATCAAAGCTATCGGACAGGCCTAAACGCTGATGACATCGCAGCAGCAGTCTCTATCTATCGTACAGGGTGAATGTAAATCTTGGGGAGCATACCCCGGAGATTTTACCATAGTAGAAGACTCTAACTTGGCAGTAGCTCGTGGTTCACAGCTAAGATCTGGATAGATCAGTCTTCTCAATTCTTATTGGGCGCGACTTGATGAGCACGTTTCTGACGTTTGTCCCACCTGACATCAGGGCCGCATGAAGTGCTACACCTCTTAAATTGTCCAGCCAAGTCTATCGAAACTACCACGCAGGTGTGAACGACATTCATGCTGATGACATCGCAGCAGCAGTGCCTAGCTACAGGGTAAATGTAAAGCTTGGAGAACATTCCCCAGTGATTTTACCAGAGGAGAAGACGCTACCTCGGCAGAAACGCGTTTCTGGCTCTGCTGAGATTTGGATGGTGCAGTCCTCTCAAATCGTATTAGGCGCGAATGGATGCTAACGTTCCAGACGTTTCTCCTGCCTGCCAGCAGATACCACATGACGTGCTGCACCTCTTCAATTGTCCTGCCAAGCCCACTCAGCTGACCCCCAGGTCTCTTTGGACGCATCCAGTTCAAATGTCTCGTTTCCCTCACCTAAATATCAAAGCAGGCCCTTGTAGAGGAACAGGACTTGTAATATTCAATATAAGCGTGTAAATAATAAACTTTTATGAATTTGAGCTTAGTAAATTTGGATTTAATGACACTTACTCTTAACGCGTTTTTTTTTTGTTTTTCCTCACGCAAGTTGTTAATCAATTTTCTTGGAACACTATCTCCTGCTACCCTTTCGACCGATTGCATCCAACATTAGTAGTACAACAGCTAGTTTTTGGTCTCGTATATTTACTCTGCAAATTTATTTGACTCTGTATCGTTCGTATACCATAAATATTCGAACCTTGTCCCTTGCCACTAATTAGTATCTTATTACCGAGTAGTTGTAGTAGTCTGTCATGCCACTCGGACGATGTTGAGCATGTTCCCTTTTTTTTGGTCTTCTGTCTACTTCATAAGGTTGTTATTGCAATCAGTGGCATGACCACACACACACACAACAATTGTGCATAGAGCAGCGTCTAATGCTGCCAGTACCGTCGAGTATAAATAACTCGGTGCAATCGTGTGCATCAATACATACTCTGATCCTTTGATATTATTATTATAAAGTAATTGAAGCTCTTGTACTTTTGCAATCATAATTCAATTATTATTTGTTTATCATACATAGAATGAATGCAATCGAAGTATGTCTGCGGGTAGGTGTGTGCAACTACGAACAGCACTTGGTCGATGAAACGAAACTGCTGGAGTAACCTGTTAAAGGATTATTTATTTCTTGGACCTATAAAAGTCTTTGCCATTTAATTTCGTAAGACTATTACGTTCTTATCGACGACCGGCGGGACTCTGCGGTGGTATGGTTGGCGCACACGACTATCGTTCAAGTAAAAACAGGTTGAAATCCAAAATTCTAAAATTTTTCATCGGAAAAATTCCTTTGACTTAGAACTTAGAGATTGGTCTTTTAGCCACACAAGTCAGTATCAAAAGTGTGGTCCAACTAAAACGCACTGTGTTAGTTGGAAATAAAACAAGAACTTTTAACAGAATAATCATATTACGAGGGTTACTATTTATATTTCGTGTCCGGCAATAAAAACACATTAATGTATCATTGGAAATGGTTTTATTTTTAGCTCGTTTGTTTTATTTCGGTCTGTTGCTTTTACACATTGAACAGGGAATAAACCGGCTCAAGACCTCTTGCTTCTGTATTTAAATAGAAGACAAGTTTTTAACAAAATGGCAAAGTGACATTGATTAGTGTGCAGCCACGAAAATCAATGTCACTTTGCCATTTTGTTAAAAACTTGTCTTCTATTTAAATATAGAAGCAAGAGGTCTTGAGCCGGTTGTATTTTTTTCAAATAATCTCCTCTAAGATCAATACACTTTTCCATGAGCACAAATCAATTTACGAAGCACTTTTTCCACTCCGATTGAGACACCTCCCAAATATGATTTTTGATTGCTTCCACAGCTGCTTCGGGCGATGAAAAACGCTGATCACACATTTTTTTCTTGATGCTAGGGAATAAGAAGGCGTCATTGGGTGCCAAATCAGGACTGTACCGTGGATGGCCCATCAATTCGACATCTTGAGTGTTGTTGTTTTAACAACACAAAAATACATATTTTTGAGGTGACTGCCCCTAGCCGAAGAGTGTTTGTTTCGGGTGAATCCGGTACATAGAACCGGCAGTCGCGGGATTGACTGGTCAAATAGCTCATCGTTACAGCTGATGTGTGAGAGCTCGCATTGTAGTGATACAAAATGATCCGTCTTCTCTTATTATCTTTCCTCATTTCTTCGAACACTGTTGGCAAACAGATGGTTTTATACCTCTGAGAATTTTCTTCCTTTGTTCCACTAAAGGCACTATGGCATCACGGCCGGTTATACTGAAAAAAAACGCTATCATTTGCTTCGATGTTCTTCTTCCACGCACAACTTTTGTTGGATTTGGCTCGTCTTGAAAGACCCATACGCTCAATTGCTGTTTTGTTTCGGGTTCATATGCATAGATCAATGATTCGTCACCTGTGACAATGTTACACAATGCCTTTGAGCAACTACAGTTATACTTTATCAACATCTCTTTGCACCAATCCATATGAGACTTTTTGAGCATTCGTCAAATTATGTGGGATCCAACGAGAACAAAATTTGTTCACGGTTTATTGATGCATGTCGTACAAATGCCTAAGGATGCCTCAATCTCACGGTATGGCAAATGTCGGTCTTGTTTAATCAGTTCACGCACAGCATCGATGGTAAAATGACCGAAGTGGGATGTCCTTCACGAAATTCATCCTGGAGCGAACGGCGTCCGAGACTGAACTCTTGGTACCAGCGATTACCAGTGGTTTTTGATGGTGCGTCTTCGCCAAAAGTCGAAACAAGTTGATTTAAACACTCTTGTCTCGATACCCCCGCCGAAAATCGTAAAAAATCATCTCACGAAAATAAGTAAAAAAGCTAAATTGTCGCATTTGGGACGAAGAGTAAACAGAAGAGGTTCAAGAGCTGCCACTTCATCCAGAAAAAACAACGGTTTGGTGTGGTTTGTGGGCCGGTGGAATCATCGGTCCATATTTCTTCAAAAATGATGCCGATGACAACGTAACGTAACCGTCAATGGCGACCGTTATCGTGCTATGATAACCGAATATTTGATGCCTAAAATTGAAGCTCGTGATCTTGGTGACATTTGGTTTCAACAAGACGGCGCCACTTCCCACACATCGCATCAATCAATGGATTTATTGAGAGAACACTTCGGTGACTAGATAATTTCAAGTTCTGGGCCGGTCGATTGGCCACCAAGATCGTGTGATATAACACCGTTAGACTTTTTCCTGTGGGGATATGTAAAGTCTAAAGTTTATGCGGACAAACCGGCTTCGACTCAGGCCTTGGAGCAAAACTTCACGCGTGTCACTCGAAAGTTACCAGTCGAAATGCTCGATCGAGTCATCGAAAATTGGATTCAACGGATGGGCTGTCTAAGACGCCAACATTTGATGGATATAATCTTAAAAAAATAAATGCCAAAGAATGTTCCTTTAAATGATAATAAACATTTCCGATTCAATTTAAATTTTCTGTGTTTTGTTCTTAAAAAAAAGTAGGGAACCTCGAAATGGATGACAAATATGTGTGAAGCAAAATATCGGCCAAATGCTAGCCACGGCTTTAGTGGAATACCTGTAATCGATGGTCCATATTTTCAATGACGCTAAGACACAATAGAGGTTCAATGTCGTTAATCTGCCTAAATTATTTAAATATCCCTAAAGAAAGAAGTCCAACTGGCATCGCCATGACGTGAGTGTTATTTTACGTCATGGAATCTCCCGAGCTATTGTTTCGTTGGCAGTGGGGCAAATGGCCCATCCTGTTGGAACCACATATCGTCCAGATCCATATCCTCAATTTCTGGTCACTAGAAGTCAGTTATTATCAAACTCGCGATCGAGACCTCATTTTGGAAGAAGTACGGTCCGATGACAGAACGATGGCAGAACCATAATATGGCATGCCTTTAGTGGAACGTACGACGCACTGTGTTGCGGCTAGTGGAAAAGTAACTTTTTTCCGATTATTTTTTTCAGTGTTTTTAATGATGCAATTTTGTCACAGACATTCCAAGTAAACAAAAAACACATAAAGCTTATTTTTATGTTGGCCCGTTGATTTTTAATTGATTTTAGAAGTCAAATATACAAAATTTTCACGAAAAGAGGGGATTTCAGGGCTGTATTCAAAATGATCTCATTTGATTTTGGTGACAGATATTTTGATTCGGAAAAAAAATCTGCCTTCGGACAAGTATCTTCTGTAAAAAAAAAAGGAATGTTGTTTGAGACATTTTCATATGCACCTTTTTTAGAACGAAAACCCTACTAAAGGTCCATTTTTTCTTTAAATTTGGGTTAGGTAAGCAATATCTAAAAAG
This sequence comes from Hydrotaea diabolus, assembly GCA_963513945.1. Lineage (NCBI taxonomy): Eukaryota > Metazoa > Arthropoda > Insecta > Diptera > Muscidae > Hydrotaea > Hydrotaea diabolus. The sequence goes on from OY740719.1 coordinate 137,069,423, forward strand.
TCCCAGAGTCCCAGTTCCAAACCACTACAGAAATGTTACATAATTTGTTTTCAACGAACTGTGAAAAAATCAGCTGCCCATACCTGCCCTCCTGGGAGTTATAGCGATTTTAGTATATCCCTCTCAGTATTTATTCCATAGAAATAGAACGGAAATTCTCGGAATCACTTATTGAATAATTTAATCATATTGGTTTTCGGGTGACTTTCCATCATCTTTTTTGTCATTCTTTAGTGATCCTGAGAAAACCGCTCTGGCCACAGGAGTAGATACCGAACTTATAAGAAGGTTTTCTAGTATTCTTTAAGCTATAACTTCTGGATATAAGATAGACTGCGATAAGTTCTCTAAGTACGGAAAAGAAACTGCTGGTCTCTATGTAAAGAAATATTCGTGGCATTATATGCCACCAACTGTCCACAAGGTTCTTATTAATGGAGCTGAAATAATTCGTTCATTTTTGGTCCCCATTGGCCAACTATCAGAAGAAGCATTGGAAGCAGGAAACAAGGACTTCAGAAACACAAGGCTTTACCATGCGAGGAAACATCAAGAAAAGACAATTGTGAAGACATATTACATTATCTGCTCGCCAATTCTGATCCCGCAATCACAAGTAGGAGAATACTGAAGGAGAAGAAACACCTGGAATTATCAGAGGAAGCAATGAACTTATTGGTAGATGACTGATAATTTGTAATTTTTCTGTAGAATGCAATAAAATATGCCTGTGTTATAAAATAGTATCTTCAAATTTTTTTTTTATTCTACATCTATTCTAGCACTCCACAAAAATGAGCATAACTAAGCATAAAGCTTGGATTGCCACCTTTCAAATAAGAAATGAAATAGATTTTGTTTTTTTTTATAAAATTTCAGAGTTTTTCAACAAATATCGAAAAATCATGAAAATTTGACGTTTATAATTCTTGTTGGGACCACCCTATAATTTATTTAAAAAACTAATCATAGGGTATTTATCAGAAATAAAAGAAGAATTAAAATAAATTTTGTTTGTAAATTTTTCGAACAATTTTTTTTTTGACTTTTGTTGAAAATTTGACCCAACAATTTTTTTCAGTGTAAATTTTTTTTTCACTCATTCTGTTTGGTATTTCATTCTGACCAATCTGTAGAAGTTTCTCATCGATACAATTAAAAATACAGTTTAGGCAATATGATTTCCAAAAAATTCCGCTTTCGCAACACTGTGCGACGGTCAATTCTGAGTAGTTTACAACCATCAGTTTGCCAACAGTGTTCGAAGATATGAGGAAAGATAGTAAGAGAAGACGGGGCATTTTGCATCACGACATTACGAGCTCTCACGCATCAGCTGGAACGATGAGCTATTTGACCACTCAAGATATCTTATAGATGGGCCATCCACGGTACAGAGCTGATTTGGCACCCAATGACTTCTTCTTATTCCAGCAGTAATTAAACCAGTGCATAAAATTAACTTAAACTGTGAACTCCATTAAATTGTATAACGTCTTTATACACGTATAAAGACGTTATACAATTTCCGTCTTATACAAGAGTGGATGACACGCCTATTCTGGTATCTCCCATTGAATGCACTATTCCTTCCACTTTTGGCTTTCGTGTGATATTTCGAATGCTATTAAATACAATCTAACTAAAAATCAACACTTAAGACCACAATTATAAGGTTTACTGGGTGAGAAATAATTGAAATTCTAGCCACGCCCTTTTCTGAAATCATCCACTCAAATGTTACTGTTTCAGTGTAGATTTGAACCCACATAACTTGTCTCCAAGTGGATGAAATTCGCTTTAACTGTGAACTCCATTATATTTTTATAGCGACTTTCTACGCGTGTATGAAAAGAGTGAATGACGCGCCCCTTCGGGTTGCTCCAGTGCAATTGCACCATTCCGCCAACTTTTGGCATTCGCTTAATACTTTGAATACTATTCGTACGATTCTGCTAAAAATTAGCAATTAACAAATATAATAAAAATTTGACTAGCTTACGAAAATTTGGAGGCTCAGCCACGCCCCTTCTTGATTTTTTCAAACACGCGGTTTTTCCGAGCGTAGATTGAAGCCCACATTATAGACCCTGTTTGCGGAAACATGCGCGCAATTTACCCGATTGTGAACACATAGGTCGATAATGCTGACCAAAAAAATCACGAAATGCACTTCCATTTTCGTAAAAGGCTTTAACAATCTTAACACGCTGCTCAATTGTGGTTGAATTTGTCAAACACTAAAACAAAGAACTCATAATTGACATTGTCCCGAATGTAGCCCGATCGAAAGCTTGTGGTGTAACGAAATACAAAACACGCTCCTTTACGTATATGTATTAAACGTTTATTTCTACAAAACAGACAATAAATATTAAAACTAAAAACAAATTACAACATTTACTTACCGCAGTTTTTGCGCTTCCTTCTCGTACGACTACTGGACAGACTTTAAACAATGTAATGGCGAATTTGTTCCGCACCACAAACAAACAAACGAAAAGACAAAGAGGGAAAGGCAAAAACAGCGGCATAACAAACGTCAAATATAGACGTCATTCACGGTGGAATGAAAATAAACAGAATTTTCGTCACCGATCAGCTGGAACATAATTGGGCGTTCGGCGACAGACATAATTAACATGGTGCATATGGTTGGACCACCCTTTATGATCTTTCAGGAATACTTATCAATGTTTGAAATATTAGATGGTTGCTGGAAAAAACGCTAGCAGAAAAAACTGCTAGAAAACATTAAACAGTAGGGTCCGGTCACTGCGTATAAAGCACTAATTTAGCAGTCGCAATTCACTGTCCAGGGGCTGTCTAAATTCCCACATCTGCATACAAAAACTGTACACCCATGTGTACCTATATTTACACACATAATTATGTTCGTGTTGTTGCTGCTGTTGATGTTGTTGCTATTGTTATTCTATACTGAAATATTGCAAGCGATATATAGTTACGACGACTAAATGCTTATTATGGTTGTTTCATTTTCAAACAAATATGGATCCATGTGTGTCCGTCCGCTCGTCCGTCCGCCTGCCTAGGCGTCTGTTGCATACAGAAGGACGAATACGGGCAAAGTCGAAGCGTGTATCGATTGGATGCCAATGATGTTGTTGCTACTATTGTTGTTGCATGTAAATTGCAACAAGGGATTGCATGTTAACACGCTCGTTGTTGTTTTTGCCGTTGCTGCTGGAATTGTAGCCAGTCTGCTGCTGCCGAGCGCAATGGATTGTGTAAATAATGTAGTATCCCCTTTTCTGGGGGCATTAGTGTGCTTGTCTATATGCGTGTGTCTTTTTGTATTTGCTATTGTTATCGGCACACTGTGCCTATGCATGCATGCGTGCGGTGTGTGTGTGTGCGTATGAATATTGACTATAATTACATCCAAACAAACTATCAATTAACCAAATTGTCTTCCTAGCAACAACATCGATAGCAACAACTGCAAAAACACAACATCAACAACAGAAGCATCAGCAACGTCGCACAACGACAACAATAATAACATTGTATGTTGCAACAGCATCAATAACATTACCGGCTGTGGTGGCGGCAGCAGCACTGGCACTACCACCAGCAACAACAGCAGCAGCCGTATTTCGTATTTGTAGCCATCATCATTAGTTACGACAACAAATAACAAGTTTAGCAAACACTTGCGCGAAGCCTTATTCGCAATATTCTCTTGTGTTGCTCATTCCAACAAACAAATCAAGTGCACAGTGCAACGAATTTCTATGAATAATAAAGGGTGGTCCAACCAAACCGCACGATTTTAGTTGTAAATAAAACAAAAAGTTTTCAGAGAACTATCTTAATATTTTTGTTATGATAGAAGGCTCTATGACAAATATAAGTGAAAGAGAATGTCGGCCAAATGCTAGCCACGGCTTCGGTGGCAGACCTGTAACCGACGATATGTGGTTCCTGTTGGAACCTACGAGGGTGGCTATATATATTTCGGTTTCTGAAAATACAAGTGTTCCCAGATGCAAACTGGAACTTCCATTGGAAACTTTGACATTTTTTTTAGCATAACTTCACTCAGAACGTTTTGTCATTTGAGGGCGAATTGTTTTGTTTACAGTGTGTTGAAAAATTCATATCAGTCAAAAAATGAAATTATCCCGTAAACATTTTCGATGCGATGATTTTTTACACTCTTGTCTCGTGAATTATCGAGACAAGAGTGTTTAAATCAACTTGTTTCGACTTTTGTTAATGAAGCACCATTAAAAACCACTGTTAATCGCTGATATTAAGAGTTCAGTCTCGGTCGACGTTCGCTCCAGGATGCATTTCGTGAAGGACGTCCAACTTCGGTCACTTTGCCCGAAACTATCGATGCTGAGAGTGATCTGATTAAGCAAGACCGACGTGTGACATACCTTGAGATTGAGGCATCCTTGGGCATTAATATGACAAGCATCAATAAGATATTGCATGTTCATTTGTCCGTGAAAAAAATTTGTTCTCGTTGGATCCCACATAATTTGACGAATGCTCAAAAAAGGCTCGTATGGATTGGTGTAAAGAGATGTTGAAAAAGCGGTAGCTCAAATGCAGTGTATAACATTGCCACAGGTGACGAATCATTGATCTATGCATATGAACCCGAAACAAAACAGCAATCTGGGTCTTTGAAGACAAGCCGAATCCAACAAAAGTTGTTCGTGGAAGAAGTCAATTGAAGCAAATGATTGCGTGTTTTTTCAGTATTCGAGAGCTGCTTTATATATTTCTGGCCTAATAATGAAAATGCGAATATTTATCATCAAAAATGGTTTTAATGTTTTTCCAAGTATTCTTCAGCATGATTTATACACTTTTGCAAGCGCTCAAACCAATTGGCAAAGCGCTTTTTCCACTCCGATTGAGACACCTCCAAAACATGGTTTTTGAACGCTTCAACAGCATCTTCTGGCGATCGTTGACCACGCATTTTTTTCTTGATGTGCGGTGATAAAAAGAAGTCATTTGGTGCCAAGTCAGGGCTGAACGGCGGATTACCCATTTATTCGACGATTTGGCCGGTCAAAAAGGCGCTGCTTTAAGCCGATGTGTGAGAGCTCGCATTGTCATGGTGCACAATGATTCTCCTTCTCTTGTTCGTTTTTCGAATTTCTCCGAAGACTTCAAGCAAACAAATTGTGGTGTACGACTCAGAATTGACCGTCCTACGTTGCTCAAGCGGAACAGCCGCTACATGACCAGTTTTGTCCAAGAAACAGGCAACCAATTGCTTAGAAGTCTTTCTTCCACGAACAACATTCGTTGGATTTGGATGGTCTTCGAAAACCCACACGGTTGATTGCTGTTTCGTTTCGGGCTCATACGCATAGATCCATGATTCGTCACCTGTGACGATCTTATAAACGATTTTTAAAGCACCGCGATCGCATTTTTTTCCAAAATTTCTTTGCACCAATTGTCACGAGCCTTTTTTTGAGCGATTGCCAAATTGTGCGGGATCAAGCGAGAACAATCCATTTTTACGGCCTGGTATTCATGCAATATCGAATGTATGCTGGTGGAAGAAATGCCCAAGGATGCCTCTATCTCATGGTATGTCACATGACGATCTTGCATTATCAGTTCACGCACGGCATCAATGTTCTCTGGCACAACGGCCGTTTTTGGACGACTTTCACGACCTTCGTCTTTGAGCGAGCGTCGGCCACGATTGAATTCATTAAACCAGTTTTTCACAGTGCTATAGGATGGTGCTTTATCGCCAAAGATTTAAGTTCATCGATGCACTCTTGTCGTGATAATCCACGTCGAAAGTTGTGAAAAATGATCGTACGAAAATGTTCAGGAGTTAATTCCATTTTTTGCCAAATGATTTTTTTAAGTCACTGTAAACAACACAAATGATGGTCGTACGTCAAAACGTTCTGATGTATGTTTATGCTAAACAATGTCAAACTTTCCAATGGAAATGTCAGAAGGCGACAGGCAACACTTAGTGTTGCCTAGGCCAGAAATATATATATCAACTCTCGTAACCGGCCATGTTGCCACAGTGCCTTTAGTGGAGGTTAATTCTGAGTGGTATACAACCATCTGTTTGCCAACAGTGTTCGAAGAAATGAGGAAAAACAAAAAGAGAAGACGGATCATTTTGCATCACGACAATGCGAGCTCTAACACATCAGCTGAAACGATGAGCTATTTGACCACTCAAGATGACGAATTGACATCGGCCATTCACCGATCAGCCCTGATTTGGCACCCTATGACTTCTTCTTATTTCCTAGCATGAAGAAAAAAAACCGTGATCAACGTTTTTCACTGCCCGAAGCAGCTGTTTAAGCGTTCAAAAATCATGTTTTGGAGGTGTCTTAATCAGACTGGAAAAGGTGCCTCGAAAATTGGTTTGTGCGCATGCAAAAGTGTATGGATCTTAAAGGAGAATATTTTGAAAAACAATAAAACCATTTCCAATAATACATCGTAAATTATTCAAGGCTTTCATAGAAACCAATGTTGTCACTATTGGTTTTGAAAACGATAAGAGAAAATGCTTTGGTGTCATGAAAAACAATGTTAACGGTTTTATCAGCAACAGCTGATTCGAACTTTGGTTTTATTTACATTCGAAATGGACAAAACCAACTTGGTTTCATGACATCAAATGAAACCAACATTGGCTTGCAAAAACGACAATTAGCAAAACCGATATGGTTTCTATGACAGCCCTGATTGGGTTTTTATTGCTGGACCCGAAATATAAATAGCAACCCTCGTATTATTTATTTCCTTCCCTTTTTTTGGTTAAAATTTATTTTTTTTAATTCAAAAATATTTTAGTTTAGTTCAGACTGAATCTTGTTTTCAATAGGTAGACGTATAATTGGACATGGATAGATCGTCTTAGAATTTTTACGACTCATCGGGTTGCAGACAACAATTTCCAGATGTTACAAATGGGAAAGAAACTACTCAATACATAATCTCTATCCTTTGTGGAAGATTATAAAAAATGCATTAAAAAAAATTTCGTTGATGGTGGAATGTGGGAATATTTTAATTTCTGTTTCTAAAATTAAAAAAAAAACTGCAATCAAAAATTATGATGTTGTGTCAAACGCTGGGACAATTTCTGTTCCTCGTCGCACTGTGCCACTTTCTTTGGCGTCATTCACTCTCATTCTTTTGTAGCGGATAAATTTGCTACAGCCATAAAAGCAAAAATATTGTGCTCGAAAAAACTTTCCAATTAAATAGTTAGTGCGTAAATGCACATACCCATACCAATGTTACATACAAATGCATGAATGTATTAGTGTCGCCATGTACATATTACATTTATTTATTGTTGTTGTTAGTAGTGTCGATGTAGTTGCCATTGCCGTACGATTCATGCTGACCGACTGTCTCTGCACTTCTTTTTACATGCATTTTGAAGCAATCAAACCTAGCCGGATGTATAAGTGTGAGAGCCCAGTGCACCGTAGTATGTGTGTGTTTGTGTGTATAAAGACATTCATGCATATGTATGTATGAATATCCACCATTCATCCGTAAAGTAATTGCAATCAGGGGAGGTAATTACATTTAGTCAAAACCTTTTATTCAAAATGAGAACACTTTTGAACAAACTACTACACAGACAACACACACACGGATTCACACACACACACAAGGACTTACACACACCAACACTCATGCACCAAAAGCAACAAAATTGAAACAAAAAGTTTTACTATTTTATGGCTGAACTCCCTGGCGCTACTCCTATTGTTCCGGCTTGTTTGTGATGATGTTGTTCTTTTGCCTTTCGCGCGCGCTTTCTCTCTCTCCCTGATGTTTTCAAATTTAATTGAAATTTATGCCATTTTGGCGTCGTTATACATTATGTCGCGACATTTTGTGTGCCGTATGACTTTACAACATTTCTGTGTAGAAGTAGTTGTTGTTATTGTTGCTGATTGTAGCACTAACAACAGCAGCAGCGGCAACAACGCTAAAGCAACAGCGAGAAAAAACTGAAATGAAATTAAATGAAATCCTTTTTATTGTTCCACACAAATCTATTTTTTCATACACAGTAAGAAAAGTACGTATTGCTGTAATCTCAAATTTGATTAAAAGTTGGACAAGACTTGCCTCTTTGGGTTTTTCCACTACAGTACTGAGTGCAACAAAGTACAGCCTATGAATGCTGCATAAGATTTTCATGATTTGCCGTTTTAAACTGTTGTCTCCTTTCATTACACGCTATGTATGATAATAGACAGAAAAAAATGCTTATGACACTTAAAAACGGCCTCTGCTCTACAGAGACTCCGAGATTCCGTTTCGGAATTTTAAATTAAGCAGAAACGAAGTTAACTTTTTTGCTTCTTAAGTAGTGGGGGTCATACATTCGAACCTTCATAGGGTGGGCTAAAACAAAGACGGACTACTTGGGTCAATGTTCACTGGTTTTATTTACAGACTTTCACTCTCATTGATCTTGTTTCGGAGTCCATTGCAATTGTATAGCTAAATATTTATATTGTCAGGTCTTCCAACATAAATATGGAGAGTAAGCTGCTGATGTTACTCTACATACGTGGGGGAACTTGGGGAAGTCCTGTATGCTGAATATGGTAGTGACGAGGACTCATTGCGCACAACAGGAGCCAACGTTGGTGAGGCCGGAACAAGGCTGGTAATGTACCCCGCTGTTACCAGTTTAATGTGCCCAGCTGCTTCCCAGTTTAATGTACCCAGTTTGCGGCTGTGTATGCAGGCCTAGCACAATGAGCAGAACTAAGGTCCGGTGGTTTCTTCTATCCCGGCACGGACCAGTAGGATACGGCGCAAGCTCTGCGAGCAGTCCTGCTCCCACGATGAACAAATTAACGAATAGGAAACATATATTACTGAGGTGAAAGCCCTTGGTCAGAGTCCTCCAAATCGCACCGGTACATAGAATCTTATTTCTTTCGATTGGCGAGGTGGCAGATGTGACCTGCAAAGCTTAGCTATCGAAAGCATTAGGCCCGGACGGAATGTCAATGCTGAAATAGCTGGGCGTGCAGGAAGTCGAGTACCTGACAAAGCTCCTCAACTTGTCGTTGACCACCCTTATAGTTCCCAAACTCTGGAAGATGGACAGGGTGGCATTTGTGTTGTTTACAGTGACTCGAAAAAATTAATTTGGCAAAAAAATGGAATTAACTCGTGAACATTTTCGTGTGATCACTTTTCACAAATTTCGACGCCGATTATCACGACAAGAGTGTATCGATGAAATTAAATCTTTGTATGGCGATGAAGCACCATCCTGTAGCACTGTGAAAAACTGGTTTATTAAATTCAATCATGGCCGACGCTCGCTCAAAGACGAAGGTCGTCCAAAAACGGCCGTTGTGCCAGAGAACATTGATGCCGAGCGTGAACGATAATGCGTGATCGTCATGTGACGTACCGTGAGATAGAGGCATCCTTGGGCATTTATTCCACCAGCATAAATTCGATATGGCATGAATACCTGGCCGTAAAAATGGGCTGTTCTCGTAGGATACCGCACAATTTAAAAATCGCTCAAAAAAAGGTTTGTGTCGATTGGTGCAAAGAAATTTTGAAAAAATGGTATCGTGGTGCTTCAAAAGACCTTTATGAGATCGTCACAGGTGACGAATCATGGATCTATGCGTATGAGCCCGATACGAAACAGCAATCGACCGTCTGGGTCTTCGAAGACCATCCAAATCCAACGAATGTTGTTCGTGGAAGAATCACTTCGAAGCAAATGGTCACCTGTTTCTTGGGCAAAACAGGTCATGTGCCGGCTGTTCCGCTTAAGCAACGTAGGACGGTCAATTCTGAGTCGTACACCACAATTTGTTTGCTTGAAGTCTTTGGAGAAATTCGAAAAACGAACAAGAGAAGGAGAATCATGGTGCACCATGACAATGCGAGCTCTCACACATTGGCTTAAACCAGCGCCTTTTTGACCGGCCAAAACGTCGAATAAATGGGTAATCCGCCGTTCAGCCCTGACTTGGCACCAAATGACTTCTTTTTATCACCGCACATCAAGAAAAAAATGCGTGCTCAACGATTTTCGTCGCCAGAAGATGCTGTTGAAGCGTTCAAAAACCATGTTTTGGAGGTGTCTCAATCGGAGTGGAAAAAGTGCTTCGACAATTGGTTTGAGCACGTGCAAAGTGTATAAATCATACTAGAGAATACCTTGAAAAACAATAAAACCATTGTTGATGATAAATATTCGCATTTTTCATTATTAGGCCAGAAATATATATATATAACAGCCCTCGTAACACAGATAAGCCGCGCCGTCAACCAAGATAAGCCGTGTGGGCGAACTGTGCTGGTAGCACTGATCCTATCGAAGACCTTTGATACGGTCAGATTAATGTCAATTTTACGTGGTTATCACCATTATGGTCTGAACTACGGTGCTTCATAGCACTGGGGTTAGCTAAAATGCGACTACCAACGCCCGCCGGTAAACTGGATTAGCCAATTTTAGGATCATATGTGCGGGCTTCACCTCCTACCTCTTGGTGAGGGGTTGAGGTCTATCTAACAGCTCTGCTACTCTTTGCATCGTAGCACCCGGTTGATACGATACTCCACTTCCAGCATTCACTTTACCTGCGATTTAGGTTTAAACCACAGCTACCGCGAAACTCCACGAAGGGCCGTTTCCAGTTAGGTCAGGCTAAAAAAACAGTTCTAAGGGCTACTTGTAGTACCAGGACTTGAGTCTCTGGTTCTACCTCGTAGCCCACGTCTACTTCCAGTTTGAGTACAGCACACTCTGACTGGTAGCTTTAATGTCTTCATCCAGATTTCGGTCCATGCTACCATCAAAAATAGAGGATGAATAGGATTATTCGAGATGTATTAGAACCTGGGATCTCCTAAGGGATCACCCAAGGAAAATCAGGTGACCCCCCTCGACCCCTGCGGGCTTTGATACGGTCAGTCATTAAGTGGCATTTCAGGACCTTGCCAACACCACTCATCTGAAACTATAGGTCGTAAACTACTTATACATGTGTGTTTGTCAGTCGTTTGTAGAATTTAGGGACAAAAGGTCGAAGAGCCGTATTATTAAACAGGGAGTCCCACAGGGGAAGATACACTCGCTGATCCTGTTTAATTTCTACCTCTCCAATATTCCACAACAAGCAGACAGTGTAAAGATCAAGGCCTACCCGGCCGACTAGAATATTTTGTCGACTAGCCACGTGATCGAAAACATCTGCGTCATAATAAACCAATATCTCATTGATCTTGTAAATTTTTTCATATGGAGGTATCCGCCACGAAATCATCGGCCACACTATTTACCAACTGGACTCAATCTATACGTGTTAGTTGCGGGGAAGTAATTCTGACCCTGAATCATCCAAAATTCTATAGTCTCTTCTCACATTAAACAGTCTCTTCTCGTTCTCCGCGACCTCTACAAATGCAGAGTAGGAACAGGGTCTCCAAGTCCCTTGGCGGTAGCTCTTGGTTCGCCGATAAGAAAACGTTACTCGCTACATATAAGGCCGTTGGCCGGGCGGTGTAGAATTATGCTGCGCCCGTGTGGTAGATGAACGTCAGTGACTCGCAAAGGAAGAAGTTGGAGTGTTGCCAGAATGGCGCTTTAATGACATCTACGGGCTGCCTTTAATGACATCTACGGGCTAAGATACTCTCAGTACGGAAACACCACCTGATGAGGTCTAAACAGTTCTGCTGGGATGAAATCCGATCATCCGAACTGCCACCTTTAAGAGCTGCACCCTCCACCAAGACATATCAGGAGAGATATCTTAGACTTTGAAAGGGAGATCGAGCGTTAAATATGACAAGCGCTAGATCAATGTGCCCTAGACATCATTCACAGGGAGACGGTGCAAGCTGACTTCAAAGCTCATCCTTCAGAAGTTGATACGGAGACAAGTCTTTCCAAAAAGACCCGTGTCGTGCTGGCACAGCTGATGTAAGGTACCAGCAGCCTTTTCAATTTGTATTGTTTCCGAATTAAGAGAACCGCGCAGAACATCTGCCCGACATGTAGGCCTTATGATACACTGCACCTATCCACCTGAACAGCAAAGCTAACGTCCTTAAGTCCCAGATCACTGTGGACCCCTTCCTGTTGAGGTGGCCCACTTCTTGCACCTGACTCTACACGATGCAGCAGAAGTAACAAAGTCCAAGTTGACTTAACGCATTGTAGCTGCTACAACAACAACAGATCTCTTATGGTAAATTTTGACAAAATCTTATTTCCTTTTTTACTTTTAAAGCAAAATAGCCTAATATCGACAAAGGTCTCTAGTATGGGATCTACACAAAACATGAAGCGATATCGCCCATTTTCTCCTGGTCGATTCTGGGCCACTCATAACGTATTATATTAAATTTACAACGGTAGGATCTCAAATCTCAGGAGTGCCCTTTACATGAGGACTAAGTCGACCTCTGAAAAAAATCGCTACATATGTAGAAATTCAAAATTCTTTTTCAGCACTATTAACTCCAACCGTTACGAAATGTTCGCACAAAGTTACGTTCTGCCAACTTAAGTTTGCAAGGTGATTGGACAAGGGGGCGTAGCACCACCCCCACAACCCTAAACTTAGAAACACAATATCTCATTAACTATTTTGTGGGCTAGAAGTGTGTACGACTCATATGCCGGGAAACCTAAGTTTAAACCCGGTTTAGAAATGGTGGCGACTTTACGAGCAAGAGATTTATCTCTAAGCCATGTACAAACTTCTCTATAAATATGACCCATCAATTCGACGTTTCGACCAAAATGTCACTTGTTTGAGCCGATGTGTGAGAGCTCGCATTGTCATGGTGTACAATGATTCGTCTTCTCTTGTTCGTTTTTCGAATTTCTCCGAAGACTTCAGGCAAACATATTGTGGTGTACCACTCAGAATTGACCGTCCTACGTTGTTCAAGCGGAACAGTCGCCACAGGACCAGTTTTGCCAAAGAAACAGGCAACCATTTGCTTCGAATTGCCTCTTCCACGAACAACTTTCGTTGGATTTGGCTCGCCTTCGAAGACCCACACGGTCGATTGCTGTTTTGTTTCGCGCTCATAAGTATAGAGCCATGATTCGTCACCTGTGATGATCATATAAGTCTTTTAAAGTACTGAGATCGATTTTTTTTAAAATTTCTTTGTACCAATCGACACGAGCCTTTTTTGAGCGATTGTCAAATTGTGCGGGATCCAACGAGAACAAACCTTTTTTACGGCCAGGTGTTCATGCAATATCGAATGTATGCTGGTGGAAGAAATGCCCAAGGATGCCTCTATCTCACGGTATGTCACATGACGATCTTGCATTATCAGTTCACGCACGGCATCAATGTTCTCTGGCACAAAGGCCGTTTTCTCTGTGTATTGTATTGGACATCACGGGAAAATATGCGACAAATAGATTGGCTTTCATGGTGCACTCGTCAACCTTCCCCCCTTTAAAAATACGTACATGCATTTCTGTTCGTGAGCCTGAGTGTGGGTGTGTGTGCGAGGAAACGCGTACACGTTTCCCACACATACAGAGTTGCAGTGCCCTCGCGTAAATCTATTAAAATTATTCATTGGCTGTGCTGTAAATGTTTCAATTATAAACACTTCTGGTTGTCGTGCCGTGTATAGTGAGTGTCATCGACAATGCCGCCGCCGCCACATCGACTGGAGCCCATGTTGTTACGAAAATTAAATGCACTTCTCACGCCTCGTCCGATGGCCGCCTTTGTAGTCCTTCCTCGGCGTCGTCGTCATCGTCATCGCCAGGAACAACTTTATCGCTGTATTTGTATTTGTTTTTTCTTTTTTTTTTGGGAGCAATCTATTTAATTGCAAAACATTATAATTGTCACCAACTTCCGAGGCACTTTTGTTATTGATTTATGCCGTGCACTCTTCTGAGTTATTTACAAAGTTTGTCTTGCATTTAAACCATTCAAAGGCTGAAATGTGCAAATTGTTTCCAAGGAATTGTTTAAGTTTTCCTAAGATGCAAGGTGCCTCTGATGTTTGACTGTTAATTAAAATGGATTTTGGCAGAAAGGCAGACAAAGGTGTCCTAATAAGTAGGAGACAGATTTCGGGGAAACTTTTGACATTTGCATGCTTTAGAGTGGTGCTATGGAAAATATGTGAAATTTGTAACAAAGCCGAAGATGGATGTCATTTTCTTATACCAGATTGTATCAGAAAGCTGTATAAATTATCAGAAATAAAACGAAAACTCTTTATTGTATTCTCTACTTTACACTGGTTTTAATTATGTCCTTTGTGTAAAGCATCAGAATAAACAAGTAAAAAATGTTAAGTTTGGCAGTGCCGAACTTTGGATACCCTCCACCAGATTCCCAAATAAAACCAAATTTGGTGCGGAAGTGTCTTCTATATATGTACAAAACTTTATGTGCAAAATTTCATTTCGATAGGTCAAGCTTGAGGTGAGTTATCGTCATATTATTTCTCAAAGCCCATGAGACTGTTTGTGTGGGAGGTACCAGTAGGACTTTTCCGATCTCAACAGAATTTGGCGCAGAGGTGTGTTCTACATAAAAATCTTTCATCTCGATAAGTCAAGTTTGTAGTAAGTTATTGTCATATTACTTTTTTCAAGGTCCATGAGACCGTTTGTGTGGGAGGTACCAGTAGGGCCTTTTCGATCTTAGCCAAATTTAGCGCAAAAGTCTGTTCTATATATTAATCTTTATGCCGATAATATCGTCTTGATAGGTCAATTGTGTGGTGAGTTATTGTCATATTATTTTTCAAGGCCCATGAGACCGTTAGTGTGGGAGGTACCGGTAGGACTTTGCCGATCTCAACCGAATTCAGCGTAGAAGTGTGTTGTATATAGAAATCTTGATGTGTAAAATTTCATTTTGATAGGTCAAGTTTGTGGTGAGTTATAGTCATATTATTTCTCAAGGCCCATAAGGCCGTTTGTATGGGAGGTGTTACAGACAGAATGACAAAACTAATATACCCTCCATTGTATGGTGGAGGGTATAAAAAGAGATATTTCCCGATCGACTAAGGCAGTGGTTACCGTTTAGGGTACCCAATTTAGTGCTGATGTCTGCAACACCTTAAAGAAATGGAGATAGGCACAATATAAGTATAGCGACCGATTAAGAATTTCTATCTAATTCCATTGAGCGTTGTCCGTCCGCTCCCTCGATCTGTGCATCTACGTTGTAATCAAAGTACAGGTCGCAATTATGAACCGCTTCCGATGAAACTTAGTTCATTCTCCAAGTTTGGGCCAAGGACAAACCCTATTGCAAATGGTCCTTGTTGTACCGTGTTTTAATATCCTTTACAATTTTTCCTGATTTAAGAACCTACAGCACATATTATATTCGATGTCGACCAAATTTAACACAGAGCTTTAAAAGTAACCAACAACCATCACTGGTGAAATTCAAGCATATCGATGCTTGTTTTAGAATAAGTTCCACACAAAGGTCTCTCCTGATTTGAGGTCTTGCAGCTCTCGGATCCCCAAATTACACCCGATTACGCCTAAATTTTGCATGGTACGTTATGAGCGACCATTAGGTCACTGTGGTATAACTGAACATAGCTCAGCACTTTACATCCTATTCTATAAAATGAAGCATGAACCTTCTCAAGCGAACGACCATGGATCCATGTTTTCTTATACCGCCCACACAAATGTCCCTCCCTACTTAAGGTCATGTAGCGGCAATAGCCACAAGTTATACCCGGCCACCCTTAAATTGTATCTGATATGTTTCGAGTGAGAAATCATTATCTCTTACACATTTAGTACGATCTTGCTCAAGCTCCATGCAGAGATACTTTATCCTCTGAATTGCATAGTGGTGTAGGGTATATTTTAGTTGGCCACGTCCGACTTTACTACTACTGCACGCAGAAAAAAGATATGGTTACTATATGGTCACCGCAACAATAATATGTGCTCTACAATAAAAGCATGTTCATCGCAACCATAGTATTGTTTTTGAATTTCATTTTGACAACAGTATGATTGCGTCAATATTAATGTTGAAATGTAACAATAGTATTATTGCCAAATTGAGAAATAAAAATATGGTTGTAGCAACCATATAAACATGGTTGGTGCAACAAAAGTATGGTTGTTTAAAGTTTACGTTAACAAAAATATGATAACGGCAATCATACCATATGGTTGTGAATATGAATATAACAGGTTTTATAGAGCATACATGTATGTGTGTAAGTATTTTTTTTGATATACCAAAAAAACACATACACACGATACAGTGCATGGTTGTTGTATTGTTTCCGAATTAAGAGAACCGCGCAGAACATCTGCCCGACATGTAGGCCTTATGATACACTGCACCTATCCACCTGAACAGCAAAGCTAACGTCCTTAAGTCCCAGATCACTGTGGACCCCTTCCTGTTGAGGTGGCCCACTTCTTGCACCTGACTCTACACGATGCAGCAGAAGTAACAAAGTCCAAGTTGACTTAACGCATTGTAGCTGCTACAACAACAACAGATCTCTTATGGTAAATTTTGACAAAATCTTATTTCCTTTTTTACTTTTAAAGCAAAATAGCCTAATATCGACAAAGGTCTCTAGTATGGGATCTACACAAAACATGAAGCGATATCGCCCATTTTCTCCTGGTCGATTCTGGGCCACTCATAACGTATTATATTAAATTTACAACGGTAGGATCTCAAATCTCAGGAGTGCCCTTTACATGAGGACTAAGTCGACCTCTGAAAAAAATCGCTACATATGTAGAAATTCAAAATTCTTTTTCAGCACTATTAACTCCAACCGTTACGAAATGTTCGCACAAAGTTACGTTCTGCCAACTTAAGTTTGCAAGGTGATTGGACAAGGGGGCGTAGCACCACCCCCACAACCCTAAACTTAGAAACACAATATCTCATTAACTATTTTGTGGGCTAGAAGTGTGTACGACTCATATGCCGGGAAACCTAAGTTTAAACCCGGTTTAGAAATGGTGGCGACTTTACGAGCAAGAGATTTATCTCTAAGCCATGTACAAACTTCTCTATAAATATGACCCATCAATTCGACGTTTCGACCAAAATGTCACTTGTTTGAGCCGATGTGTGAGAGCTCGCATTGTCATGGTGTACAATGATTCGTCTTCTCTTGTTCGTTTTTCGAATTTCTCCGAAGACTTCAGGCAAACATATTGTGGTGTACCACTCAGAATTGACCGTCCTACGTTGTTCAAGCGGAACAGTCGCCACAGGACCAGTTTTGCCAAAGAAACAGGCAACCATTTGCTTCGAATTGCCTCTTCCACGAACAACTTTCGTTGGATTTGGCTCGCCTTCGAAGACCCACACGGTCGATTGCTGTTTTGTTTCGCGCTCATAAGTATAGAGCCATGATTCGTCACCTGTGATGATCATATAAGTCTTTTAAAGTACTGAGATCGATTTTTTTTAAAATTTCTTTGTACCAATCGACACGAGCCTTTTTTGAGCGATTGTCAAATTGTGCGGGATCCAACGAGAACAAACCTTTTTTACGGCCAGGTGTTCATGCAATATCGAATGTATGCTGGTGGAAGAAATGCCCAAGGATGCCTCTATCTCACGGTATGTCACATGACGATCTTGCATTATCAGTTCACGCACGGCATCAATGTTCTCTGGCACAAAGGCCGTTTTCTCTGTGTATTGTATTGGACATCACGGGAAAATATGCGACAAATAGATTGGCTTTCATGGTGCACTCGTCAACCTTCCCCCCTTTAAAAATACGTACATGCATTTCTGTTCGTGAGCCTGAGTGTGGGTGTGTGTGCGAGGAAACGCGTACACGTTTCCCACACATACAGAGTTGCAGTGCCCTCGCGTAAATCTATTAAAATTATTCATTGGCTGTGCTGTAAATGTTTCAATTATAAACACTTCTGGTTGTCGTGCCGTGTATAGTGAGTGTCATCGACAATGCCGCCGCCGCCACATCGACTGGAGCCCATGTTGTTACGAAAATTAAATGCACTTCTCACGCCTCGTCCGATGGCCGCCTTTGTAGTCCTTCCTCGGCGTCGTCGTCATCGTCATCGCCAGGAACAACTTTATCGCTGTATTTGTATTTGTTTTTTCTTTTTTTTTTGGGAGCAATCTATTTAATTGCAAAACATTATAATTGTCACCAACTTCCGAGGCACTTTTGTTATTGATTTATGCCGTGCACTCTTCTGAGTTATTTACAAAGTTTGTCTTGCATTTAAACCATTCAAAGGCTGAAATGTGCAAATTGTTTCCAAGGAATTGTTTAAGTTTTCCTAAGATGCAAGGTGCCTCTGATGTTTGACTGTTAATTAAAATGGATTTTGGCAGAAAGGCAGACAAAGGTGTCCTAATAAGTAGGAGACAGATTTCGGGGAAACTTTTGACATTTGCATGCTTTAGAGTGGTGCTATGGAAAATATGTGAAATTTGTAACAAAGCCGAAGATGGATGTCATTTTCTTATACCAGATTGTATCAGAAAGCTGTATAAATTATCAGAAATAAAACGAAAACTCTTTATTGTATTCTCTACTTTACACTGGTTTTAATTATGTCCTTTGTGTAAAGCATCAGAATAAACAAGTAAAAAATGTTAAGTTTGGCAGTGCCGAACTTTGGATACCCTCCACCAGATTCCCAAATAAAACCAAATTTGGTGCGGAAGTGTCTTCTATATATGTACAAAACTTTATGTGCAAAATTTCATTTCGATAGGTCAAGCTTGAGGTGAGTTATCGTCATATTATTTCTCAAAGCCCATGAGACTGTTTGTGTGGGAGGTACCAGTAGGACTTTTCCGATCTCAACAGAATTTGGCGCAGAGGTGTGTTCTACATAAAAATCTTTCATCTCGATAAGTCAAGTTTGTAGTAAGTTATTGTCATATTACTTTTTTCAAGGTCCATGAGACCGTTTGTGTGGGAGGTACCAGTAGGGCCTTTTCGATCTTAGCCAAATTTAGCGCAAAAGTCTGTTCTATATATTAATCTTTATGCCGATAATATCGTCTTGATAGGTCAATTGTGTGGTGAGTTATTGTCATATTATTTTTCAAGGCCCATGAGACCGTTAGTGTGGGAGGTACCGGTAGGACTTTGCCGATCTCAACCGAATTCAGCGTAGAAGTGTGTTGTATATAGAAATCTTGATGTGTAAAATTTCATTTTGATAGGTCAAGTTTGTGGTGAGTTATAGTCATATTATTTCTCAAGGCCCATAAGGCCGTTTGTATGGGAGGTGTTACAGACAGAATGACAAAACTAATATACCCTCCATTGTATGGTGGAGGGTATAAAAAGAGATATTTCCCGATCGACTAAGGCAGTGGTTACCGTTTAGGGTACCCAATTTAGTGCTGATGTCTGCAACACCTTAAAGAAATGGAGATAGGCACAATATAAGTATAGCGACCGATTAAGAATTTCTATCTAATTCCATTGAGCGTTGTCCGTCCGCTCCCTCGATCTGTGCATCTACGTTGTAATCAAAGTACAGGTCGCAATTATGAACCGCTTCCGATGAAACTTAGTTCATTCTCCAAGTTTGGGCCAAGGACAAACCCTATTGCAAATGGTCCTTGTTGTACCGTGTTTTAATATCCTTTACAATTTTTCCTGATTTAAGAACCTACAGCACATATTATATTCGATGTCGACCAAATTTAACACAGAGCTTTAAAAGTAACCAACAACCATCACTGGTGAAATTCAAGCATATCGATGCTTGTTTTAGAATAAGTTCCACACAAAGGTCTCTCCTGATTTGAGGTCTTGCAGCTCTCGGATCCCCAAATTACACCCGATTACGCCTAAATTTTGCATGGTACGTTATGAGCGACCATTAGGTCACTGTGGTATAACTGAACATAGCTCAGCACTTTACATCCTATTCTATAAAATGAAGCATGAACCTTCTCAAGCGAACGACCATGGATCCATGTTTTCTTATACCGCCCACACAAATGTCCCTCCCTACTTAAGGTCATGTAGCGGCAATAGCCACAAGTTATACCCGGCCACCCTTAAATTGTATCTGATATGTTTCGAGTGAGAAATCATTATCTCTTACACATTTAGTACGATCTTGCTCAAGCTCCATGCAGAGATACTTTATCCTCTGAATTGCATAGTGGTGTAGGGTATATTTTAGTTGGCCACGTCCGACTTTACTACTACTGCACGCAGAAAAAAGATATGGTTACTATATGGTCACCGCAACAATAATATGTGCTCTACAATAAAAGCATGTTCATCGCAACCATAGTATTGTTTTTGAATTTCATTTTGACAACAGTATGATTGCGTCAATATTAATGTTGAAATGTAACAATAGTATTATTGCCAAATTGAGAAATAAAAATATGGTTGTAGCAACCATATAAACATGGTTGGTGCAACAAAAGTATGGTTGTTTAAAGTTTACGTTAACAAAAATATGATAACGGCAATCATACCATATGGTTGTGAATATGAATATAACAGGTTTTATAGAGCATACATGTATGTGTGTAAGTATTTTTTTTGATATACCAAAAAAACACATACACACGATACAGTGCATGGTTGTTGTCCATTATAAAAAGCAACAACAATCGAAAGGTAGTTCAAGGGATTTTTATTGTGTTTACTTTGTTCGTTGAAATACTCGACTACCGACTGGTTCTCGTTTATTTAAAATCTGCCTGCACTTAAGTATATAGCCATTGATCATGGTTAAATCACATTCGTTTAGGTCCAAGTAGTCTTGACGGTTGACGGTGGATGGTTGGTTCTGCAACCTGCAGAAGTCAACCGTCGTCAACCGTCAAAGTGTAGTTATCTCCCTCTAACACATTCAAAATTCAACCGCAACTGAAATAGCTGATTGCCTACCGTTAACCGTCAAGACTAATTTACTTGGGGTCTACGGATGTTGAAGTAGCATTCACCCTTGCTGGCAACTAAAAGTATTTTCGACTGCCGTTGGATAATTTATTTTTGTTTCTTGAATGTATTGTTCAATAAAAACATGCCCTCAAATCTGGCCATGAACTAATTGTAATGCACTTAAAATAACTTACTTGATAAAAAAATCTCTATTTTATAATAACAACATTACCCAATTCTAATAAATAATTTTGGGGATCATCGTATGGTTGAGTGTATCATACTATGGATGTATGAGAAAAATGTGTGTTTGTGAGGATAATAATATGGTTGTGGAGATAATAGTATGGTTGTGTGTGAATCATACTATTGTTGTGAGGATCAAAGTATGGTTGTGGAGATCATAGTATGGTTAAGTGTTTTTTTCTGCGTGTTTAAATCCTACACTAGAACACATACGTACAAAGAAAAATCAGTTACAGATCGTACTACAAATGTTCTTTAAACATACTTTCTATTGTATTGGATTGGATGATTACATGGATCGACTTATCATAAGATAATTACAACCACTAAGTCGGTTATACCAACCGAATTCAGTAATAAAATTTAATAACAACAAAAAAATACCGATAAAAGACAAAATAAAGTTTAACGCAACTCACGCGTAATCTGCGAAAAACCCCTATACCTGTAGATTGATTACCTGTTATACCATAATCAGCTTTGTCTTCAAAATTTTGTGACACTAAAATCAAATTACATTTTTTAAACCACTTTACAAGTTTGACAATAAAATCGTTCCATTTGTGCGTACAGATTTTATTAGATTCAAAAGCCAAAACCATGTTAAAAGAAAAACAACAAACAATTAAGTATACAAAGTAAAAAAAGAATTTATAAGTATTATTTCGGTCAGATAACCGAATACATAAAATGTAACCATCAGTTGGTCCAGTTAACAAATACCCGTGGTAATGACGACACAGTTCAAAGAGTTCTAATAGCCAATAACCTATAACAACCAATGAATGTTTAAATTCAGTTCCATTAGTCATCCTAATTAGTAAGGGTTACCGATAATTTGTCTTTTCAACCAAAACTGAAAGTTCTCACAACTGAAGATTGCCGTGTACCTAATCAACATTCGTTAGTAGCGATCGGAAACATGGGTAGTACGTGCAACCACCAACATTCGGTTAGCAAAAACTCGTTTGAGGCAACAAATCTGTCCTTGGTTTGCTGGGTATTATAACTTCTTTTTAAAGCAAATGTTTGATTGTACCACTTATAAGTGAACCTATCGACGATTTATCTGCTGATGCCATTTACCGATGTCTATATGCCTGTCCGTCCGCCTGCTGTCTATATCAAGCTTTTTATGAAAATACAGTTCGCAATTGTTGTCCAATCTTTATGCAATATTATAGAAGTTGGACCAACGACGGACGCTTTTAAAATTGAAAAAACTCGGTTCAGATTTAGATAAAGCTCCCTCGCATATGTGCAACTATCTTTAAGTCTTTATGTTCTAAAAGCCAAATATTACTTCTAATCTTGATGAAATTTTGCAAAATAAAGTTTTGTGGGCAATGATGGTATTGTAATTAAAGGAAATCATTTAAGATTTAGATATAGTTCACATACGAGGGCTTATCAATAATTCCGTGACTTTCCGAGAGAGAAAACCCAGTATTCTTTTTGGCAAAAATAAATTTATTTCATCGTTGGAGTTAAATCTCTTACCACCGGGTCATTTTTAAGGTTTAGAAATAGGAAATAGTCATTGGGGTCTTAGTCCGAAGAATATGGCGGATGAGGTACCAATTCGTAGCCCAATTCATGCAATTTTGCCATTGAGACCGCACACGTGTGCACCCGTAAATTTACTTGAAGAAATATAACTTTTTATGTGGCCATATGGGGTCGTTTTTTTTTAAACCCTCGTTAAATCGGTCGAATAAGTTGACATAATATTCGCCGTTTATTATTTTTCCCTTTTGAGGTGAATCGATGTGTATTATCCCGCGTGCATCACAAAATACTCTTGCCATCTTATTGGCCTTACCTTATTGGCCGACGAAGCCACCTTGGCCTTCTTCGGAGCCGGATCACCCGAAGAAACCCATTGTTTAGACTGTTGTTTGGTCTCCGGAGTGCCATCTGAAATGTGTATGGCATCAACAATTTCATGCACTTTTAACCTTCGGTCGGTCAACACCATTTCGTGGATTTTTTTTTCTCGAAATTTTCGGGTGTATTGGCCTCAGTCGGCCGTCCAGAACGCTCAGTGTCATTTGTACTTGTGCGACCACAACGAAAGTCAGTAAACCACTTTTTTACCACTGACTTCGATGGTGCAGATTCCCTATAGTATTTATAAAGTTTTTCCTTGGTATGATTGGCCGCAAAAAATAATGTTTAATGAGCACTCGAAATTCACTTTTTTCCATTTTTAACAAAATTCACGGGGTTGTATGTTTTGAACAGCTGTTAAACACAAACTAAATGACGGAACTCTCTCAAAATTTGACAGTAGTATGTAAATAGATGGTACTTGATGGGAAAGCAGTTCATATAACTACGAGGGAAGTTGAAAAAGTTACGAAATTATTGATATGCCCTCGTAAATACAATATTGAGAAATCAGATTGACTCTTCGCCAATACTGGCACCAACCTCGGCCGCCGATATTTTGCCTAGGGAGGTTTATAGTATTTTTTAAAAATCGTGACGACTTTTTGTAATGATGTTAATTTGTATGAGATAAATAGTATCAATGCCAGATAGCAAACGCAAAAGAATGACGGTGCGGCCATTTTAAACATAAAGGCATTACTCCATCTCAGTTCGGACGCTTAAATATGTACCTCGATTCTGCTGAAATATTTCACTAAATAATCGCATTCTCCGGAACTGGAGATATTTTCCTAGAAATTTCTACGGAATATTTACTTAACATGCTGTATTATTAGACCCACCACCACTGGCGACTGTGGGACAGAGGATGTGTTTCAGACAAAGCTTAAGCATTAAACGAATCGAATCGTTTTGTAAAATGAAATTGTCATTTCCAACTTAAATGCTCCTTAATTCTCTGGCCGCTGCCACCCTCTGTGTCGTAAAACGCTTGAAATAATTTCACCCACTTCCGACTCGATTGTTTGTCGTAGTTAAATTATTGTCCTCTAACAAATTCCGCCAATGACATTTATTTGGACAGAATTCGTAATTTAACAATATTATTATTGTGCCCATCACCCATCGGGATGCTGTTAGCAGGACGCTGCTTCTCTTCTTGGCCTTTTTCTTATTTTTGTTGCATTGTCCCCTCTTTAATTGTGGAAGTTTTGTGTGTGTGTGTGTGCGTGTTTGTTTCCGATTCTGAGTCGAAACATTTTATGCAGTCCAGTGTTGAATTTAATTTAAGTTCTGTGACGCCGTAATGCTACTAAAATTCAATTTATACCGAATTTATTGCTTTTATAGCAGACTTTTATCACCTGTTCGTGGCGCGCACAGTGGGATGTCCTTTGCATCGTTCACCTGATTTAACTTGAAGATTCCTGAGAGGCACTGCACAACTTTGCCATTGTGGGAGTTGTGCAATTAAACAGAGCTCACGAAGTATTCTTTAATAGACTGCTGTCGTGCAGGCGTATGAGTATTAAATTTTAAGATACTGCAGATGTTGTGACTTTTTTGGGATGACTAACAAGTTGGTGAATGCCGGTAGGACTTTAAAACAATTGCATGCAGTAGTAGGTATGGAATTTATCTAGAGTAATGCAAAGTGTGTCTTTTCAGCCAGGAATGCGCACCATTTAAGAATTAATGTTGGTTCGATTCAGTGCTTAATAGCAGGTCCGAAGTCATACACGCAGAGAAAAGATATGGTTCCTATATGGTCACGGCAACAATAGTATGTTCTCTGCAATAAAAGTATGGTCGTCGCAACCATAGTATTGTTTTTTGAATTTCAATTTGACAATAGTATGATTGCGGCAATAATAATATTGTTGAAATGTAACAATAGTATTGTTGCCAAATTTAAAAATGAAAGTATGGTTGTAGCAACAGTATAAATATGGTTGGTGGAACAAAAGTATTGTTTTCATGGCTTTTATGTTAACCATAACATGATTACGGAATTCATACCGGCAAAATTGTACTTTTTTTTTAATTTGACAAAGTTATTTTTACGAATCTTACGCAATAATAGTAAATATAATTAAATTTTTTCCAAACAAAGTACGAATTAGTATAGCTGAAATATTTTTAATAAAAAATTTTTTTACTGTTCAACAAATCACTCCTATTACTACATAACTTAGTTAATAAAATTCTCTATTGTTAAATAACAACTTTACCCAATCTTTACAAAAAATTTTGGGGATCATAGTATGATTGTGTGTAAGTCATACTATGGTTGTGAGGATCATACTATGGTTGTACGTTAAACATATTATGGCAATGAGGACCATAATATGGTTGTGGGGATCATAGTATGGTTGAATGTGAATAATAATATGGTTGTGGGGATCATAGTATGGTTGTGTGTGAATAATTCTCTTGTTGTGAGGACCATAATATTGCTATGGGGATCATAGTATGGTTGTGTGTGAACCATACTATTGTTGTGATGATCATAATATTGTTGTGCCACAAACATATAACTAACAATAGTATGATGCTATTCGAATATTGTTACCCCAACCATACTTTTTTTCTGCGTGTAATTACAATCCGGTTGTGCCTAAATTTAGCATAGTGCGTTTTGAGCTACTATCCACAGCGTGGCCATATTTGTCCATCTTTTGGTAAGCCCAATACAAATGGCACTTCCAATTAAAAGTCCCACCTTTATACTGAAAACCTACTGACTTTTATTGAAATCTAAGACTATCCCATGTTCCTCCGTCCGTGTTGTCTGTTGAAAGCACTATAGCGGTCAAACGAATTACCCCTGGATCCTGAAATTTTGCACAATTGAGATTGTAAATGGGCGAAATCAACATAGGGGCGGAAATGTTACCCTCTAAGGGACTAAAGGAAGTTCTGTACAAAGTACACCTTTTGAGTATTTTCTTAACAAATCTCTTTTCTTGGTGGATGGACAAAGTTTAAAATTAGTACTCGCATTACATATCTCAAAAAAAACTTAGTTGCGAAACGTCTGCCTTATGTGACCGCATGTGCAAAATGGATAATAAGTTGTCAATAAAGAAATATGGAAATATATACATATGTGACAGCGCATAGAGAAAGGGACCTAAGGGTAAAACAAATCAATTTTCACTTTTCTTTGATGTGGACAACGATCCCATGCCCCAAAAGTGTTCTCTCCCAGAGAAATGCGCGTTTTATGAAAGTGAGGGTACACCAAAGATACACGTATTTAAATCTTTAAAAGGCTCTCCTGAACAAAACTGGTTTTTACCCTTAGGTCCCTTTCTATTTTGCGCGTCACATATCTAGAAAAAACGCAATTAAGTAATTTTGAAGTTTTGGTTGAGGTTAAGGACGAAAAACAGGCCATTTTTTACGCTTTAGCAGCAAGTATACACGGTTCGGCCTGGCCGAACTTAACGATGTTTTAAATTGTTTTTTTTTGTTTTAAAAAAATACTGAAGCTAATAAGAGGTTACGAGGGCATTATAACAATTCCGTGACTTTTCGAATAAAACACAGTTGCAGTTTGCAAAAAAAAAAATATTTTTCTCCAACGTTTCTCCAATTTTTGTATTCCTTCCAAACAATAGGATTTTTCAAGGTCTTAAAAGTGCGCATTTGTTTGATCTCTACTTAGAAGGGACATCAATACTGTTACACACGTTTTATGCTGTAAAAAAAAGGACTGAATGTTTTTGGACCAAATATTTTTGAATATATTTATTGATGTATATTGCATCCAAAAAGAATCTATTTTTCGAAATGTCCGCCTTTTGCCTTTACACACGCCTTAAGTCGCACTGGCCTCGTCCATTGGAAAATTGGCCACAGCCCGAACCGAAGCAGTCTTAAGAGATCCAATGTGGGGTATCTTTTGTAACAAACCTTTTCCTCTAAAATCGTCCACAATTTGTAATCCAATGGGTTCAAATCTGGACTGTCTGAGGGCCATTCTTCAGAGGAAATGAACGCTGGCAAATTGTTTCGAAGCCAGGCCTGTGACGTTTTAGCCTTATGGGCGGGCGCAGAATCCTGCTGGAAAGTCCATGGCTGGTTTTGGAACATGGAATTGTTAAGAGGCTTCACAACAGCTTTCAAAACGGTTTCTTGGTAAACTTTGGCCGATGTTTTGACTCCTTGTTCGCAGAAATGCAGGTCAGTGCCCCCATCGTAAGAGACACCACACCAAACTATGACTAAAGCTGGGAACAGTTTCCACCCTTGGGAACAGTTCAGATGCTTCCTTAGATGACCGCTCATACACTATCATTTTGCTTGTTAAATTATTACTGAACGGTAAAAATTTTTTCATCGGTGAACAAAATTTTTCTGTGCAAGTTATCAGCGTGCTTCACTAAAAGACGATTGCATATTTCAATCCTATTTTTTTTTTAAAGCTGCAGTCAATAAATGTCCTGTACGTTGTTTGAAAGCCCCAAGTCCCAAGTCTTTTTTGATGCTTCGACTCATGGATTTTTGCGAGATATTCATCTTACGGGCCATGATTTCCTGTTTTCGGAGCGGAGTTCTGTGAATTCTTGATTTAACGGCTTTGTTGACATGCGGTGTTCGAACAGAGTGTGGGCGGCCCGACCGGTGGCGGTCTTTTACATCTCCAGTCTTCCTTAATAGTTTTATGCATCGGTAGACGAACATGCGGCTAATCCCTAGTGGCCGGAGCGTTTTGAAAATATTGTTTTTTTTCATTTCACACTTGAAAAGCGCTATTACAGCGATACGGTTCTCATTATCTGACCACTCCATGATGAAAGTTAAACAATTTTAAAATCCCTTTACAGACTAACGCTATTGAGGTTAGCTTTCAAAACCCATATGACATTAACGGGGTATGTTCAGTTCTACTATTGAAATAGGTGTCTTCAATGTTGTAACAGTATTTATGTCCCTACTAACTAATTTTATCGTTGGAACTGAATCTCTTCACCGAGCCATTTCTTTAGGTTTGAAAATAGGAAATAGTCACTGGGCGTTAAATCCGGATAATACGGCGGATGAGGTACAAATTCGTAACCCAATTCATACAATTTTGCTATTGAGACTTGATGAAAAATAACTTTTTTTCTTGACCATATGGGGTCGTGTTTTATTAAATCGCTCGAATAAGTTGACATAATGTTCGCCGTTTATTGTTTCTTCCTTTTGAAGGAAGTGTTGTAATGGATCCATGTTTCACCCACACTTACAAAACGCTTAAAAAACTCATTCAAATTGCGGTTGTATAACTCCAAACAATCCTTTGAAGTTATCACGCGTCGCTGGTTAATTGAGAGCAAACGCGGCATCCAACTTGCAGACAGCTTTCTTAAATCCAGCTGACCATGTATGCGTATGGCGTCAACAATCTCACGCACTTTTAATCTACTATCGGCCAACTCGATATTGTGGATTTTTCGACATTTTCGGGTGCATTGATTTCAATTGGCCGTCCAGAACGTTCACCGACATTTGTACTTGTGCGACCACAACGAAAGTCATTAAACCACTTTTTTACCGTTGAAATCGATGGCGCAGCGTCTCCATAGTATTTTTCAAGCACTTTCTTGGTTTGATTGACGGGTTTTTCCGCAAAAAATAATGTTTAATGAGCACTCGAAATACACTTTTTCCATTTTTAACAAAATCCACGAGGTTGCATGTTTTGAACAGCTGTTAAACACAAAGTAAATGACGGAACTCTCTCAAAATTAGACAGAAGTCTACTAACAGATGGGAGCAGTGTTGCATTTAATATAACTACGGAAGAAGTTGGAAAAGTCACGAAATTATTGATATGCCCTCGTATGATACTAGCTAGCCCGGCAAACGTTGTTTTGTCTTGAAATTTAGTTTTCATTGAAGGTCTGGTGCCGTTGCATAGTAATGGATGATTAATTTTGAGGTTCTCTACTTTTTTAAAGAAAAAAACACAGAAAATTCAAATTGAATGGGGAATGTTTATCATCATTTGAAAGAGCACTCTTTGGCATTTATTTTTTGAAGATTATGTCTATCAAATGTTGGCCACGGCTCAGATGGTCCATCCGTTAAGTCCAACTATCGATGACTGGTTCGAGCATTTCGACTGGTTACTGGCGAATGACACGCGTGATCATTTGCTCCAAGGCCTGAATCAAAGCGCGTTTGCCCTATAAACTTTAGACTTTACATATCTCCACAGGAAAAAGTCTAACGGTGTGATATCACACGATGTTGGTGGCCAACCGACCGGCCCAAAACGTGAAAATATCTGCTCACCGAAGTGTTCTCTCAATAAATCCATTGATTGATGCGATGTGTGGGAAGCAGCGCCGTCTTGTTGAAACCAAATGTCGCCGAGATCAGGAGCTTCTATTTCATACATCAAATAGTCGGTTATCATGGCACGATAACGGTCGCCATTGATGGTTACGTTCTCACCGGCATTGTTTTTGAAGAAATATGGACCGATGATTCCGCCGGACCACAAACCACACCAAACCGTTGTTTTTTTCTGGATGAAGTGGCAGCTCTTAAACCTCTTCTGGTTGCTCTTCGTCCCATACGAGTATGCGGCAATTTTGCTTGTTTACATACCCATTGAGCCAGAAATGGGCCTCATCGCTGAACAAAATTTGGCTCTTGGAACTTTTCATGAGCCCATAGAGCGAAACGATGTCGCTTGGGAATGTCGGGCGGCTTCAGTTCTTGCACAAGCTGTATTTTGTACGCTTTCAATTTAAGATCTCGACGTAAAATGCGCCAAGTCGTTCCATACGTCAGTCCGAGTTGCTGCGAACGGCGCCGAATCGACTCTCCACGGTCTTGGTGTACACTCTGAGCTACCGCCGCTACATTTTCTTCACTGCGTGCTGGACGTGGTCTATTCGGTCGAATATTATCCAATAATGAAAGCTGGGTCTCAAAATGGGTGATGGTGTTGCGAATAGTACGCTCAGTAGGCCGGTTATATTGACCATAAGTTGAACGAAACACATTCCTCACAAAACGTGAATTTTCGTAATAAAGTTGAACGATTTGTAAACGTTGTTCAGCTGAAAGTCTTTCCATGATGAAATGCCAAACAATACTTAACAAAAATAACATGACACGACTCACACGTGATCTGTCAAAAAGAGGCTATTGAAAAAAGTATCTCTACTTAGATCACCCTATATAAATGAGGTGGTATGTTTACAAAATTTAGTTCTTCGAGTATTAAAAATTTTTATGATAATGCCTGAGAAGTACTTAGTAGGGACTTAAAAACTGTTACAATATTGAACACAGCCATTTCAATAGTAGAACTGAACATATCCCGTTAATGTCATATGGGTTTTGAAAGCTAACCTCAATAGCGTTAGTCTGTAACGGGATTTTAAAATTGTTTTAACTTTTATCTTGGAGTGGTCAGATAAGCGTGAAATGAAAAAAATCGATATTTTCTCTGGCCACTAGGGATTAGCCGCATGTTCGTATACCGATGCATAAAACTGTTTGAGAAGACTGGAGATGTAAAAGGCCGCCACCGGTCGGGCCGCCCACGCTCTGTTCGAACACCGCATGTCATCAAAGCCATTAAATCAAGAATTCACAGAAATCCGCTCCGAAAACAGAAAATCATGGCCCTTGAGATGAATATCACGCAAAAGTCCATGAATCGAATCATTAAAAAAGACTTGGGACTTGGGGCTTTCAAACGACGTACCGGACATTTATTAACTGCAGCTTTAAAAAAATAGGATTGAAATATACAAACGTCTTTTGGTGAAGCACGCTGATACCTTGTACAGACAAATTAAAAAAAATTTACATTTCAGGAAAAATTTAACAAGCAAAATTATAGAGTGTTTGTGCGGTCATCTAACGAAGCATCTGAACTGATCCCAAGGCTGTAAAAGGGTCATCACCAAGTTTCAGTCGTGGTTTGGTGGGGTGTCTCTTACGATGGGGTCAGTGACTGCATTTCTGCATTTCTGCGAACAAGGAGTCAAAACATCGGCCAAAGTTTACCAAGAAACCGTTTTGGAAGCTGTTGTGAAGCTTCGTAACAATTCCCTGTTCCAAAACCAGCCATGGACTTTCCAGCAGGATTCTGCGCCGGCCCATAAGGCTAAAACGTCCCAGGCCTGGCTTCGAAACAATTTGCAAGCGGTCATTTCCTCTGAAGAATGGCCCTCAGGCAGTCCAGCTTTCAACCCCTTGGATTACAACTTGTGGACGGTTTTAGAGGACAAGGTTTGTCACAAAAGATACCCCAACATTGAATCTCTTAAGACTGCTTTGGTTCGAGCTGTGGCCAATTTTCCAATGGACGAGGTTCGTGCAGCTATTGACGATTGGCCAGTGCGACTTAAGGCGTGTGTAAAGGCAAAAGGCGGTCATTTCGAATAAGTAGATTCTTTTTGGATATAATATACATCAATTAATATATTAAAAAATGTTTGGCCCAAAAACATTTAGTACTTTTTATTTTACAGCATAAAACGTGTGTAACAGTATTTATGTCCCTACTAAGTATAAATGAATAAACTTCCAACGCGGGACACGCCACATATTATTGGGCATGTGAAATGGCCAGATTGTCTAGATCCAACCCACAAATCGAGCTTGTGACTTATTAATAGTCATGGCAAATGCCAATCGAATCGGAAATTGTAGACGTCTGAATGGAATGGGTGAGTCTGAAGGGATCATTTGGATTCGTGGCAGGAGGTCAAGTTCACCTTCAAATTTGACGTTTAAAATAGTAGCTTAAAGAACATAGCCAATATTTTTTATGACTAATCTTGTACCGTTTCATAGCGTAGGTGCACAAGTTATGTGGTGGCATTCCTGGTTAATCCAGGGAATTCAAAACTGATTGTGCTTCGTCAGGATCCTTAACATCCTTTACAGTGTCTTAAAGTTTCAGTCCCTGTACTGAAACTTAACCGCCTTGGCCCACTGTGACACTTCTCGACAATGTCTCAGTATGTCTAGATCATTTGAATTCCATCTATGCGAACTGCTTAGGGCCCCCGCAGACTGCAGACTTTTTATCGGCCGATAGTTTAGTCGGGTTGGGCTGAAAGTGCGCACACCGAGCCAACTAAACAGTTTGTTTGGTGAACAGGGCGCAGACTATCCAACAGTCGGTCAACTATTCTCGAAATAGTTTGTAACTGATTGTAACCATACTGATTAAGAAACCGACCAAACTATCGGCCGATAAAAAGTCTGCAGTCTGCGGGGGCCCTAAGAAGCCGACCAAACTATCGGCCGATAAAAAGTCTGCAGTCTGCGGGGGCCCTTACTGTTCAATTTAAATTACAAATGTTAATGGTCAAAGTTTGAGCATTAAATCATTCTCTCTCTCTACGTTTGCATATTTGCATCTTCAAGGTGATTCATTAGTAGAAAAAGACAACCCCCCGCCGCAAAGAGTATAAATTAATTGGAAATCTCGTTCTTTCTAAACATGAACCACATGGTAAGTGTCTCGCAACCAATCGAATAATTGCAATTTTAATAAAATATTAAAATCTGATATTGTCATCGATGGCGGCGGCGGACCCAGGAAAAGAACACAAAACAAAATACTAAGCCCAGTCAAAAGGACATACGACTCGCAAGTGCAGATGGAAGAGGAAGCAGGGGGTAAACTAATTGCTATCATTAAAAATACTTACACTTGATATGAACAGACAATTAATTATGGTTATATCGGAAACAGCCAGACAGACACTAACACTTGTATGGACGCACTTACTCACAAACACACACGCACGCATGTGCAGGCAAAATCCAACAGCAGACAATGTCTATGGTGGTTGCATATACCAAAAGTAAATTATCCTACACACGCATACAGTCGCATGTTACAACACACTGGCAAAAGATTACACACACACTCGGACACATCATGAACTGATACTGACGCCATGGAAATGAAGCGTAATAATGGTTTGCAATGAAAAGGACATACATGTCGACAGTGACTCACTTACATGTTTTGTACGCATATAAGTAAAGGGTGGTTATTTATGCGAGGCAAAGCATCTTCAGTTGGCAACTCTGCTTTTGGAGTTAGCGACTTTTTGAGCTGTCACTTGTTTGACATGTCTAGCCTTGATTCGATGAAGTAGTCATATTATTAATCTCTGTTTTTACAAGAAATCTTATTTTAAAAAAGACTCCGCGCCTCTGTCCAGATTTTGACCAAAGTGTATTTGTGATAGAGTATGACTTCTGGAGCAGAAATATTGCGACTATACACTGGCATGGACTTATTTCATTAGGCTCAGATATAAGTCGCACATAACGCTTATGTGATTTAGTCAAATTTGAAATGTGGCCTGTAAAGCTGAAGGACCTCATAACCAAAAGCTTCATTGTACGGATGTAAATTGTAAGTCACACCTTAACGTACAGTTTTTTGAGCAACTTAAATTGGCATTTCTTTGCTTCAGTGTTTGGCAAGTTCAACCATGGAGAGATACGCAATTGAGCAGGGCGTTATGATTGTTAAAGCCTTTTACGAATATGAACGTTCAAATCAAAATGCATTTCCTGTGTTTTTTTACGAGGGTTGCTATTTATATTTCGGGTCCGGCAATAAAAACACAATAATTTATGATTGGAAATGGTTTTATTGTTTTTCAAAATATTCTCCGTTAAGATCAATCAAATTTGCATGCGCACAAACCAATTTTCGAAGCACTTTTTCCACTCCGATTGAGACAGCTCCGCAAGCAACATGACTTGTGAACATTTGCTTTGGGCGATGAAAAACGTTGACCACGCAATTTTTCTTGATGCTAGGGAATAAGAACAAATCATTGGGTCCCAAATTAGGTCTGTACGGTGGATGGCCCATCAATTCGACACTTTGAGTGGTCAAACAGCTCATCGTTTCAGCTGATGTGTGAGAGCACGAATTGTCGTGATTTAAGATGACCCGACTTCTCTTATTATCTTTCCTCATTTCTTCCAACACTCTTGGCAAACAGATGGTTGTATACCACTCAGAATTGACCGCCCCTAAGTTCCACTAAAGGCACTGTGGCAACATGGCAGGTTTTACCGAAAAAAACGCAATCTTTTGCTTCGATGTACTTCTTCTACGAACAACTTTTGTTGCATTTGGCTGGACTTGAAAGACCCATAAGGTCGATTGCTGTTTTGTTTCGGGATCATATGCATAGATCCATGATTCGTCACCGGTGACATTGTTATGCACTGCCTTTGAGCTACCGCAGTTATACTTTTTCAACATCTCTTTGCACCAATCCATACGAGCCTTTTTTGAGCATTCGTCAAATTATGTGGGATCCAACGAGAAGAATTTTTTTGTTCACGGCCAAGTGAACAAGCAACATCTTATCGATGCTTGTCATACTAATGCCCAAGGATGCCACAATCTCACGTTATGTCACATGTCGGTCTTGCTTAATTAGTTCGCGCACAGTATCGATGGTTTCTGGCAAAGTGACCGAAGTTGGACGTCCTTCACGAAATTCCTCATGGAGCGAACGGTGTCCGAGACTGAACTCTTGGCACCAGCGATTAACACTAGTTTTTGATGGTGCTTCATTGCCAAAAGTCGAAAAAAGTTGATTGAAACACTCTTCTCTCGAAGAGTAGAAAATCGTAAAAAATCATCGCTCGAAAATATTCACGGGATAATTCCATTTTTTGACAGAGATGAATTTTTCAACACACTGTAAACAAAACAATTCGCCCTCAAATGACAAAACGAGTTGAGTTATGTTGTGCTAAAAAAAAGTCAATGTTTCCAGTTTGCACCTGGGAACACTAGTATTGTCAGGACCCAAAATATAAATAGCATCCCTCGTAATCGATTAAATTTGTCCACGATCGTGAGAATTGTGCACAAATTTCAGAAAACCGGGTCTGTAGGAAGTGTGAAAACACCTATTCATGCTGGCCCAGCTCGTTCTGTTCGATGTATGGGCTGACGGCGTCATCGGACCATACTTCTTCGAAAATAAGATCTCCCAAGCAGTTACCGTGAATGGTGTTTGCTATCGCGAGATGGTAACGGACTTCTTGTGGCCAGAAATTGAGGATATGGACCTGGACGATATGTAGTACCAACAGGATGGTGTCAAAGAAACAATGGTTCGATGTTCGTTCGTTTTTAAGCTAATAGGACCTAAATTATCTTGTAAATAAAATTCCTTTTAATTTTCATTTACCCAACGTTTCGTCAATTATTTGTTGACTTCCTGAGGGGTTTCGTAGTATTAATTTAAGAATTTTACATTGAAATAAACGTTAGATTCAAACATAAACAAGTTTAATGTATTGCAACACTGTAGCTGGTATTTATGTTGTCAGTGGTTTACTGTGGTTTGGTTCGTTTGCGCGTAAAATTCAATGGCCGTGTTATCTCACGTCTTGGCGATGATAATTGGCCGCCATGGTCATGTGATTTGACACCGTTGGACTTTTTTTTAGGGATATTAAAACATCCTCCATTATGTCTCATAGTCATTGGAAATATGGACCATCTGATCATTTAATAAAAATAATTTATTTTTTAACCGACACTTTAAAGGGTGGACGATTTAACATTTTTGAATCAGCTGTAGAAAAGTCCTGATAATTTATTAAAATTTTTGTTTTTATTAGAAATGTGGAATATCATTCATATGACTACCTCAACTGGCTCGGCAGTACCTTATCCCATGAATCCAATTTGTCAGTACATTTTCGATTGTTTCGGCTCGAATCTCTTCAATGGCAACTTTGATTTCATGTTTTAACGCTTTAATTGTCTCTGGATGCCCTGTGTAACATTTATCCTTAATGGCTTTCCACAGAAAATCCAAAGGGCTTAAATCACAGCGCCAATTGGCATCACAATTTCGTCTGATTATTTGATTTCCAAAGACAGTGCTTAAATTATCGATGGTTACGTTGTCTGTGTGACATGTGGCCCCGTCTTGTTAAATCCAAATGTCGTCCAGGTTCTTTCTCTTAAATTTTTGGCAACAATAATTCGGGCATTAGCTTCTTAATGGTCACGTTTAGGCTTTCTGAACCCCGTATGCGGCAAGTTAGCTTATTTACACTGAGAAGAAAAATAACCTTATATAAAGTTAACTTAACCATCAATAAACATGATTTGGAGTCTACGTTATATAAGGTTAATTTGACCATTTTGTTGTTGACTGGTATTTAACAATAATAATAGTTAATTTAACAATTGGTTGTATTTTTTAACCATGAAAATTTTTAATTTAAAAAGTATTATTGTTGTTTTTACAATGCATTGTTAAGTTTTTTAACCATTAAAATTGTTATTATTAAAATAATTATTGTTGTTTTAACAATGCATTGTTTTTAACCATGAAAATAGTTAATATTAAAATTTCATAGCTAATTTATTGAAACAATTTTCAATTTAACAATGAAATTGTTAATATTATAAACTATGAACATTGTTATAGAAATCATTTTTAATTGTTAAGTTAACTACTTATTAGTTACCTCTTTAAACCAGAACTATGGTTACTGCTACCATTTTTTCATATAAATTAAGCCACTAATTATGTTTTTGTTTTATTTATTACATTTATTCGGTTTTATCAATATTATGACTTGAACAGTTTTTACTCTGGTTCGAGACCTTTTTGCTGTTTCTTATTCAGAATCAACTAAAAAATTGGTGAAATGTATCGGCAACGGTTGCCAGACAGACTGTTTCTAAACCCGTCAAGATTTTTCTTCAGCAGTTTTTGGCAACAATAAGTTCGGCTACAAATCAAATGACTTATACGGCAGTCCCATTATGATCAATGAGAATAACCCTTTGCGTATAGTCTTCGAACTGTGCGAAAATCAATCTTTATAGCGCAATAGCATTAAGGTTGCACAGCTAGCATGTGGTTTTTTAAAAGAGCGACATAAATTGTTTTATGATTTTTCTCACAATTACAAAGTTTCTGAGCAGAGGAGGAAAAGACAAATAGTGGGGGATAAGATAGTCGCAATTGTTGCAACTTCGTGTAACTTAAGTCTGAACTTTGTATAACACAAAGCAGATCAAAAACGTCGATACAAGAGAGCAGACTGATCTCTAAATTGTTGTACTTAGTAGGGACATAAATACTGTTACACACGTTTTTATGTTGTAAAATAAAAAGTACTGATTGTTTTTGGACCAAATATTTTTTAATATATTTATTGATGTATATTGTATCAAGAAAGAATCTAATTATTCGAAATGTCCGCCTTTTGCCTTTACACACTTAAGTCGCGCTTGTCAATCGTCAATAGCTGCACGAACCTTGTCCATTGGAAAATTGGCCACAGCTCGAACTAAAGCAGTCTTAAGAGATCCAATGTTGTTTTGTTACAACCCTTGTCCTCTAAAACCGTCCACAATTTGTAATCCAATGGGTTCAAATCTGGGCTGCCTGATGGCCCTTCTTCAGAGGAAATGAACGCTGGCAAATTATTTCGAATCCAGGCCTGGGACGTTTTAGTCATATGGGCCGGCGCATAATCCTGCTGGAAAGTCCATGGCTGGTTTTGGAACAGGGAATGGTTAAGAGGCTTCACAACAGCTTCCAAAACGGTTTCTTGGTAAGCTTTTTGACTCCTTGTTCGCATAAATACAGGTCAGTTACCCTATCGTAAGAGACACCCCACCAAACCCTCTTCCATCCTTGGGATCAGTTCAGATGCTTCCTTAGATGACCGCGCATACACTATTATTTTGCTTATTCAATTTTTCCTGAACGGTAAAATTTTTTTCATCTGTAAACAAAATTTTTCTGTGCAAGTTATAAGCGTGCTTCATCAAAAGACGTTTGCATTTTTCAATCCTTTTTTTTAAAGCTGCAGTCAACAAATGTCGGGTACGTCGTTTGAAAGCCCCAAGTCCCATGTCTTTTTAAATGATTCGACTCATGAACTTTTGCGTGATATTTATCTCACAGGCTATGATTTTCTGTTTTCGGAGCGGATTTCTGTGGATTCTTCATTTAACGGCTTTGATGACATGCGGTGTTCGAACAGAGCGTGGGCGGCCCGACCGGTGGCGGTCTTTTACATCTCCAGTCTCCTCAAACAGTTGTATGCATCGGTCGACGAACATGCGGCTAATCCCTAGTGGCCGGAGCGTTTTGAAAATATCGCTTTTTTCATTTCACACTTTAAAAGCGCTATTCCAGCGATACGATTCTCATTATCTGATCACTTCATGATGAAAGTTGAAACAATTTTAAAATCCCGTTGAAGACTAACGCTATTGAGGTTATCTTTCAAAACCCACATGACATTAACGGGGTATGTTCAGTTCTACTATTGAAATGGGTGTGTTCAATGTTGTAACAGTATGTATGCCCCTACTAAGTATATATCACACATTTCTCTGCCTTTCTCTCTTGAAAAATCCAACCTTATATAATTAACTCAGCTATTTTGTATGCACATTTAACCATATGTAATGTTATTTGGCCTTCGTTATCAAACATTTACCATGAAATATTTAACCAGACACATTGTCAAAAAAAAAAAATCATTGTATTTTCGACTCAGTGTACCTAGCACCCGATATGAAAATGACCGAAACAATCCTTAGCATATTGTGCGAAGCGAAAACGCCTCGGATGGTATTATATTATTAAATGAGAAAGTTCAAACTTTCCAATAAACCAGAAATTTGAAAAAAATATCAGTACTTTTTTTTACAACCGAGTCAAATTTAAAATGTTAAATCGCCGAAACTTTAGATTGAGTACACTAACAAATATGGGTACAAAATCATCCTTTCCACACAACACCTCTCAAAAAGATCACCCTTTACGTGTACGCCTGACTCTCTACACTCGCAAACACTGCACCAATAAAAATATAGAGGGGTCACAGCAAATGGTATTCATTCATTCGGTCGGAGTAACAAAATTGCATAAAAGGTAAAAACCAATTTGTTCAAATGCGATGCCTCCATGTATGAAATTAAAACAAATGACTGGTTATTGTTGTTGTCACTTTATCATTACACACACACATGCATTTATTTACGAACATATACATTTACGCACTAACAAAATTATACACTCTCTCTCTCACACACACTCTTCCGGTTTTGTCCATTTGCTAAGGGAAAACTTCCTGTTCTTGTATTCAGAAGAGACTCCATAACGTTGGTGTAGAAAATGTTTTATGCATATGTGTATGCGAGTGTGTGCGTGTTTCCAGCTAAATGCTCAATTCCACATTAGGGTGACCGAAGATAATCTTTAAGCGTAGCTGTGAAAATCATCGGAAGATGGAATTTTGTTGGCTGATGATCGGTGAAAAGTCAATCTTTTTACTGATTGGTCTTACTATTATTAAACCCGCCACCAAAAGGTGAATGGTATACGTATTCAATATTTCATTCCGTTTGCAACACAACGAAATATTGTTCTGGTATCCTTTAAAGTATATACATTAGGGTGGAGTGAAATTCAAAAAAAAAAAGTTAACCTCGGAAAGAGATGTAGTCTGGGGTCCTAATGAGGGGAAAAATAAAGAAAAAAATTTAAAAAAATTTTTAGGGGTCGCGCCACTCCCTAGAAATTTGGAAATTATCGCTATTTTGGCGTTGATTTTAGAAAAATCCTAAAAAGTTTTATGTCAATAAATGTTTGCAATAGCGTAAAAAATGAAATAAGGGCATGAAAAAATTTAAAAAAAATTTTCTCATTGTTCAAAAAGTAAAATAAGTCAAATCGTCCCTTCTTCAGAAAATTGACTGAACAATGAAATCGCCACCAAAGCTACAAATATTAGTCGATTATCCTCATATTTGCCTCAAATACTTTTGTTTGGGCACTGAACAAGGTCAAACTTTTAAATTTCGAATAAGTTAAGTCGTCAATTTTTAGGATTTTTCTAAAATCAACGCCAAAATAGCGATAATTTCCAAATTTCTAGGGAGTGGCGCGACCCCTAAAATTTTTTTTAAATTTT
This sequence comes from Hydrotaea diabolus, assembly GCA_963513945.1. Lineage (NCBI taxonomy): Eukaryota > Metazoa > Arthropoda > Insecta > Diptera > Muscidae > Hydrotaea > Hydrotaea diabolus. The sequence continues at coordinate 137,109,461 of OY740719.1, forward strand.
TTTCTTTATTTTTCCCCTCTTTAGGACCCCAGACTACATCTCTTTCCGAGGTTAACTTTTTCAAATTAAAAAAAAGCATGTTTTCACTCCACCCTAATATACATTCTTGATAGTCGTAAAATCTAAGACGATCTAGTCCGTCCTCCCGTCCGTGTGTCTGTTGAAAGCAAGAAAGCAGCAAAACTAAACTGCCTACGATCTTGAAAATTGGCATGCTGATGGTTTTTGGTCATAAGCTGTTTAGGATTGTAAATGGGCGAAATTGGCCCAGAAGAAAAAAAATCCTTTTAAGGGACTAAAGGTATCTCGCTAGAAAGTACACTTATTTAAGTACATGCTTAGCAAATGATAATGGACGGACAACGGTAAAATGTAAACTGTTAGTTGGGGCGCACTAAGTCCCCCCCAAAAAGGGCATAATTGCCAGGCTTTTTAGCTCCTGTGCTCCAAAACGGGCGATTAATAGTCAATATGGACACATATGTACTTCAATTAATGCAAATTTTGCTACGAACTAAAATATAGTGTAATTTTCTGGAATTTGTGTACTATTCTGGCTGAGATTAGGAATGGACACATGGGCCGAAAGTGCCCCAAAAACGTACTTATTTTGTGCGCTTAAGCTGCGGTAGAACGGTAGAGTGTACGTATGTTTGGCTTAGGCATTATCAACTGAAACGCTCTAGTGGTCTCCAAAAACGCCCATATGGACAAAATGAATATAATTAATATAACTGAATTAAAGCCATTTTAGCTATGAATCGAAACAAGGATGGACCTATAAGATTTCGCTGAGATAGATAGTACATAGACTCGATTAATGGACACTAGGCACTCTACATACCGCCCATACGGTCCTAACAAATGTTCGCTAATTAACAGCCATTCAAATATTATTAAATTTCATTAATAATCGTAATATGCATATTTAATTCGTTTTCTTTCCATAAAATACTGGATAGATGGACAATTACTAAAGTCATCCCAAAAAGGAACACGGGGGAACTTCTCTCAACCCAGCGAGCTGCGCACTGCATAAACTCTTATAACGATTGTTTTTTAGGCGAGTGGTTTTCAATCTGACAACACTTTTTTCGTAGTTGGTCTTTTTGACAGCTGTCACTTGATTTATGCTCAGATGACCGATTCGATCCTGATTTTTACAAGAAAATTTTGTTCAGCGATGAAGTTCACTCTTTGTTCAATAGGTACGTTAATAACCAAAATTGTTGCATTTGTATCGGGTGATCAATCTAAAGGTATTTTTCAAAATAAAAAAAACCCCAATAAAATCTGGAATATATGTGGTTCTTTCGAAAGGACCTTTTGTGCCATTTATATTTTGAATAAAATTTTCTTGAAATGATGGCCGCAACTACGCTTCAGGGTGTCCTATCTGGGGTTCCAATTTTGGATGACTTGTTCGAGCATTTCGAACGGTATGGCTTTAATGACACTCGTAATTTTGGTTTCCAAAACATGGATCGTAGCTGGTATGTCAGCCTAGACTTTGGACTTTGCGTAGCCCTAAAGAAAAAAGTCTTTAGCTTTTAATATTACACGATCTAGGCGGCCAACTCACCGGTCTAAAACGTGAAATTAGCTGTTTTTCGAATTAACCTCTCAAAGGATCCATTGTTTGAGCAAAAGTATGGCAAGTGGCACCGTCCTATTGAAATCAAGTGTCGTCAAAAATAAGGGCTTCAATTTCAGAAAGTCCGATATCAAGTCGCGACAGCGAGCTCTATTCACGGTTACGTTTCGACCATCGTCGTTTTTGAAAAAATATTGGCCGTTTATTCCACCAGCCCATAAACCGCACCCGACCGTGGTTTTCTCGGGGTATAATGTCACCACTTGAACCTCTTAAGGTTGCTCTGCAGCCAAAATGCGGCAATTATGTTTATTGGCGTTGTCGTTGAGCCAGAAATGTGCCTTATCAGTGAACAAAATTGTGATCGAAAACAGTTTCTCAACGAACGCACATTTCCATTATACAGTTGCACAATTTTGAGATGTTGTTTCGGTGTAAGTCTTTCCATGATGAAATGGCAAATAATACAGAAAAGAAGAACAAAATAAAGTTGAACACAACTCACTCGAAATCTGTGAAAAAAATGCTATTGAGAAAATACCTAAAGATGGATCACCCGTTGTTAATGAAAATCCACAAGTCATTGTTGAGACGCCGTTACATCCTCAAAAAGTGATTGTTTGGTGTGCTCTATGGGCAGAGGCAATCATTGGTCCATATTTCTTCAAAAAATAAAGGCGGCCATAATGTTACAATCAATGAGAAACGCTGTTAAGCCAAGAATAATGAATTTTTCGGAAACATCCTTCTGAATTAGAGGATGTTACTGTGGACGTCCTTTAGTTCCAACAAGCCGGCGCTACATGTCATACAGCCAACAAAACAATCAAGTTATTGAATAAAACTTTTGTTAAGCCTACGAGTATTTTCTTTCGTCGTGGGCCTGTGGCGTGTCCTTATTTTTTGTGCTGATATGTGGTGTCTTGTCTACGCAGATAAGCCTGACACGATTGACGCCTTGGATGAGAATATTCGGCGCATTATTGCTGATATACGGCCCCAAATGCTGCAAAAAGTGGTTGAAAATCGGCCTCTCGGCTGGAATTTATTCGTGTCAGCCGCGGTGGCTACTTGCCCGAAATCATTTCTAAAACCTAATTGCAAGCCATTCTTGGCCATAACATTAAATTAATGGGTGATCCATCTAGAGGTATTTTTTCAGAACAAAAAAATATAAAAATTCAAATCAAGAGTGGAATCTTTATTGAAAGGACATTATATGGCATTTATTTTTTGAAAATATATTTCTTTAAATGTTGGCAACTGTATTATGGAAATGAGCGTTCGGTGAGAAATGGGAAGATCCGCTGTTTTCGACCAAAATTTTGTTCAGTGATGAGGCCCATTTCTGGCTCAACGGCAAAGTCAATAAACAAAATTGCCGGATTTGGGCTGAAGAGCAACAGAAAGAGGTTCAAGAGGTGCTATTAAACCCAGAGAAAACCTCGGCATGGTGCGGTTTATAAACTGGTGGGATCATCGGTGCATATTTTTTCAAAACTGATGATGGCCAGAACGTAACCGTAAATGGTGCTCGCTATCGCGCCATGATATCGATTTTTATGCTGCCTGAAATTGAAGCCCCTAGTCTTGGCGACACTTGGTTTCAATAGGAAGGTGCCACTTGCCAAACAGCTGCTCAAACAATGGATCTATTGAGTGATCATTTCGAAAAACAGCTAATTTCACGTTTTGGACAGGTGAGTTGGCAGCCTAGATCGAGTGATATCACACCTTTAGACATTTTTCTTTGGGGTTACGTAAGGTCCAAAGTCTATGCTGACAAACCAGTTACGATTCATGTTTTGGAAGCCAACAGTACGCGTGTCATTAAAGCCATAACGATCGAAATGCTTGAAGGAGTCATCCAATATTGGATCCTCAGAATGGAAACCCTGAGGCGTAGTTGCGGCCAACATTTGAAGGAAATTATATTTAAAAAATAAATGCCCTAAATTGCCATTTCAAATAACCAATTAAGATTTCACACTTGATTTGAATTTTTATATATTTGTTTTGTTCTGAAAAAATACCTCTAGATGGATCACCCTATATATGCGTTTTATTTTTTCTTGAAAAAAACACCCTTATTAAAGCAAGTCCTCACCTCCACTTCTCGTGCGATCCAGGCGTAGCACGTTGTATGCGTCATAGCAACGCAAGCTGCAGGTGGCAATCAGTTAGTTGCCAGAATCGCAGCGACCACATGTTTCTTCGACTCATAAATTGTTTTACCTCTCTGATTTTGTTGCGTAGGCCATTGCAAAAAATTGCACTATAAGGGGTGGCAACAGCAATCTGGTGTAAGATGATGCATATTATGATGCTGTTGCGAGAATGACTGCTGGTGAGTCTCATAGCAGTCTCATGGATGGCGGTGTAAGGCGGATAAGGTGTAATCGCTGCATGGTTTCTTTATCAACGTAGTTCGCGACGATTAACCCTTACAGACGTTGCACGATAATGTATATGGTTCCGAGCAGATCCAAAGCCCGAGATTATGTTCGATCCGGCTCGGACCAGTACAATTCGAAGCAGGTATTCCGGCAAGTGCTGCTCCTACGACGAAAGAAAATGGACAAACAAAAAGTACATATCGTTATGGTGACTGCCCCTGGCCGATGGTGAGTGTTTATTTTGGGTTAATCCGTTGCATAGAGTTTATGAATCATTTGGTTGTATCTACGAGGGCGACCGCAAAAGTAACTGGCCTAACATAAAAAGAACTGGTTTTTGGAATTATTATTATTTATTTTTCAACATAATCTCCTTCCAACTCAATACACTTCATCAAACGTTTTTCAAATTTTTTAATTCAATCCGAAAAATATGATTTTCCAAGACCTTAAAAATATGCCTCAGTTTCAGCAATAACCTCGCTATTGGACGAAATTTTTTTGCCACCGAGAATTTTTTTTAAATTTGGAAACAAGAAATAATCAGAAGGAGCTAAATCTGGACTATATGGTGGATGCGGAGCAATTTCAAATCGTAATTCGGCCAGTTTTTGTTGAGTTAAAAATGCAGTGTGTGAAGGAGCAATATCTTGATGAAAAATAACTTTTTTTTTCTAAATGCGGTCGTTTTATTTTGATTTCTTCACTCAACCGATCCAATAATGCACAATAATATTCACTATTTATAGTTTTGCATTTTTCAGGATAATCAATAAATATTATACCCCTTGCATCCCAAAATACTGTGGCCATTACTTTTCCTGCTGACTTAACAGTTTTCGCCTTCTTGGGACCACTTTTACCAGCTTCTATCCATTGTTTTGACTGTTCTTTGCATTCTGGGATGTAGTGATGGATCCATGTTTCATCAACAGTTATGAATCGGCGCAAGAACTCTATTGGATTACGCTGATAAATCGCTAAAAGCTCCTCGGAATTGGTCCAACGGACGATTTTTTGGGGCAAAGTCAACAAACGCGGCACCCATCTTGCGGATAGCTTTTTCATGTGGAGTTCATCATGTAAAATACTCCAAACTTGTTTTTCGTGTATTTTAACAATATCAGCAAGTTCTCTGAGCTTTATTCGTCTATATTTAGTCACCTCAATAAATATTTATCTAATGTTTTCAATAGTAGTAGCAGTTTTCGGTCTTCCAGAGCGTTGTTCATCTTCTGTACTTGAACGACCCATTTTTAATTGTTGAACCCAGGATTTCACGCTGGAGTATGATGGTGCATTATCACCATGAACAGAATCCAATTCATCTTTGATTAATTGTGGCGTATAACCTTTCATAAAAAAGTGTTTAATTACCGCACGAAACTCTTTATTTTCCATTTTTCAAAATTTATAAAACTTCTTTACTTCAATCACCTGTAACAAAGAAAATAATCATTAAATATATCGGAAATTTTGACAGATGGCTTATAAAAGATTGCTTTTAAAAAACAAAACAAAAAAAGTTGCTAGTAAAACAGAAAATTTGCCAGGCCAGTAAGTTTTGCTGTCGCCCTCGTATTCAGTCAATTTCATTGCAATATCCGATAAATAGTTTATTTTATTTACGAAATTTTTAATTGGACGGTGGTGATAAAATTCAAACCAATTTTTTGGTTGAAGTTAAAGGGTTGTCCTTCATTACTGTGTAGATCTCGAATATAAATATTCCACTAATTTCGAAATTCAATTGAAAAAATCTGGTCACCTCTCGCCATGTGCTTTTAACTTTATCGTTGTGTTCAATTGCACTTTTCGGTCATATTGATTATAGGTATACACATACGGTAATAAAATTTCCTTAATGTATACCCACACACCTAACACGTTATGAATTTTCCGTTTGCACAGCTACAGTTGAGTGGAGGGGGGATGTGCCAGCCAGCCATAGCAAACGGAGTGAATACTCTGTGGAGTATAATGGGGGATAACTTTTTGAGCATCCGTTTCCTTGGCTTTATAGTCCCGCAAGAACATTTTCGGTAAATAAGCGAATGTCCGTGTGTATATTATTAGAAGTATTATGACAAAATTTATTAGCAGCTTAAGCGACTATTATGTGCCTTAAAATTCTTGCAATATCCAAAAATGTTCGAAATAAGTGAAAAAGCAACATTTGGTTATAATTATTTTTTTAAAATAAATTTCCAACCTATTTTGTAGTTCCCGACAAATATTATTTCGTTTAAGAGGGGCTATATGGTTGCTGTTGCTGTCATTTCCATTTGGCACTGCACCGTCCTTTGATGGGGGGTATTAGCATATGATCTCTGAATTGGAAAATTTATGCCAATTATAAGTTGCAACAACAATCGTAGCGGGTGGGTGGCAGTTCATTTGTATACTCCATCCTTTTTGGTCTAAAATTGCTTCATTAAGGCCATATTAAATGAGTTTATATTTAACTACATGTTTTTTGTGAGTGTTTACACCGGGCAACGACACGCCAGGCGGCGTCTAACCGACCAACCGACCGAACAACCACCCATGCATAACAATTATTATTTCATAAAAATAAATACCGGATTAAAAATTTTAAATTTTGCTTATGGCGTCGGCGGCGGGCGTAGCAACAACAAAAAAACACAATGAAATAAAATAATTAGCAGGGTATAATTAACAGATATCGAAAACATTTAGTTTGTTCTCAGGGACGTCATTAAAAAGGATTCAAATAAAATTCTGTTTTTTCTTCCTTGTGCGGGAAAGGGTTCAATTGCCTGTGTGGCAATAGATTGGAGTGATGGGACGATGAAGTGACTTTGACAAATGTCTGTAAGGGTAGAAGACGTGCAAAATAGGTTGGATTTAATACTCGTATGCCGATATGGTTACTATCGGGTGACAAATCTAGAAGAATTTTTCTCAAAATAAAAAAAGAAAAAATTCAAATCAAGTGTGGAATAGGTTATTCTAAAGGACATTTTATGCCATTTATTTTTTGAATATAATTTCCTTTAAATGTTGGCCATAACTACGCCTCAGGTCGTCCATTCTGAGGGTCCAATTTTGAATGACTCGTTTGAACATATCGACCGGCATGGCGTAAATGATACACATTATATTGGCTTCCAAAACTTGAATTGTAGCTGGTTTGTCAGCTTAGACTTTGGACTTAACGTAGCCCCAAAAAAAGTCTAATGATGTGATATCACACCATCTAGAAGGCCAATTCACCGGATCGAAATGTGAAATTAGCTGCTCTTCGTAAATAATAGATCCACTGTTGGAGCAGCTGTGTGGCATCGTCCTGTTGCAACCAAATGTCATCAAGAGTACGGGCTTTAATTTTAGCGTGCACTATTCACGGTTACGTTCCGGCATTTTTAAATTTTGAAAACATATGAACCGATGATTTTACCAGCCCATAAACCGCACCAAACCGTAATTTTTTCTGGGTACAATGAAACTTCTTGAACCTGTTCTGGTTGCACTTCAGCCCAATTGCGGCAATTTTGTTGTTGTTGTAGCGAATAATTGCTCTTCGGATCAATGCGGTCCATAAAACCTGCTGTCGTGGGATCGAATTTTGTTTATTGACGTTGCCGTTGTGACAGAAATGGGCTTCATCACTGAACAAAATTTTGGTGGAAAAAACGGATCTTCTTCGAGCTTTTGAATAGCCTAATTAGGAGAGGTTGTTGCGGTGTAAGTCTTTCCATGATGAAATGGCAAACAAAACTGCAAAAAAAAAGAATAAAGTTTAACACAACTTTAACACACTCTGCGAAAAAGCACTATTGATAAAATACTTGTTTTATTGCCACGACAACAATACAAGTAATATATTATCTACCCTTAAAAGCATGTCCGTCGCAACCATAGTATTGGTTTTTTGAATTTCATTTTGACAATAGTTTGATTGCGGCAATATCAATATTGTTGAAATGTAGCAATAGTATAATTGCCAAATTGCCATGTAAACATGATTGATGCGACAAAATTATTGCTGCTTAAGATTTCTGTTAACAGTTATATGATTACGGCGAGCTTACCGTATGGTTGAGACTATGAACTAAGCAGCTTTAATAGACCAACGTTCATACACGTATATATGCTTGTGTGGAAGCACTTTTTTTGGTATACAAAAAAAACATACTCTCACACACCATACAATGTATTGTAGTTGTCCATTATAAATAAGAGCAACAATCTGAAAACGGACGGATGCGAAGGATTTTTATGGTGTTTACTTTGTTTACCTTGGTTAATTAACGAGCAGCCGACTGGTGCTCGGTAATTTAAAATCTGCACGCAGATAAAAACATGGTTACTACATGGTCACCGCAATAATAATATGTTCTCCGCAATAAAAGTATGTTCGTCGCAACCATAGCATTGTTAACTGAATTTATTTTTGACAATAGTATAATTGCTGCAATATTAATATTGCTGAAATGTAACAGTAGTATTATTGCCAAATTTAAAAGTGAAAATATGGTTATAGCAACAATATAAATATGGTTGGTGCGACAAAAGTATTGTGTTTTGCGTTTTATGTTAACAATAATATGATTACGGCAATCATACTGTATGATTGTAATTTTTCTTCATTTAAATATGTTTTTAAGAGCAAATGTTATTGGTACGGTTCTAATGCAATAATAGTACTTTTTTTTTATCGAAATTAAAATATTTTAAACAAGCTGCTTTAGCTTTGTTTAACGGAAATTTTTTTAATAAAAACGCTTACGTTTATTTTAACTTATTTTTTCTGCCGTGGATAAATCACTCCTTTTATTTTTAATTAAAGGTATATTTGAATAATTTTCATATTTCAAATCTATTGTTGCCAACTAAAACCAATTCTAAGAAAAAATATTGGGGATCAAATCAATTGTCGACAACTTAAACAAATTCTAATAAATTATATTGGGGATCATAGTAAAATTGTGTGTGACCATACTATGGTTGTAGGGATCATAACATGGTTGCATTTGAATCATACTATGGTTGTGAGGATCATACTAGGGTTGTATATGAAACATACTATGGTTGTGAGAATCATACTATGGTTATGGAGATCATAGTATGGTTGAGTGTGAATCATACTATGGTTGTGGGGATCATAGTATGGTTATATGTGAATCATAGTATGGTTGTATTTTAATCATACTATTGTTGTGAGGATCATAATATTGTTGTACCACAACCATATACCCAACAATAGTATTATCCTCTTCGAAATTGTCACCACAACCATACTTTTTTTTCTTAAATATAAAGTTATTGATGTTGGTTTAATCACATTCGTTGTTTGGGGTCTGAGGATGGCGTTCACCGAAACTGCTGTCGCCCCTGCTTGCAGCTGAAAGTCTTTTCGACCGTTTTTTTATTAAATAGTTTTATGTGACCCATACTATGGCTGTGAAGATCATACTGTGGTTGTTTGTGAAATATACTATGGTTGTGAGGATCATATTATGGTTTTGGCCATCAAAGTATGGTTCAGTGAGCATCATAATAATGTTGTGTGGATGGATCATAATATGTGACGCGCAAAATAGAAAGGGACCTAAGGTTAAAATCCAGTTTTGTTCAGGAGAGCCATTTCAAAGATTAGGTCCCTTTCTATTTGCGCTTAGAATCGTCGACTTCACTTTCATAAAACGCGCATATCTCTGGGAGGGAACACTTTTAGGGCGTGGGATTGGTCTCATTTGATGCTCAGATGTTGTCCACATCAAAAAAAAGAAAAAATGAAAATTGTTTTTTTACCCTTAGGTCCCTTTCTGTATGCGCTGTCACATATGGTTGTCTGTGGATCATACTATTATTGCGAGGATCATAATATTGTTGTGCCACAACCATATACACATTAATAGTATGGTGCTTTTCGAATATTGTCACCCAAACGATTCTTGTTTGCGGTGCCGAAACCCCGTTGGACAACCAGATTTTCGGTTGCAGGTACTATATGTGACGCGCAAAATAGAAAGGGACCTAAGGTTAAAATCCAGTTTTGTTCAGGAGAGCCATTTTAAAGATTAGGCCCCTTTCTATTTGCGCTTAGAATCGTCGACTTCACTTTCATAAAACGCGCATATCTCTGGGAGGGAACACTTTTGGGGCATGGGATCGGTCTCATTCGATGCTCAAATGTTGTCCACATCAAACAAAAAGTGAAAAGTTGATGAAAAGTTTTGTTCAGGAGAGCCATTTTAAAGATTAGGTCCCTTTCTATTTGCGCTTAGAATCGTTGACTTCACTTTCATAAAACGCGCATTTCTCTGGGAGGGAACACTTTTTGGGGCATGGGATCGGTCTCATTTGATGCTCAGATGCTGTCCACATCAAAAAAAGAAAAAAAATTGATTTTTTTTACCCTTAGGTCCCTTTCTCTATGTGCTGTCACATATGTTTATAACACAATGTGTGGCAGTAAAAAATGTGTGGGAAGTGACATAATTTTCCTTGTAAATTTTTCCAACTTAAGCGCACGATGTTTATTGTAAGTAAGAAAAGGTTTTTAGAGAATTATATTAACATTTGTTATGATTGAAGGAACTCTCGCAATTATGCTTGAAGTGCCAATTTATCTCGCCCTATACCTTTTGAATTGTTCTTGGCTTATTGACGTATATTTTCACTTTTAAACATGCCCAAAGGAGTCCAACGGTGTCAGATTACATAATCGTGGCGGCCAACTAACATTGCCACGGCGTGATATTAGACATTGCATTTCTCGCAGAAAAGAGCCATATTTTCTTTAGCTGTGTGGCAAGTAACGCCATCCTGTTGGAAACACGCTTTGTCCAAGTCCATGTCCTCAATTTCTGGCCCCAATAAGTCAGTTATCATCTCGCGATGGCGAACACAATTCAAGGTAACTGCTTGTTCGACCTCATGTTCGAAGAAGTACGGCCCGATGACGCCGCCATCACATAAGCCGCAACAAACAGCATCGTTTGTGGCTACATCGGCTTTTTAGCAATCTCTTGTGGATTCTCCCGAATTCGTCAATTCTGCTTGTTAACGAATCCACTGAGGTGAAAATGTGCCTCGTCGCTGAATATCATTTTTATTAAAAAAATCACCTTTCCCTTCTTGAAATGGAAAGCCTGTAAATCAAATCTTTATTCATAACTCGCACCAGTGCTGTTTATGAGATGTTTAATTGTTGGGCATGACGAAGAGTCGAGGTTGACGGCTCTTCTGCCACACTGTCGCACAAAACAGCTATGGTTCCGCAGAGGGGACTGTACGAGCATGTACAATTGTTTTGACGTTTCTTTTAGACCCGGCTTGAAATTTGCTGACCAAAAATCACAAAGTGCACGAAATTTATTTTAATTTGAACAGCAATTTTCGTAAAAGACTTGAATATTAGAAGTACAACAGGACAGAAGTAAAACAGTTATTTAAATTGATTACCCCTGATGATGAACGACGAAGTCAGTTCGAAATATTGGGTTATTTAAAATTAAATAAACTATAAAAACACCAACATCTGTTTTTTGCTTATGACCTCAAGCCTAACAATAACTGAAAAATAGACTTCAACAAACTTAACGCGCTGCTCATTTGTGTACCTCTCATATTAAACAAAGAAATGCCAATTTAAGTTATGTTATAGGCTGTTTCCACTACGGTCGCGTCCACGTCCGCATCCAAAAATCAATGAACGCGCGTTAAGGCCCATACAAAAAACATAGGCAGTTAGGTATGGGAAAAAGTCGCGTTCATATTGGACGCGTTTATCGATAAGTCGCGTTTACTATAAAATCGATTATTTTTGCAATCGAAACCCATCCATACCTATCAATGGCAAAATCGCAGATTGCACATTCCTATGAACACAGCTGTCAATCAGTATAAATAAAAAAAATCCAAAATGCAAAAAACAGGAGGTAAGTTAATATTTTTGCTTTTGTTTAAATAATATTAATTTTTCCAATTATTTTAGAATTTAAAAAGACGGAATGGACAGCAGTAACAACACTACATCTGTTGGACCTCTGGGAGGAAATCATTGATGGCCTGAGGGGTGCTCGGAAAAACACCCACATACACAAAGAGATGGGCGAGAAGTTGGGAGTGACTGGCGCCGAAGTAAAAAACAAACTGGACAATTTAACGAAAAAATACAGGTAATTTTTTAAATATAAATTATATACCAATATTTTTTTGGAATTAAATCGATTGAGTTTATTGCAGAAAGGAGCAGGCGCCACTGCGGTTAGCAAAATAATATCATTTAACTCCGATGCGTTTTCGCCTCGTCCAACTGGCTAAAGGTTATTTTGCAGGGAATGAAGAATTTTACCGAAAAATCGTGTTTTCATTTGTATCTCGGTATCTACGAGGGCGGTTCGGAAAGTTCTTAGCTTATCAATGAAAGAGAATAGTTAGTTTTTCAAAAATATTTTTATTTTTCAATAAAATCTCCTGAAACTTCAATACACTTAGTCCAACGCTTATCTAGCAATTCTATCTCTTGATTAAAAAAGTTTTCCTCAAGATCTTCAAAATAGTGGTTTACAACTGTAGTTGCATCTTCGTTTGAGGTAAAACGCTTGCCAGCAAGGAATTTTTTTAGATTTGGGAACAGGTAAAAGTCACTGGGAGCTAAATCAGGAGAATAAGGTGGGTGGTCAAGCAATTCGTTCTTTAATTCCTTGATTTTAGCCATTGTTAAAACACTCTTGTGCGCTGTCTTGATGAAAAATTATTGTTTTGTGTTGTAAGCCAGGACGCTTGTCTCGAATTTGTACATTTAATTGATCTAAAAGGTTGCGATAGTACTCTGAATTTATTGTTTAACCTCTTTGCAGATAGTCAATCAATAAAATACCTTTGAAGTCCCAAAAAACCGTTGCCATAACCTTACCAGCCGATTGAATTGTTTTTGCCTTCTTTGTGGCACTTCCTCCAGCTTCAGTCCATTGTTTGCATTGTTCTTTTGTCTCTGGAGTATAGTGGTGGATCTATGTCTTATCAACAGTTATGAAACGACGCTTAAAATCCATTTTATTTCGCTGAAAACGATCCAAACAAGCTTGAGAAATGTTCATTCTTATGCGTTTTTGGTCGACTGTTAACAAGTCCGGCACCCATCTTGCAGAAAGCTTTTTCATCTGTAGTTCTTCATGCAAAATTAAATGGACTCGATCATTTGAGATGCCCATGATATTAGCTATTTTACGCAATACCATATCATGCACTTTGGCTACAATTTCTGTTGTTGTTGCTGTTTTTGGACGTCCACTACGTGGTTCATCTTCAATGCTTGTACGACCACGTTTAAATTCAGCAACCCAATTTTTTACTGTTGCATATGAAGGAGCACTTTCACCTAACACATTCACCATATCATTATGAATTTCTTGTCCCGATAAACCTTTTTTTATGTAAATATTTAATGACACTACGCATTTCTAATTTTTCCACTGTAAAAAAATCGCGGATGCGTCTTTTGTGAACACCTGTTTCTATATGAAGGAGTTGCCAGATCGAAACAAAATTTAACATGTGTTCAAAGCAGAGATGGAAGTTTCCAAAACACTTAACTTTTTTCTGTTTTTGTGCTAGGCTAAGAAGTTTCCGAACCCCCCGTATGTCACACATGACTTTTGAGAAGCCAATGTAACCACAACGAGTCATTTTTGGTGTGGATTTTGGACTGGTGGCATCATTGGATAATTTTGCTTCGAAAATAAGGAACTTGCCGCCATTATCGTCAACCTTGAGCGTTACCGCGCCATGCGCAACGTATTTTCGTTTCCTTATATTGATCAGCATGACATGGACGGCATTTGGTTTTAAAAAGACGGGGCCACATGTCACACCGCCAACACAACCACCGATATTTTACGCACTGTTGAAAAACGAATTGTCAGCCGAAATTGTGATTTCAATTGACCACCTCAGAGCTGTGATTTAAGCCCTTTGGATTATTTTCTGTGGGGGAGGACCATTAAGGATAAATATTACACAAAGCATACAGAGAAGCGTTACAACATGAAATCAAAGTTGCGATTGAAGAGATTCGATCCGAAACAATCGCGAATGTGCTGAAAAATAGAAAAACTATTAAACGTCAAAGTTCAAGCTTTCCAAAAAAATGTTAAATTGCCCTCCCGCTATCTTGCAGCGACTGTCTGCCTGTTGAAAGCTCCAAACAATCGAAACAAATAAACTTTTATTTTGAGGAAGGAAATTTATCTACCAGCACTCTTATGATTCATTATAAATTGTATCTAAAGAACGGAATGTCAAAATAAGTATTCTTTGTCCTATTCTAAATGGTTGACAAAGATACAAGAGACAAAACAGACAACAAGTCTATCAGTATTAAAAAATAAACAACAAATTATGCCTAAAAAATTTAATACATATTTCTCTATTTTTAATTTGCTCTCATTTTAGAGTTGGCATCACTGCTGATTTGATCTGCAGTTGTAATAAATCTACACTGTATTGCTACAACCACACGATTACTAAGTTTCCTTAAGCCTGCAGTTGGAGAATTGTGTTCTGAGTATGTGATTTTAACCAGACGTTGGCAAACACTAAAGCTAGTACTCGCCCTTGTGTCATTTTACGTTCTGCAATGTAAATTGGACCGTAAAAGCGGACGATCCACGAATTGTTTTTGTGGAGTAAAGCAATGGATCTAGTTTAAGCGAACAATATCATTTGATGAATAGATAATCAATCTAAGGCTATAGCTAAGCTATAGCCCACTGTGCACTAGTTTGCCACAGAATAATACCTCAAATGGATCCCGAGTTGTCAGATAGCCCATAGCAGGTATTTGAATGGTATTATTTTATACTAAAAATGACAAGCTCCCAACAATGTCGTGATATAAAATATTTCAAAGAGAAGCCACTTTTATATAATTTTACTTTAAAACCCACCAAAGTTATTTCGTGACTTACTGGCAGATTCGTAATTGCACTACCAATATGAAATTCGGAAAGAATTGAATTTGTTAATACCCACTATATCCCATTGAGGAACAAGGCAAAACTTCTCTCAAATATGCGCAGTGCATGATGTAATTCTTATACTCAATGACCGGACCCACTGTTTAATGCCGGTTCAGAAAGACTAATGCATTTTAAAAACAACTTTTTACATGGTTTAGAGATAAATCTCTAACCTGTAAAGTCGTTGGCGTTTACAAGGAATATATTTTTGGAAATACGGCTGGCAATGGAATATGGATAAACACTGGAACTTAAATAGGTGAGTTTTTAAATTTTACTAACATTTGATTTATTTGCTACCCATGTCCCATTCACCATATGTGACAGCGCATAGCGAAAGGGAACTAAGGGTAAAAAAAAAACAATTTTCATTTTTTTTTCTTTTTTTGATGTGGACAACATCTGAGCATCGAATGAGACCGATCCCATGCCCCAAAAGTGTTCCCTCCCAGAGATATGCGCGTTTTATGAAAGTGAAGTCGATGATTCTAAGCGCAAATAGAAAGGGACCTAATCTTTAAAATGGCTCTCCTGAACAAAACTTTTCATCGACTTTTCACTTTTTTTTTTATGTGGACAAGATCTGAGCATCGAATGAGCATGGAGTGGTCAGATAATGAGAAACGTATCGCTGTAATAGCGCTTTTCAAGTGTGAAATGAAAAAAACGATATTTTCAAAACGCTCCGGCCACTAGGGATTAGCAGCATGTTCGTCTAACGATGCATAAAACTGTTTGCATAAAACTGGAGATGTAGAAGACCGCCACCGGTCGGGCCGCCCACGCTCTGTTCGAACATCGCATTTCATCAAAGCCGTTAAATCAAGAATTCACAGAAATCCGCTCCGAGAACAGAAAATCATGGCCCGTGAGAAGAATATCACGCAAAAGTCCATGAGTCGAATCATTATAAAAGACTTGGGACTTGGGGCTTTTAAACGACGTACCGGCCATTTATTGACTGCAGCTTTAAAAAAAAAATAGGATTAAAAATTGCAAACGTCTTTTGGTGAAGCACGCTGATAACTTGCACAGAAAAATTTTGTTCACCGATGAAAAAAGTTTACCGTTCAGGAAATATTTAACAAGCAAAATGATAGAGAGTATGCGCAGTCATCTAAGGAAGCATCTGAGCTGATCCCAAGGGTGGCAAAGGGTCATCACCCAGCTTCAGTCATGGTTTGGTGGGGTGTCCTTACGATGGGGTCACTGACCTGCATTTCTGGGAACAAGGAGTCAAAACATCGGCCAAAGTTTACCGTAAAACCGTTTTGGAAGCTGTTGTGAAGCCTCTTAACAATTCCCTGTTCCAAAACCAGCCAGCAGGATTCTGCGCCGGCCCATAAGGCTAAAGTGTCCCAGGGTGGCTTCGAAACAATTTGCCAGCGTTCATTTCCTCTCAAGAATGGCCCTCAGGCAGTCCAGGTTTGAACCCAATGGATTGCAAATTGTGGACGGTTTTAGAGGACAAGGTTTGTCACAAAAGATACCCCAACATTGGATTTCTTAAGACTGCTTTGGTTCGAGCTGCGGCCAATTTTCCAATGGACGAGGTTCGTGCAGCTATTGAGGATTGGCCATTGCGACTTAAGGCGTGTGTAAAGGCAAAAGGCGGACATTTCGGATAAGTGGATTCTTTTTGGATACAATATTCATCAATAAATATATTAAAACATATTTGGTCCAAAAACATTCAGTACTTTTTATTTTACAGCATAAAACGTGGGTAACAGTATTAATGTCCCTACTAAGTATTTGACCTTTTTCACTTTTTTCATAAAGGCCGAATATTTAGTTGCAAGTCATACCAGGCTATAACGTGTATTATTATGCGGTAGTCCCTACACAAAAGACAAACCTTAATTCAACCAAAAGATTGATATGTGAATTTAATCACCACTCATTTAAAAATTTCGTAAATAAGCTAAACTTTTTATCACATAAGTATATTGCAATGATATTCAATGAATGGAAACAACAACATAATCCATGCGCTGTCTCGCGTTTGTGTGGGTGTATGTATGTAGTGAGAAAGATTTTTAGTGTGTTTGGTGGAAAACTACAGCAGGCAGTTCTCATTAAGTACTAAATGGCCTGGCCTTAAGTGTACAGGGTTTTCCATAAAGGTCAAAAATATTTTATATATTAATAAAACACAAATTAAGATATAGAGTTCAAATTTATTCCATAGTGTAGTGCAAATGTTACATTTTAAGAATGAAATTCCGTTTCGGTCATATGACCACCACGAGCCCGTGTACAGCGATCTATTCTTTGGAGCCAATTTTCCACCACTCTTGCACACATTTCGACCGGAACGTTGGCAATTTCGCGTTGGATGTTGTCTCTGAGCTCGTCTAAAGTGGTTGCTTAGACCAACGACTTGATGTGGCCCCATAAAAAGAAATCCAATGCCGTTAAATCGCATGAACGAGGTGGCCATTAGACCGGACCATTTCTCGAGATAAAACGTTCACCGAATTTACCTTTCAGTAAATCGATTGTAAGGCGTGCTGAGTGGCTAGTGGCACCGTCTTTTTGAAACCACTTATCGGCGATGTCAAGCTCATTTAATTCTGGCCAATAGAAATGTTCTAACATGCCACGATATCGCTCTCCATCGTCAGTAACATGACGATTGTTTTCATAGACGACAAAATACGGCTCAATCACTCCTCCGTAATGAAAACCACACCACACAGTAATTGTTTGCAGATGCAATTGAGTATCTTGAAGAACGTGTGAGTTTGTTGCTGTCCAATAATGCATGAAATTCTGGATTTTCGTGAAACATTGTCACAGCCCAATCGAAGGAGTTTCGGCGTTTCAAATGATCAAGTGGCTTTAGTTCTTGGGTCAGTTTGATTTAATATGGATGCAGGCCAAGATCTTTATGCAAAATACACCACAGTGTGGTTTGAGAGATGCGCAATTCCTTGGAACGACGTGGAACCGACTGATTTGGCTCTATGAAATAAAGCCCCAAGAAATAAGGCCCCAAACTGAAAATGAAATAAAGCCCCAAAAATTTTTAAAGAAAGCAACAACAACGATATTTGGGGTGTTGTTTCATCTTTTTTAGGGCTTTATTTCATTTTGTTAATTAGGGCATTATTTCATAATAAAATGAAGTCATTAATTCTAAAATGAAAAAAAGCCATAAATATTATTTTTAGGGTGTTATTTCCTTTTTTCTTAAAAGGCGAGATTTTGCAAAATACAAGCTGTTATGTATCGCTAACACAAGCTGAATAATATTAATGCATCGCTAACACTCCAAAATTGGCGCGAATTTTGAATTTCTTACACTTTCTTAAAATTGAAATTCCAATTAAATTCAGTTTAATGAGAGTGTAATTGAACAAATTGTTTTCGTAGGTTTCATTATTGCCAAGCTATAAGGCGAAATATGTGTAGCCGAAAAGTATTGCTTGACAATATCAAAGCTTCGAATGCAGCATCTGTGGCTTATCATAAAATAATGGCACTTCCGTTGTTGGCGTCAGGTTCAATTAGGTTTGCTTTTGCTGAAGTCATATCAACAATTTTCGTAATGGATAGCAAGGGAGTATTTTTTTTACCATTTTTGAACTATTTTGAAAAAACAGTGGTTACAAAAGGTAATTAAATTTGTAAAAGTTGCTATAAAATATACTTATTTTTCTTTGTTTTGGATTGTATGTAAAATATATCTGTTTTTAAGCAGAAAACTAGAACTTCGTCTGCTGTAGAGAAGTTTAATGGGCGGTTAGCAGAGAAAAACGGAAACTTTTTTATATTCTTTAAGATTATTCGAGAGGAAGAATTTTTTAAAAGCAGACATGCTTCAATGTTAGTTGAAAGCGGAGGACCACTGGCCAAAAGGAGAAAACGAAATGACATTCAAAGAAGTTCGAGAATTGAAGAAGCAAATACTCGGTTAGAACAGGCGAAAATATCTGCCTCCGAATTTCTTTCTCAAATGACATTGTGTGACACATGTGTTGATATGGTTCCAGATGTGAATATATTTGATGATGAAGAAGAATCTTCTGATAACAAATGGGAGGAACAAGTTAACGTTGAAGACTCCAATGAGCGTGACTGTATTTTTTGCAAAGACAGAATACAGTAAAACCCGCATAAGTGCCTTGCCTAAAATTTACAGCATTTTGAGGTATTTAAGCGGGATGTGTACTTATAAGAACCCGCTTTAGTACCTCAGGTTGGGTACTTAAACAGCCCCGGTTTAGTACCTTCTGTTGGGTAGTTAAACATTTAATAATTTTAAGAATAATGAAAATAACTTATTTAAACACAAACAAAAATATTATTTAACAAAAAAAATTTAATTGCATATTTATTAAAAACGTATTTCATATTGCTTTGAAAATTCATTTTAAAAAAGGAACATTTTGTGCGCATAATGCATAAATGTAACACATACGTATTTTATGAGATCACTTAAAATAAAGTGGATTTGAAAAATAGGTTTAAATAGCGAAAAATTGAGTTATTTTCTTTTGACGCATGTTTTGTATTTTTTCTAAACAACTTTTTTCTAATATTTCGAGTTCTTCTAATTCAAGATTATTGCCCTCCATATATTTTTTTCACTGTTTCTAGTTCCGTCAGCGCTTCTGCAAAAGAGAGTGGGTTCACTTCAATAGTAGTTTCCATAGTGTCTTCAGATGGTGACACCTCGCAAGCGTTGTCTTCCAAAATACATGACACTATTTCTTCCTCCGTAAGCTTACAGTTGAAATGTCACACCAAAAATGCCGCGCAATTTCAAACTTGTAAGTTTTCGCCCTTTGCCAGGCATTTTTACGAATCATTATTTAATGTATACTATGTATCTTGATAACTAATTATAGAAAAACTTTCGATAAATTAGTTATGGTTTAAATAAACAATCTATTATAAAGAGTTGCCGTTTTAAAAAAGCAATTGTATTCAGAAAGGTACTTAACCGGCGGAAAACGTACGTAAAACTTTATTTAATGCACAACAAATTGTGGTACGTAGGCGGGTGGAGTATTTAAGCGGGGAGGTACTTAAAAGGGTAAATTTGTTCGATTTTTTATTAAGAAAACATAGTGTCTGCAGATATTGGGTACTAAAACGGGTTAGGTGCAAAAGCGGGGAGGTACTAAAGCGGGTTTTACTGTAGTAATATTCTTCTACTGCCTTCGAAACATCTGAAAGTTTACGGCGAATGCAATTTAAAATTACAAGCAGATGAGATTTCCAAGGAATTAGAGCATTATAAATGTCCATATTGCCGACAAATTGTTGAAGATATAAGGCAGGTGTTTGTTTAACATTTGATTAATTTTTCAATAAAGAAACTTTAATTATAAAACTATATTTCTTTTCAAAAATTTGGCCTTAGTTCATTATAAAAAAAAATTAAATGGGGTGTTGTTTCATTTTAGGTTTGGGGTCTCTTTTCATCTTTTTAGGGTTTTTATTTCATTGTAAGAATTGGGACTTAGTTTCATAACGAAATAAGGCAACATTTTTGGGCCTTTATTTCATTTTCAGTTTGGGGCTTTATTTCATAGAGCCGACTGATTTGGCTTATTTTGAACGTCGGACGTGGGTGGGACTATCATTATGGCCGAAAGTTAGAGTAAGCGCTCTTAAATTTCCGACCACCGACTCAAATTTTTTAATGATTTCCAAACGTTGCTCGTAAGTGAACTGTACCATGATGAAAATTATAACTTCGTCTGACGTTTTGACACTTAAACATAATTAAAAATGTTTGAGGGTGCGTTGACATAAAGGTACAAATTGTTAGGTCCCTATTGGAAAACACTTTAGTTACAGCAGATTCGTTGCTTGGGGTCTCATGAGTGTAAATTGACGATCACGGAAACTGTAGTCATCCCTGCTTGTCACTAAGAGACTTTGCGACTGCTTTTTAAAACAAATTTAGAAGTTTTTCTTTTTGTAAATTATTTGTATGCCATCCCTCATAACGAATATAGTTTCGATAAACGGCATATGTGACGCGCAAAATAGAAAGGGACCTAAGGGTAAAAACCAGCTTTGTTCAGGAGAGCCATTTTAAAGATTTAAATACGTGTATCTTTGGTGTACCATCACTTTCATAAAATGCGCATATCTCTGGGAGGGAACACTTTTGGGGCATGGGATCGGTCTCATTCGATGCTGAGATGTTGTCCACATCCAAAATGTGAAAATTGATTTTTTTTACCCTTAGGTCCCTTTCTCTAAGCGCTGTCACATATATTTGTTTGTAAATATGTGAATGTGATTTTGCTTATCGTTTAAAATCGAACCTTTTTTTGATAAATATCGTATGAATATTTTAGTTAGTATGACCAATTTTTTATCACAGAATTCCTAATTAATTATTTGTTTGAATATTTTAATTTAATCGAAATTTTTTTCGGTATATTTAAATGCTATGGCCATCTAGCATTTACATAAGAGCAAAAGTATTATACTTATATAAATCAAGAGTATTTCAATAATTTTAAATTATTATAACAA
The DNA here is from genome assembly GCA_963513945.1 of Hydrotaea diabolus. Classification (NCBI taxonomy): domain Eukaryota; kingdom Metazoa; phylum Arthropoda; class Insecta; order Diptera; family Muscidae; genus Hydrotaea; species Hydrotaea diabolus. The sequence continues at coordinate 137,130,949 of OY740719.1, forward strand.
AATTGAATAATGGCTGCTTAAAATTTCCAGCATTCCAAAAAATGCGACCTCCTCCAGAGTCTCATGGCTCTGCCCACTGTGCCTGGCTTCTATTGCTCTGTTTTTTTTTTGTTCGAAAAATTGTTGCATTTTAATTATTCTGTGCGATATTTTGTTTATAAATTTGTTTCCAAAACGAAGCAATTAATTTGTAATAGTATTACGAAATTTGCATAATTATATTTAACATTATCGATGGAGCGAATGGTAGTTTTATTTTTATGAGCACGATAGTGTGAGCATATCGTAATCAAGTCGAAAATATTTTCACAAAATTAAATGTTAATCAGGGCATGTCCACAGGTTGGTTTGGCTTTCAGAATAATATACAAAATTGCCAAACAGCCAACCAAACAACCAACAATGGTGTCTAATCAATAATTAAATAAATATAATACTATGTATAAATTACTGGTATGTAAAATGTATGAAAAGAAAAAAAAAATTAAAATATATTTTAAAATATTTTGGTATATACTGAACATAAGTTGTGGTACACCACATCTGGGATATTATAATTTATCGATGGTGTTGGACGGATTTTTATTTTATTAACTGAAATTTAGATGTGAAGCTTCAGTCTTTTAAAAATCCTACAGTATGAGAGTAACTGCACGCTCAATATGACGGAGTGGACGAATTGAGCAGTATAGCTCCAATTAAAAATGTCTTATCCTTTTTTGGTACTGATCCCTACTGCCTAAAGGTTTACTTATCTTTGCCTCAATTTCGGCATTTCGGCTTAAGGTCCAGAAACAGTAGCCATTTACAAAAAGTGTCATCGTAACCCTATGACACAGAAAAAAGCCTTTAACTTCAACCAAAAAATTGGTATATGTGACGCACAAAACAGAAAGGGACCTAAGGGTAAAAACCAGTTTTGTTCAGGAGAGCCATTTTAAAGATTTAAATACGTGTATCTTTGGTGTACCATCACTTTCATAAAACGCGCATATCTCTGGGAGGGAACACTTTTGGGGCATGGGATCGGTCTCATTCGATGCTCAGATGTTGTCCACATCAAAAAAAAGTGAACATTGATTTTTTTACCCCTATTTCCCCTTCTCTACGTGCTGTCACATATGAATTAAATGATCAGTCAATTAAAAGTTTCGTAAATAAGCTGAACTATTAATCATATATTGCAATGATATTTAATGAATATGAATGGAAACAACAATAAAATTCATATAAGTCATGCGTTGTATCGTGTGGGTACGATTTAAGCATGTATACAATGCAAGAAATTTTTAATGTGTTCGAGAAAAACTCTTTTACTGGCAGTTCTCATTAAATGTGAAACTGCGTGCCCTTAAGTGTATAGCCGCTAAACATACTCGTAGTTACAACATTATTCATTGCTTGGGGTCTTAAGATGGTAAAGAGGCACTCACCGAAACTGCAATCCCCTCTGCTTGTAAGCTAAAGTATTTTTTGTAAATATGTGTATTTTTTCATCAACTGATATCGAAAATATTTTTGATAAACGGCACACAATTTTTTATAATGGGTGATCCAAGTAGAGATACTTTATTCAATAGCCTTTTTGACAGATCTCTTGTGATTCGTGTCATGCTGTCATGTTCATTTTTGTTTAGTATTGTTTGACATTTCATCATGCAAAGACTTAAGCCTGAACAACGTTTACAAATCGTTCAACTTTATTACGAAAATTCACGTTCTGTGAGGAATGTGTGTTCGTGCAACTTATGGTCAACATAATCGGCCTACTGAGCGTACTATTCGCAACACCATCACCCATCTTGAGACCCAGCATTCATTATTGAATAATATTTGACCGAATAGACCACGTCCAGCACGCAGTGAAGAAAATGTAGCGGCCGTAGATGAGAGTGTACACCAACACCGTGGAGAGTCTATTTGTACGCAGAGAAAAGATATGGTTACGCTATGGTCACCGCAACAATAGTATGCTCTCTATAATAAAAGCATGTTCGTCGCAACCATAGTATTGTTTTATGAATTTCATTTTGACAAAAGTATGATTGTGACAATATTACTATTGTTGAAATGTAACAATAGTATTATTGCCAAATTTAGAAATGAAAATATGGTTATAGCAACCATATAAACATGGTTGGTGCTACAAAAGTATTGTAGTTTAAAATTTACGTTAACAATAATATGATTACGGCAATCATACAATATGATTGCGACTATGAACATAACAAAACAGGTTTTATAAAGCATACATGTATGTGTGTGCGTATGTTTTTTGATATACAAAAAAACACATGCACACACATGAATGGTTGTAGTACGAGTACATTAAAAAAAAACAACAATCGGAAGGTAGTTCGAGGGATTTTTATTGTGTTTACTTTGTTCGGTGAAATACTCTTATACCCACTGGTTCTCGTTTATTTAAAATCTGCCTGCACTTAAGTATATAGCCATTGATCATGGTTTAATCACATTCGTTACTTGGTGTCTACGGATGGTGAAATAGAATTCACCCCTGCTGGCAACTAAAAGTATTTTTGACCGTTGGAATATATATTTTTGTTTCTTGAATAAAATGTTCAATAAAAAACATGGCCTCAAATCTGCCTATGAACTAAAAGTAATGCAATTTTAAATAAAATACTTAATAAAAACCTCTATTTTTGAATAAAAACAATAACCAATCCTAATAAATAATTTTGGGGACCATAGTATGGTTGAGTGTGAATCATACTATGGTTGTGGGGATCATATTATGGTTGCGTGTAAATCATAATATGGTTGTAAGGATCATACTATGGGGTTAAGGATCATACTATGGTTGATGAGAAACATATTATGGTTGTGAGGATCATAATATGGTTGTAAAGATAATAGTATGGTTGAGTGTGAATCATACTATTGTTGTGAGGATCATAGTATGGTTGTGGAGATAATAGTATGGTTAAGTGTGAATCATACTATGGTTGTGGGGATCATAGTATTGTTGTGCCATAACCATATACCCAACAATAGTATGATCCTCTTCGAATATTGTCACCCCAACCATACTTTTTTTCTGAGTGTGGCGCCGTTCTCAGCAAGTTGGACTGACGTATGGAAAGACTTTGCGCATTTTACGTCGAGATCTTAAATTGAAAGCGTACAAAATACAGCTTGTGCAAGAACTGAAGCCGCCCGACGTTCCCAAGCGACATCGCTTCGCTCTATGGGTTCTTGAAAAGTTCCAAGAAGATCCGACGTTTTCGAGCCAAATTTTGTTCAGCGATGAGGCCCATTTCTGGCTCAATGGGTATGTAAACAAGCAAAATTGATGCATTTGGGACGAAGAGCAACCAGAAGAGGTTCAAGAGTTGCCACCTCATCCAGAAAAATCAAAGGTTTGGTGTGATTTATGGGCCGGCGGAATCATCGGTCCATATTTCTTCAAAAATAATGCCGATGACAACGTAACCGTCAATGGCGACCGTTATCGTGCCATGATAACCAACTATTTGATGCCTTAAATTGAAGGTCGTGATCTCGGCGACATTTGGTTTCAGAAAGACGGCGCCACTTCACACACATCGCATCAATCAATGGATTTATTGAGAGAACACTTCGGTGAGTAGATAATTTCAAGTTCTGGGCCGGTCGATTGGCAACCAAGATCGTGTGATATCACTCCGTTAGACTTTTTCCTGTGGGGATATATAAAGTCTAAAGTTTATGCGGACAAACCCGCTTCGATTCAGGCCTTGGAGCAAAACCTCACGCGTATCATTTGCCAGTTACCAGTCGAAATGCTCGCACGAGTCATCGAAAATTGGACTCAATGGATAGACCATCTGAGACGTAGCCGCGGTCAACATTTGATGGACATAATCTTCAAAAAAATAAATGCCAAAGAATGTTCTTTCAAATGATAATAAACATTTTCGATTCAATTTGAATTTTCTGTGTTTTTTTCTTTAAAAAATAGGAAACCTCGAAATGGATCACGCGTTAAAAATAAGTGAATTTGTTTATCGTTTTAAATCGAAAATATATTCGATAAATAACGTACGAAAGTTTTAGATAATGTGTGCAATTTTTTTTATCGCAGGATTCTTAATTATTTATTTGAATTTTGTAATTGAACCTTTTTCTTGTGAACTAAACCCATGATGGCGATCTCACCACTAAATATACTTTGGGTATTTGTAATTTCGAAAAATTCCTATTCTATATGTTACTTCCCTCCCCGTGCGGCACGCGTGACTATATTTTTTAAATAATCAATAATTCCGTGACTTTTCCAACATTCCTCGAAGTTATATAAAATGCAACTCTGCTCCTATCAACTACTTTTTGTTAATAGACTTTTTTCAAATTTTGCGAGAGTTCGGAGAGAGAGTTTAGTTTGTGTTTAACAGCTGTTGAAAACATTCAACCTCGTGGATTTTGTTAAAAATGGAAAAAAATGAATTTCGAGTGCTGGTTAAACATTATTTTTTGCGAAAAAAAACTGTCAATCGAACCAAGGAAAATCTTATAAAATACTCTGGGGAATCTGCACCGTCGATTTTAATTCTAAAAAAGTGGTTTACTGACTTTCGGTTTGGTCGCACAAGTACAAATAACGCTGAACGTTCTGGACGGCTATTTAAGGCCAATACACCCGAAAATTTCGAAAGAAAAATCCACGGTGTTGGCCGATCGAAGATTAAAAGTGCGCACTTTGTAATCTTCGATCGGCTATTTCTTAAAGAAATGGCTCGGGGAAAGAGATTCAGCCCATTTTATGGACCTGGAAAAATTCTTTTTTTTGAAAGGGATTCAAATATTGAAGAAACGTTGAACTTACTGTAATGAGCTAAATGGAGATTATGTTGAAAAATATTTTTTTTTTGCAAAAAAAATCCGTTTTAATCGAAAAATACGGAATTGTCGTATTTTTTAACTGTTTAATTTTTAGAAATTCTCAATTTCATATACATTTGTATAAATTTTTCTTACTTCGGTTGAAATTTTCCCTACATTTATAAGTAAAAGCAATTTTTATATTCCAATTCCAATTTTAAAGCAATTTTTAAAATAAAATTGCAATTTTCTTAATTTCAAATAATTATTTTCAAATTTAAGTGGAAAATGTAAATTTTCATTTGAATTTTTGCCATTTGAATTAGAAATTTTAAATATGAGGTTAAATTATAAATGCAACTTCTAATTGTTGGTTGAGCTTCTCCAGAAGTCTTTATATGGATTTCCTATGACATGACTTATATTGACTTATAAGTTCCACGAACGTCAATACATCCTTAATTTCACTACCTGGTAAGGAAGATCCTTAATTTTAAAGAGATTTATTAATTTTAAATGGATAAGTTTAATTTTAATTTGAAATGATGCAGCCAGTCGAAAATCCACACCAAACAGTTTCTCGTTGTGAATGCATTGGATTCTTAATAGTGACGTGTGGTTTCACTGAACCCCCATATGCGGTAATTTTGCTTATGGACATAGCTACCGAGATGAAAATGAGCTTCATCTGAAAAAACGATTTCTCGGTAAAATACTTCATTTTCAGCCCGACAGACTTTAGACCATTGGGCGAAGTGAAAACGCATCAGATGGTGTACATTATAAAATGACAAAGTTCACCTTTCCAATAAAACCAGAAATTACAAAATATTATCAGTACTTTTCTTTTACAGCCGATTCAAATTTAAAATTTTTAAGTAAAAAAAACTCAATATTATTTGAAATTTTCACAATGTTAAATCAGAATTGGAGTTTTCAATTGTTATTTTCCCAAAATTATATACTTGGTAGGAACACAAATACTGTTACACACGCTTTATGCTGTAAAATAAAAAGTACTGAATGTTTTTGGACCAAATATTTTTTAATATAATTATTGATGTATATTGTATCCAAAAAGAATCGCTTTTTGCCTTTATACACGCCTTAAGTCGCACTGGCCAATCGTCAATAGCTGCACGAACCTCGTCCATTGGAAAATTGGCTACAGCTCGAACCAAAGCAGTCTTAAGAGATCCAATGTTGGGGTATCTATTGTGACAAACCTTGTCCTCTAAAACGGTCCTCAATTTGGCTCAAATCTGGACTGCCTGAGGGCTATTCTTCAGAGGAAATGAACGCTGGCAAATTGTTTCGAGGCCAGGGTTGGGACGTTTTAGCCGTGTGAGCCGGCGCAGAATCCTGCTGGAAAGTCCTTGCCTGGTTTTGGAACAGGAAATTGTTAAGAGGCTTAACAACAGCTTCCAAAACGGTTTCTTGGTAAACTTGGCCGATGTTTTGACTCCTTGTTTGCAGAAATGCAGGTCACGTGACCCCATCGTAAGAGACACCCCACCAAACCATGACTGAAGCTGGGTGATGACGCTTTTCCGCCCTTGGGATCAGTTCAGATGCTTCTTTAGATGACCGCGCATACACTCTATCACTTTGCTTGTTAAATTTTTCCTGAACGGTAAAAAATTTTCATCGGTAAACAAAATTTTCTGTGCAAGTTATCAGCGTGCTTCACCAAAAGACGTTTGCATTTTTCAATCCAATTTTTTTTAAAGCTGCAGTCAATAAATGTCCGGTACGTCATTTGAAAGCGCCAAGTCCCAAGTCTTTTTTAATGATTCGACTCATGGACTTTTGCGTGATATTCATCTCACGGGCCATGATTTTCTGTTTTCGGAGCGGATTTCTGTGAATTCTTGATTTAACGGCTTTGATGACATGCGGTGTTCGAACAGAGCGTGGGCGGCCCGACCGGCAGCGGTCGTTTACATCTCCAGTCCCCTCAAACAGTTTTATGCATCGGTAGACGAACATGCGGCTAATCCCTAGTAGCCGGAGCTTTTTGAAAATATTGTTTTTTTCATTTCACACTTAAAAAGAGCTATTACAGCGATACGGGTCTCATTATCTGACCACTCCATGATGAAAGTTGTAACAATTTTAAAATCCCGTTACAGACTAACGCTATTGAGGTTAGCTTTCAAACCCCCATATGACATTAACGGGGTATGTTCAGTTCTACTATTGAAATGGGTGTGTTCAATGTTGTAACTGTATTTATGTCCCTACTAAGTAGACATTTTTCATTTTTACTGAAATCTTTTGCCTCTGTTGAATTTTTTCCTATGAAAGTGCAAAGTTCTCTGTTATTAATGGAATTATTTGAATTTACGTGGTAGTTTTAAATTAAAAACTTCTTTGCAATGATTGCATATGGGTAGATTAAGCAACTACAGAACGCCGGCTTTCAACAGGACATGAAATTAGAGTTATAGGGATATTGTCATAGCGTCGATAAAAATGTCTTTGCTTATTTTTTACATCAAGAAAATGCCAAAAATATTGGCAACTGAGTCAGTTTCATGAAATTTCACTAACTTTAGTGGTCCATTTGTTCCCTCGCATATACTTTCAAAAGCATGCTATACGAGGGCGGTTCGGAAACTTCTTAGCCTAGCACAAAAAGCGCGGTATAAACAGAAAAAAGTGTTTTGGAAACTTCCATCTCTGCTATGAACACATGTTAAATTTTGTTTCGATCTGGCAACTCCTTCATATAGAAACAGGTGTTCACAAAAGACGCATCCGCGATTTTTACAATGGAAAAATTAGAAATGCGTGGTGTCATTAAATATTTACATAAAAAAGGTTTATCGGGACAAGAAATTCATAATGATATGGTGAATGTGTTAGGTGAAAGTGCTCCTTCATATGCAACAGTAAAAAATTGGGTTGCTGAATTTAAACGTGGTCGTACAAGCATTGAAGATGAACCACGTAGTGGACGTCCAAAAACAGCAATAGCAACAACAACAGAAATTGTAGCCAAAGTGCATGATATGGTATTAAATGATCGACGAATAAAAGTGCGTGAAATAGCTGATATCATGGGCATCTCAAATGATCGAGTCCATTTAATTTTGCATGAAGAACTACAGATGAAAAAGCTTTCTGCAAGATGGGTGCCGCACTTGTTAACAGTCGACCAAAAACGCATAAGAATGAAAATTTCTCAAGCTTGTTTGGATCGTTTTCATCGAAATAAAATGTATTTTAAGCGTCGTTTCATAACTGTTGATGAGACATGGATCCACCACTATACTCCAGAGACAAAAGAACAATCCAAACAATGGACTGAAGCTGGAGGAAGCGCCCCAAAGAAGGCAAAAACAATTCAATCGGCTGTTAAGGTTATGGCAACGGTTTTTTGGGACTTCAAAGGTATTTTATTGATTGACTATCTGCAAAAGGGTAAAACAATAAATTCAGAGTACTATTGCAACCTTTTAGATCAATTAAATGTACAAATTCGAGAACAACACAAAAAAATAATTTTTCATCAAGACAACGCACCAGCGCACAAGAGTGTTTTAACAATGGTTAAAATCAACGAATTATCAAGCGTTTTACCTCAAATGAAGATTCAATTACAGTTGTAAACCACTATGTTGAAGACCTTGAGGAAAACTATTTTAATCAAGGGATAGAATTGCTAGATAAGCGTTGGACTAAGTGTATTGAAGTTTCAGGAGATTATATTGAAAAATAAAAATATTTTTGAAAAACTAACAATTCTTTTTCATTGATAGGCTAAGAACTTTCCGAACCGCCCTCTACATACATATATGTTTCCTTTTGTTTTATGCGGCTAGGCATATATAATATAAGTCTATCCTTCATTAGAGGGTTTATAAAAAAACCCATGATTACTACACTATAATAAACATACACTAGTCAAATCTTCCAAAATGTGTTCTACCAAAAGACAATAGACCAGGAATTATTAACCATTTTCCAACCAAGTTAATGTGTACATGTCCTTCTCTCACATGCCGCAGAATCTTTGAGAAAATTTTGGTTTAAATCCTACACAAATTCACCCACATAGCGCGACGCCACGTTTGAACCCAACAACAGGCAGACACAGTTGGTGCAATATTTATTTCAATGAACACAACCGCAAATTAGTCAGAGAGGCCGCCGCCGACGACGCCTTACCTAGTTAGTTAAACTCAAACTAAAATATCTTGTAATCACCTGAGGCGGCCGCTAAACACAACCTCAAATCCTAGTAGCAAAACCAACCCGCACTACGCGACGTATTCAATGTTAGCGGATATCTGAGAGATAACCATGTGTGTACCCATTTATGTGTGTGAGAGTGTTGGGGGATGTATGCGTGTGTGTGCGTCGATGTTACAAAATGAACCCATGAACTGTACTTTCGGTATGGATAGTTTTACAAATTTTCAATCCTGTCGAGCACCCATACCTTTTCTATTGAAATACGAGTAAATGGCTGCTTCCGTCCTTCTGTCTTTCTATCATTGTAATCAAAGTCCAATTATAAACCAATTTCGGTTTCTACTTGGTACATTATCCAAGTTTGCGTCAAAAACGAAACCTATTGAAATGTATCCACATAGGTCATGATGTATCGATTTTAAAAACTACAGCTGTAATAGCCACATAATAAAGCTGTATGAATTTGTACTAAAGCGGTTTATGTTTTTGAATAGCTCCCATACTAATATCATACCCGATTTCAGAACCTGCAGCATTTGAAGCTACATTTTACATACGATCAGTACCAAATTTGGCACAGAGCGTTACAAGCGACAAGCACCCATCTCTGGCCCATAGCATTGCCAGATTCGAATAGCTCCCACACAGAGGTACTTTTATATTTAAGGTCCAACTGCTTTAAAAGCCACAGATTAAACCCAAGCATGCTCAAATTTTGCATGGGACCAACCAATAATTAGTCTGGTGAAGCTAAATTACATAGGTGCATATTTTTGTATTGTCCCTAAGAAATTTCCTTTCCGATTTCAGTACCTGCATTTTTAGAACCCACATTAGATGCAATTACGACCTCAACTGCAAATACCCCATTCTTGTGACATTGGATCATATCGGCCTAAGCTTTCGAATAGCCCCCACCTCAAAGCTTCCTCCTAATTTGAGGTCCTACAGTTCGGGAAGAGAGAAATTATATTCAACCAAATTTTACTTATTACATTCCTCCGGTGCAACTTCACCAAATAGGTTCACATTTTTGTATAGCTTCCACACATAGGTGCTTCCCGATCTCAGAACCTAAGTTCCAAGCAAATTTCGAATTGCAGCCTTACGAGCGACCTACAGTCCTGCTGAAATTGTATCATATGGGTCGTTCCATGTTTTCGGATAACTTCCGTAAGAAGGTCTCTCTTGAATCGAGGTCCTGCAGCTTTGAATACCACATTTAAAATCCAACCCAATCAATGAAACAAAATGCCTTATGGGTATATAGCCCCAACGAAATATATCCCTCCCACTCTAGAAGTCCTACTTTTCTTAAGCTCCACACAAAGGCTCGAAATCTTTTGAATTGGAGATTGGTGTAGAATAAATTTTATTCTTAGGGATTTTTTATTATTACCTGCTGATTTCATTTAACGATGGCTGGCTATCTGTCTCTTCGTCCGTCCGTCCGTCCGTCCCTCCATTTAAAGCCTGTAATCAAACTTTAGGTCGCAATTGTTGTCCGATTTTCATGAAATTTGGGAGAAGTATGGTCTTTGGACCAAGGACGGACGCTACTGAAATGAGTTTAGATTTGGTTCTAGGTCACACATACTTAGTAGGGACATAAATACTGTTACAACATCGAACACACCCATTTCAAAAGTAGAACTGAACATACCCCGTTAATGACATATGGGTTTTGAAAGCTAACCTCTATCTGTTACGGGATTTTAAAATTGTTTTAACTTTCATCATGGAGTGGTCAGATAATGAGAACCGTATCGCTGTAATAGCGCACTTCAAGTGTGAAATGAAAAAAGCGATATTTTCAAAACGCTCCGGCCACTAGGGATTAGCCGCATGTTCGTCTACCGATGCATAAAACTGTTTAAGGAGACTGGAGATGTAAACGACCGCCACCGGCCGCATACGCTCTGTTCGAACACCGCATGTCATCAAAGCCGTTAAATCAAGAATTCACAGAAATCCGCTCCGAAAACAGAAAATCATGGCCCGTGAGTGGAATATCACGCAAAAGTCCATGAGTCGAACGAATCATTAAAAAAGACTTGGGACTTGGGACTTTCAAACGACGTAGGGGACATTTATTGACTGCAGCTTTAAAAAAAAATAGGAATGAAAAATGCAAACGTCTTTTGGTGAAGCACGCTGAAAACTTGCACAGAAAATTTTTGTTCAAAGATGGAATAATTTTTACCGTTCAGAAAAAATTTAACAAGCAAAATGATAGAGTGTATGCGCGGTCATCTAAGGAAGCATGATCCCAAGGGTGGAAAAGGGTCATCACCCAGCTTCAGTCATGGTTTGGTGGGGTGTCTCTTACGATGGGGTCATTGACCTGCATTTCTGCGAACAAGGAGTCAAAAAATCAGCCAAAGTTTACCAAGAAACCGTTTTGGAAGCTGTTTTGATGCCTCTTAACAATTCCCTGATCTAAAACCAGCCATGGACTTTCCAGCAAGATTCTGCGCCGGTCCATAAGGCTAAAACAATTTGCAAACATTCATTTCCTCTGAAGAATGGCCCTCAGGCAGTCCAGATTTGAACCTATTGGATTACAAAATGTGGATGGATTTAGAGGACATGGTTTGACACAAAAGATACCCCAACATTGGATCTCTTAAGACTGCTTTAGTTCGAGCTGTGGCCAATTTTCCAATGGACGAGGTTCGTGCAGCTATTGACGATTGGCCAGTGCGGACAAAGGCGAAAGGCGGACATTTCGAATAAGTAGATTCTTTTTGGATACAATATACATCAATAAATATATTAAAAAATATTTGGTCCAAAAACATTCAGTACTTTTTATTTTAAAGCATAAAACGTGTGTAACAGTATTCATGTCCCTTCTACGAGGGTGACCGCAAAAATAACTGGCATGGCACATATTCTGTTTTACTAGCAACTTTTTTTTTGTTTTTAAAGAGCAATCCTTTATAAGCCATCTGTCAAAATTTCCGAAATATGTAATGATTATTTTCTTTGGTACAAGTGATTGAAGTAAACAAGGTTTATAATTTTTGAAAAATGGAAAATAAACAGTTTCGTGCGGTAATTAAACACTTTTATATGAAAGGTTATACGCCACAATTAATCAAAGATCAATTGGATTCTGTTCATCGTGATAATGCATCATCATACTCCACCGTGAAATCCTGGGTTCAACAATTTAAAATGGGTCGTTCAAGTACTGAAGATGAACAACGCTCTGGAAGACCGAAAACTGCTACTACTATTGAAAACATTAGAAAAATATTTAACCCTTTGAGGACAGCTCTTAACCCGTTGGAACCAAAAATACAAACTATGGCCGATTCTATTTCTATAGGCTTAAATAAGCAGTTTGCAAAATTTGAATATCACATGTCCTTCCTACGAAGTCCTGGAAGAAGTTGCTTATAAGCAACAATTGTCCAAAGTGGTAAAAAAAATGGGGTATTTTTACGAATACAGTTCATATTTTATTTATCAGTTTTTCTGTATAATATAATACTTAAGTATGGTATAAAAGAAAACAATTTTTGCTTGTGTTCGAACACAAAAAAACTCCACATTTGGAACATTTGGAAAGCGGAGTTCCAGTTTTACAAAGACGGCAGCGACCTTTCTGACCCCATACCACCCAATGGCCTTTTTCGTCATATCGCAATGTTTTGGCCGGATCTGGGGTGTACTTCCGTTTTAGTGAAGGCATGCAAACACTGTCTGATGACGAAGGCAAGGTTGATGGTGAGGCTTGCTGGGTGTAAGGGGCCTGTGGGTGTGACGGGTTTGTAGGAGGGCGTCCCCTTGCGCGTTTTGTGACATCAGAGAAAGTCGAAGCGCTAAGAAGCGATTGTGCTATTTTCATTTGAAAATATATTAGTGGCATTGGTTTTTACTTTAGTTTGGCATCTTTCAAATCTTTGCGATAGAGTAACCAGGCGTTTACAACAGTAGCTCCGATGCACCAGTAAACAATGCGCATATACCATTTTTTGGATCTATGATTAATTTTGTAAAGCTCCATGAGCATGTCGGATAAGTCAACTCCACCCATATGTTGATTATAGTCGTTAACTATTGATGGTCGGGGAATATGTATGAATTTTTTTTCCTTGCCACACCAACGCTTACAGGATCCCAATGGCTGGTCAGACATATAGGTAGACAACAGCTGCACACCTTTGTTATCAAACCAGCGGATTGCAGCTAAGTTATGAGTTACTTCGCATTTCATATCATACGAACCTCTACCACGTTTTTTTAGTTCGGCTTCTGAAAGAAGTTCGCATTTAGCCATTCTATTTTGCCGCACGGTGCCAGTTGCGAATATGCCCATTCCTTTTAGAGCTACCATAAGGCTTATTGAGGTGAACCAATTATCAAAATATAGTTTGTAATTTTCATGTTTGGGATTGGTCGAAGCCAAATACAAAACAATATCTGATGATATGCCAAGTCCGTATGTTGGACATGTTCCATCGCCAACATATAAAGAAAAATCATATATCATTCCTGATGCCCCAGCTCTGGTAAACATTTTCATTCCCCATTTATGGGGCTTTGCGGGATTGTACTGCTTCAGACTTGACCTCCCCTTGAAAGCTATAATCTGCTCATCCACACATTGATTTTCTTCTTGAGGTATTTTATTGAACTTATCTTTCAGTAATGACAGCAATGGGCGTACTTTATATAGCTTGTCAAAATTTGGTTCACCTTTCTTTGGCTGCTTTGAATTTTCATTTAGGTGAAAAGATGGCTTAATTTTTTCAAATCTTGATCGTGTCATACCGTCGGTTATAAAATTCAACTTCAACTCCTTTGACCAAATCATTCTTGTTCGAGGCATTTTTATGATACCCATATACAATAGTACCCCGTCGCATTTCATATGGTGAACATTTCAGTTCTATGCCAACCGTTTCCATTGCATACAAATTGCTTTGCGAAGTCATTAGTTCAAATACTTCCTCATCAAAAAATGTTTCAAAATACTCCATCGGAGTTTTTTCCTCATATACGCCATTACCTTCAGCATTTCCCCTCCATATCACATCTCCAGGTACCATATTCCGTTTTCTCCACTTCAGTGTTGACGGTTCTATTTTCTCAAAACTAGCCTCAATACTTACTTCTTCATCATCACAGCAGTTTATATTCTCAACATCCTTCAGCAAGTTGTCAATGATTTCTGCTTCCACCTCCTCGCCCCTTACTAAAATTGCCTCAATTGCCGCGTCCACAAAGTCAGGATCATCTTCATCCTCAGCAGCTTCATCTTCATCAGATGACATGTCCCAATCAAAGTTTGTAATAGCTTCAATTTCAGCATTTGTCAGGCCTTTCCTCTGTGTACGCTTTTCTGCAAACCGAATTAATTTATACTTTTTTTATATCTACTATGGACCAAAGTTGCTTATAAGCAACTTCAATTTTTAGAAAATTCTTTCTCTATAAATAATGCATTTATTTTCTATCTAAAAACATAAAGAAATTAACTTACCCTTGTACTTCAACATTTTGTTCACTATTAGTTTTTCACTTGTGCAGAAATATTTAAAAATATTTTTTATTTATTGGCAAATTTTTCGTGTACTGATCGTGCACATGAAATCACACTGAATAACTGCGTAAAATAAAACACGCAAACACATTATTGCTCTTGTTTTTCTCTTTTTCTGCACACACAACATCGTTCTGTTGCTTGCTATTTACCGTTATAAAACAGTGTGTCCCAAACGAGAATAATATGGTCTTAAAGTCAGAAGTTGCTTATAAGCAACTATTGTCCTCAAAGGGTTAATGAAGTGACTAAAGATAGACTTATTCAGAGAACTTGCTGATATTGTTAAAATACACGAAAAACAAGTATGGAGTATTTTACATGATGAACTCCACATGAAAAATCTATCCGCAAGATGGGTGCCGCGTTTGTTGACTTTGCCCCAAAAAATCGTCCGTTGGACCAATTCCGAGGAGCTTTTAGCGATTTATCTTGCGCCGATTCATAACTGTTGATGAAACATCTATCCATCACTACATCCCAGAATGCAAAGAACAGTCAAAACAATGGATAGAAGCTGGTAAAAGTGGTCTCAAGAAGGCGAAAACTGTTAAGTCAGCAGGAAAAGTAATGGCCACAGTATTTTGGGATGCAAGGGGTATAATATTTATTGATTATCTTGAGAAAGGAAAAACTATAAATAGTGAATGTTATTGTGCATTATTGAATCGGTTGAGTGAAGAAATCAAGATAAAACGACCGCATTTAGAAAAAAAGTACTTTTTAATCAAGATAATGCTCCTTCACACACTGCATTTTTAACTCAACGAAAACTGGCCGAATTACGATTTGAAATTGCTCCGCGTCCACCATATAGTCCAGATTTAGCTCCTTCTGATTATTTCTTGTTTCCAAATTTAAAAAAAATTCTCGGTGGCAAAAATTTTTCGTTCAATAGCGAGGTTATTGCTGAAACTGAGGCATATTTTGAAGGTCTTGAAAAAACTTATTTTTCGGATGAAATTAAAAAAACTTGAAAAACGTTTGATGAAGTGTATTGAGTTGGAAGGAGATTATGTTGAAAAATAAATAATAATAATAATTCCAAAAAAAACGGTTCTTTTTATGTTAGGCCAGTTACTTTTGCGGTCGCCTTCGTAAGTATATGTTCATCCGATTTTATACATCTTACATCCAGTCTTGATGAAATTTGGCACACGTTTGTTCTTTGGACCAAGGGCTGACATTATTTAAATTGAAAAAAATCCACAAAAAGCCACATATAACATGAAATTTGGCACTCGTTTGTTTCTTAGACTTAGGGCGTAAGTTATCAAGATTTAGATATATCTCCCACATATATGTTCATCCTATTATTCTGTTTTAGCTTTAAAAACTATATCCTACATCCAATCTTGATAAAATTAAATCTAGCAGCTTTTGAGCCAGGTGAACGCTATTAAAATTGAAGAAAAGCGGTTGAGATTTGGATAAGCTCCAACATATATGTTCCACCGATTTTACCGATATAAATAAAATCTAGGTAAATTGGGTCCAGGAGTTCTGGATTTAATATAGTCAGCCGCGCCTGACTTTAGCTGTTTTTTTTACTAGTTTCTTTCATTCTGAAGGTTAGAATATAATCTAGCCTGTGCAAACATTTAATTTTTTTCATAAATTTTTTTTAAAATTTTAAAAAATTATTTGGTAAGGATTTCCCAACAATATGGAATCACCCATATATTTAAGGTATTTTCCCAGTTAATCAAATTTGCCGACAATGTCTGATATCAGACAATTCTAATCAATATCTGAACTCTATCGAGAATTCTTGCCGAAATCGTTACGAATTCTGTTCGATTACTCTGAGGATTTTTTTTTTTAGAGAAGTTGTTCAGAATTTTTGTCAACCCTCTCATATGTTTTTCGTTACGAACTCGGTAAGAAATCGGAACATTTTGCCGATTGTCGTACAGAATTCTGACCGAATTCTGAAGGTTTGGTTTGCTGGGTTGTTGGTTCGTATGTTTATGTGTGTGTGTGTGTGTGTGTTTATACAGCAGATAGTAATTCTGTCCCTTAGGATAAGTACATACGGTGGAGTCATCTTAAAGCGTAAAACTTGCTGAAAACTCGACGCATTCGAGTATTTTGGACGCTATTGTTGATAATATGGCAGCTAATTTTGTTGTCTGCTAACCGAAAACTGGGCCAGTGTACACAGAAGCATATGGAACTTGCTTACAATCAGAAGACAGTGAGAGCTAAGGGGTTATCAGGATGGGTTATGTGTGTACGTAAATGAAAATCATATTAAAACACCTCACAGGTAGAAATTCTATACAATACAAGCTCACATAATCGTACCTACTCGTACAACATCAAAATTCACAGACAAACTCACAAAGAAAAAAATTCTCATACTCGTAGAAGCAAAAGATAAATTTCATAAATTTTTAAATGTATTTTATGAAACATAAAGGGAAAGGGACAGGTTTTGGCATAATGGATTTTGTCTCGCTGGTGTTGTGGTTATTCGATAATACATGTCTGCAAGAGATGGTAAGAGGGAATAGTTTTGATGGATAACTAGAGGGGGTTTACCTAAAATTAACAGCCAAAAAAGTTTTGCTATTTTCGAGCTACCTTTAGTCTCTTCATGGAGAAGTTCTGTTTCCCTAGGCCAATTTCGCCCACTTACAATTCCAACCCATTCACGACGTCCTCGAAAATATAAAACTGTTGGAAAAACTTTACAAGGAGTCAGTTTTATTTACTTTCAAAGGATGCGATTAGAGTTTGTGTTGAGTCACATTTAATAGAAATTCGCGAAAGGTCTACTTATTTACTTAGTAAGAAGGTAGTTCTGCTGGTGAAGGTTTGGTGGCAACGTTTGGTCTTTCAATTCAAAAGGCTTCGGATTCGAGCCCAAGTGCGGGTATACATATTTATTTATATATTTTTATATGTGTTCCTTAATTATACCCTTAGTCTACTGGGTACGAACGAATATATCATTTTCTATAAAAATGATATATTAATTGTTTTCTTTTTTTCTTTAAAGTATGGAGTAGGTTATTAAAAATGTAGAGCACTTCTGCAGAAGCTATGACAACATTTTAGAAAAAGGCTATTCGTCTAATGACAAGTCTATTAGTACTCCGATCTAATTTGAAAGTACTTCCAAATCACATCTTTCAGGTCTTTTCCACTTCCTTGGATGGTCTGTTTTTGGAGGGGACCTAGCTGTATTTTAGTGAACAAAGTTACTCTTTTGGATCAAAACTTGTACTTTCTGTGGCAAAGTAGAGAGTTTTTCCTATGGGTTTAAGTTGCCTATATGCTTATCACAGAGCCTGATATTAAATGTGACTGCTAGGGCTGGAGCCTTGGAGAAACCTTTTAGGGGGTTATACTCGAATGTCGATATAGACCGATATGGTCGTATTTAACCATGGGAAAGCGCATAGAGAAAGGGGTCAAAAGGTAAAAAAAAAAATCAATTTTCACTTTTTTTTGATGTGGACAACACCGGAGCATTGAATGAGACCGATACCATGCCCCAAAAGTGTTCCCTCCCAGAGATATGCGCGTTTTATGAGAGTGATGGTACACCAAAGATACACGTATTTAAATCTTTAAAATGGCTTTCCTGAACAAAACTTAGGTCCCGCGTCACATACGAGGGCGGCTCGGAAACTTCATAGCCTAGCACAAAAAGCGCGGTATAAACAAAAAAAAGTTAAGTGTTTTGGAAACTTCCATCTCTGCTATGAACACATGTTAAATTTTCGATCTGGCAACTCCTTCGTATAGAAACAGGTGTTCACAAAAGACGCATCCGCGATTTTTTTACAATGGAAAAATTAGAAATGCGTGGTGTCATTAAATATTTACAAAAAAAAGGTTTATCGGGACAAGAAATTCATAATGATATGGTGAATGTCTTAGGTGAAAGTGCTCCTTCATATGCAACAGTAAAAAATTGGGTTGCTGAATTTAAACGTGGTCGTACAAGCATTGAAGATGAACCACGCAGTGGACGTCCAAAAACAGCAACAACAACATAAATTGTAGCCAAAGTGCATGATATGGTGTTAAATGATCGACGAATGAAAGTGCGTGAAATAGCTAATATCATGGGCATCTCAAATGATCGAGTCCATTTAATTTTGCATGAAGAACTACAGATGAAAAAGCTTTCTGCAAGATGGGTGCCGGACTTGTTAACAGTCGACCAAAAACGCATAAGAATGAACATTTCTCAAGCTTGTTTGGATCGTTTTCAGCGAAATAAAATGGATTTTAAGCGTCGTTTCATAACTTTTGATGAGACATGGATCCACCACTATACTCCAGAGACAAAAGAACAATCCAAACAATGGACTGAAGCTGGAGGAAGTGCCCCAAAGAAGGCAAATACAATTCAATCGGCTGGTAAGGTTATGGCAACGGTTTTTCGGGACTTCAAAGGTATTTTATTAATTGATTATCTGCAAAAGGGTAAAACAATAAATTCAGAGTACTATTGCAACCTTTTAGATCAATTAAATGTACAAATTCGAGAAAAACGTCTTGGCTTACAACACAAAAAAATAATTTTTCATCAAGACAACGTACCAGCGCACAAGAGTGTTTTAACAATGGCTAAAATCAACGAATTAAAGTACGAGTTGCTTGACCACCCACCTTATTCTCCTGATTTAGCTCCCAGTGACTTTTACCTGTTCCCAAATCTAAAAAAAATCCTTGCTGGCAAGCGTTTTACCTCAAATGAAAATGCAATTACATTTGTAAACCACTATTTTGAAGACCTTGAGGAAAACTATTTTAATCAAGGGATAGAATTGCTAGAAAAGCGTTGGACTAAGTGTATTGAAGTTTCAGGAGATTATATTGAAAAATAAAAATATTTTTGAAAAACTAACTATTCTCTTTCATTGATATGCTAAGACCTTTCCGAACCGCCCTCGTACATGGTACTCAGCAAAATTTGTGCAATTTGTAACATACGCTATGGTTCAATTTTGCCAAGGTAGAAATCTCCCATAAGCTATATTTGTGCAAAATCGGAATTGAAATAACGTTTGTGGAGTGGAAGGATCTCAAATCGTAAAGGACCTTTATGGGGGGCAATAGGAACCATGGGCCGATATGGTTCAGTTTCACTGGGTTTCATTGTTGGTCAATCATAACTTGCCATGCAAAATATGTTTAAGTTTGTGGCTTCTATAGCGACTGGCTATACTATTAAAAAGCATTAGCCGATCAGGTCCTGTTTTAAAGGAGTTGGCTATTCTTAATTCGCTGTAACGTGTCGTACGAAGCTTGATCAAAATGAAATGTAATATGTGGCTTCTTAAGCGGCAGATTCTAAAGTGTGCAAAACTAGTTCGGCAAGTCGAATCTTATAAATAAATATAAATAAAACCAATAAGTATTCAGAGAATTATCTACCCGTAAATATATTTTAGATAATTTTTTGTACAGCAAAATGATGGTGGATATAATAAACCAAAGAAAGCCGTCAGACAAATTGCAAATCGTCACTCCGAACTAGAAACGGATCCTTCAAAGTGTCAATTGTCACACACAGTTGAACATGCATTAAAGTTCCACATGTCCTTCAATCCCAAGCAACATATTATTTTAATGAAGCGATGATGGCTCTGTGATAACAAAGGTTCATCAAAAATTATAAAACATTACTGAGCGTAGATCGGAGTTAAAGCATGTTATATCTTTAACTCCGATCTGCGCTCAGTAATGTTTTATAATTTTTGACGAACCTTTCTTATCGCAGTAACGATTTGCAGTTTGTCTGGCGGATTGTTCAATACCAATGAACTATCTAATTACATTGTCTATTAAACGGCTGGCAAAGTTTTTATCCGTTCATACATACAATATTCAAGTGACTTTTTATTTACGCTTTTCTTACCTCAGAAGGAAATAAATCAAACCTTACGTACACATTACGTGTGTAACAGGTTCTACTTCTACTTTAGTCCGAAAATATCATCACTTCCTTAAAGCATCACCCTATACTGATGGTTGGTGGTTACAGTTACTATCACTACCACTACATATTCTATGTCTGTATGTAAGGTCCTTTCTCCACTGCTTATCGTGAGCAGCTTATTTGTATAGAATTGTATCCACCATGTACGAGTAAGTGTGGGGTGGTGGGGGTTGTTTCATTCAAGCTCCCCTCCCCCTTGACAATGAAAGTATTCATATGTTTGCATGTGTGTCCAAACATTACCAGGTTTTTAATATGTCTACACTCATACACAACTGCTTACATTCGTAGACATTATATACTTGCATATATTTACACAAATAATATATGAGGCATTTCACGCTCACCGAAACAGAAACTAAAGTTGGATTTTATTAAACCAGCTTTAATAAAATCCAAATTATATCGTGAGTATATCGTGTACACTTTTGTCTAAAAGGAAATCTGGAAATGTAACTGAATCTAAAAATGTCCTACTCCGTACTGTGGTAGAAAGGAAGATCGGACACCCTCGGTGGCAGAACAGTGACAGATCTGAAGCGTTGCGCGAGTTATTTCAACCGACTTCTTATAAAGCACTCAGAGGAGAGTATGTTGTGGTTATTATAACGGCACATAGTGCCCGGGTGACAGCCCTTGGCCGAAGAGTTCCTCCTTCGGGTCGATCCGGTGCATATAACCGGCTGTAGTGGGATCAAGAGGAGTGTAATGCGTCGCTCTCCGATTCGAAAAGGCACCAACATATTTTACCTTTGGCGAAGTTGCCAATGTCGTCCGCAGCTCATAGTCACCGTAGACCCTAAATCCAGACGGCACTTGGATATCCCGGGAGTATTCACCAATTTTGCCTTCCTGCGAGTAATTTTTCTAGATAATTGTGCCAGTTGACAAACCGAACACCCAAACAAATCTGGGTGTCAACAATTCAAATTTTGATATCTCAGTTAATATATCTTTATAACGCTATGAGATGGAAAGCACTATTGACCGTGTGTATACTAGGGTGGAGTGAAAACATGCTTTTTTTATAATTTGAAAAAGTTAACCTCGGAAAGAGATGTAGTCTGGGGTCCTAAAGAGGGGAAAAATAAAGAAAAAAATTGAAAAAAAATTTTAGGGGTCGCGCCACTCCCTAGAAATTTGGAAATTATCGCTATTTTGGCGTTGATTTTAGAAAAATCCTAAAAATTAACGACTTAACTTATTCGAAATTTAAAAGTTTGTGCTTGTTCAGTGCCCAAACAAAAGTATTTGAGGCAAATATGAGGATAATCGACTAATATTTGTAGCTTTGGTGGCGATTTCATTGTTCAGTCAATTTTCTGAAGAAGGGACGATTTGACTTATTTTACTTTTTGAAATTTTTGAACAATGAGAAAAATTTTTTTAAATTTTTTCATGCCCTTATTTCATTGTTTACGCTATTGCAAACATTTATTGACATAAAACTTTTTAGGATTTTTCTAAAATCAACGCCAAAATAGCGATAATTTCCAAATTTCTAGGGAGTGGCGCGACCCCTAAAATTTTTTTTAAATTTTTTTCTTTATTTTTCCCCTCATTAGGACCCCAGACTACATCTCTTTCCGAGGTTAACTTTTTTTTTTTGAATTTCACTCCACCCTAGTGTATACCCTGCACCACTCCGCCGAGCAAAATATAATAAGTTAGTTTCATTGTAAATGTTTGTAACTACCAAAAAGATTAAAGCTAGACCCACTTTTAGGTTACCGATCGACTTAGAATCACTAGCTGATTCGATTAAACGATGTATGTCTGTCCCTCCTTCCGTCCATCTAAAGCTATAAAAACTACAGGTTGATGAAATTTGGCAAATTTGGATTAGGGACGGACGCTTTTGAAGTTGAAGAAGTTCGGTCCAGCTTTAGATATAGCTCCCACATATATGTTCATCTGATTTTTATGTTATTATCTTTAGAAGCCACATATTGCATCCAATCTTGATAACATTTGGCACAAGTTGGTTTTTTGACCCCGAGAAGGGACGTAGTTTAAATTGACAATTGGTTAAGATTTAGCTATAGCTCCCATACATATATGTTCGTTCGATTTTAGGTCTTGAACTCTACAAGCCACATATTACATTCAATCTCGCTACAATTTGGCACACGTTTTATGCCTAGGAAAGATAATTTCATTAAAATTGAAAAAAATCGGTTCAGATTGTAATATAGTTCCACACACAAAAGTTCATTCGATTTTATGTTTAAAGTTCAAGGAGCCACATATTGATAAAATTTGGCACCAGTTAGTTCCTTATGCCAAGGACGAACACGCTTGAAAACACAGAAATACCGATTATGATATCGGTCCCACATGTATATTTAACTGATTTTCTAGAAACAATGAAATTTTTACAAAATCAAATATGGCATAAGTTAAATAATCTACGTTAATTTAAAGCCCGTATAAGGGAATCCAAAACCCTATTTTAAGATGTCTTTTCTCAACATTGAGAAGTAAAGGGTATAATACGGTCGGTTACGCCCGACTAGGTTTTTCACTTGTCGCACCAGGGGGATGACGAGGATTGCTATATATATTTCTGTCCTAGGCAACACTAAGTGTTGCCTGGCGCCATCTGACATTTCCAATGGAAAGTTTAACATTTTTAACATTTAGCATAAACGTACTCAGAACGTTTTGACGTACGACCATCATTTGTGCTGTTTACAGTGACTTGAAGAAATCAATTTGTCAAAAACATGGAATTAACTCGTGGACATTTTCGTGCGATCATTTTTCAAAACTTTCGACGTGGATTATCACGACAAGAGTGCATCGATGAACTTAAATCTTTGTATGGTGATAAAGCACCATCCTATAGCACTGTGAAAAACTGGTTTAATGAATTCAATCGTGGCCGACGCTCGCTCAAAGACGAAGGTCGTGAAAGTCTTCCAAAATCGGACGTTGTGCCAGAGAACATTAATGGCGTGCGTGAACTGATAATGCGAGATCGTCATGTGACATACCGTGAGATAAAGGCATCCTTGGGCATTTCTTCCACCAGCATACATTCGATATTGCACGAGCACCAGACCGTAATAAAGGTTTGTTCTCGTTTGACCCCGCACAATTTAACAATCGCTCAAAAGAAGGCTCGTGTCGATCGTCACAGTTGACGAATCATGGATCTATGCATATGACCCCAAAACAAAATAGCAATCGACCGTGTGGGTCTTTGAAGATAAGCCAAATCCAACGAAAGTTGTTAGTGGCAAATGGCTGTTTCTGGCCTGTTTCTTCGGAAAGACTGGTCATGTGGCGATTTCGTGCATTCATTTGTCACGACAAGAGTGCATCGATTAACTTAAATCTTTGTATGGCGATAGAGCACCATCCTAAAGCACTGTGAAAAACTGCTTTAATGAATTAAATCGTGGCCGACGCTCGCTCAAAGACGAAGGTCGTCCAAAAACGGCCGTTATGCCAGAGAACATTGATGCCGTGCGTGAACTGATAATGTACTCGTAAGATCGTCATATGACATACCGTGAGATTGAGGCATCCTTGGGCATTTCTTTCAACAGTAGATATTTGATATTGCATGGACACCTGGCCGTAAAAAAGGTTTGTTCTCGTTGGACCCCGCACATTTTGACAATCGCTCAAAAGAAGGCTCGTGTCGGTTGGTGCAAAGAAATTTTGAAAAAACACGATCGCTGTGCTTTAAAATACATTTATAAGATCGTCACAGGTGGCGAATCATGGATCTATGCGTATAAGCCCGAAACAAAACATCAATCGACCGTGTGGGTCTACGAAGACGTGCCAAATCCAACGAAAGTTGTTCGTGGAAGAAGCACTTCGAAGCAAATGGTCGCCTGTTTCTTCGGAAAAACTGGTCATGTGGCGAATGTTCCGCTTGAGCAACGTAGCACGGTCAATTTTAAGTGGTACACCACAATTTGTTTGCCTAAAGTCTTCGGAGAAATTCGTAAAACGAACAAGGGAAGACGAATCATTGTGCACCATGACAATGCGAGCTCTCACACATCGGCTCAAACCAGCGCCTTTTTGACTGGCCAAAACGTCGAATTGATGGGTCATCCGCCGTACAGCCCTGACTTGGCACCCAATGACTTTTTTTATTCCCGCACATCAAGAACAAAATGCGTGGTCTACGATTTTCGTCACCAGAAAATGCTGTTGAAGCGTTCAAAAACCATGTTTTGGAGGTGTCTCGATTGGAGTGGAAAAAGTGCTTCGACAATTTGTTTGAGTGCATGCCAAAGTGTAAAAAATCATACTGGAGAATACTTTGAGAAACAATAAAACCATTTTTGGTGATAAATATTCGCTTTTTCATTATTAGGCCAGAAATATTTATAGCAGCCCTCGTATTGCGTTGTATGTACGCTCTCCGATTCGAAGTGGCACCACCACAATTTAGAAATAGCCAATGATATTCACACCGCAAAATAACCAAAGGCGATAGGTTCAGACGCAATTTTAATGCAGATTTTAAAGCGCTTGATAGATAGAAAGCACATTTGAGCGTGTGTACACCCTGCTCCACTCTGTGGAATAAAATATATTAAGTTAGATTAGTGGTAAATGTTTGTAACTACAAATACAAGGTGGAGTTTAATGCTAAATGTTTGTAACTACCAAAAATACAGGGTGCATGATGAATATTGGTATATTAAAATCTCAAATATCTTTTTTTCAGTGCATGGAATTCATTTTTCTTCTGTTAATGTTAAAGCTAATTTAATTGTACAAGTAGCGGCTAGCGTAGGACTTTCCCATTGACTTTTTCCAAGCATGTTTTGACCCACCTACTTAATGATTGCTGGCAGCTAGTTTAAGTTTTTAAAGGATCTACCATGTCAATGAACCTTGATATGGATTGTCCCATATACATGTACTATACCTACATAGGTATATATTTTGTTGTTGTCAGTGTTGCTTAGTAATTGGATTATATACCATATTTTAACATGTTTGTTTTACACAGTCACGTTAATCTTTTGGGATTAGATTTTTATGCATACGCACTTGTATAGAAAAATACTCCTTTTTTTCGGTTGTAATTTCATTTCATTTGCTTTGCTGGATCATAAAAACGCTGTACAATTGCACATACACATATCTTTCGCTCTCTCTTTGTGTGCTTCTGTGTAGGTGAATTTGTTGTACACACACACATGTGTTGGTAGGTACGAACACAAGTACATATTTCATAAAGGATTCTATTTGTTTGTTTGTCGTAGCTTTCTATTTGCGCTGCTGTTAATTCTCATTCATTACCCTCAGTTTTATGCTCACATACACATATTAAAACACAAACACACTCATATGTATACACCGTCAAAGGTACATGTGTACTTAAGGACCTCTATACCACATGTTTTTGTGTGTGTGCTTTGTAATTTGTCTCTGTGTGTGTGCGCGCTATGGTTTCGACTGTGCATACGTGTTGAAATAATTGAGTTGTATGTGAAAAATATTATACACGGAATTTAACGTAATTAGTTGATTTATGCAACAACAACAGCAAAAAAACGATGACAAAAACGAAATTTAATTAAATGAATTTATACAACAGCAACAAGTAAAATGACATGAATCAATTCCCCGAGAGAGATTAACATTAATGTGTTTTTGATAGCAACACTCTCGCCAGGGACCAAACCCACCCACGCAAACCTTTCATGGCCTGGTGCCGCAGCCCTTTTGCCACAAGCGTGGCATTTTAATAAGGGTTCCACAAATCAACTGCCCTTGGTTATTTCCACTTGATGATGGCTTCGCATTAACCATAACCACTAACCGTGACATGAACTTTGGCATTCCCGCAGACCCCGCTAAGTTGGATGGCATTTAAAGCAGAAGGTCGCCCGCCAGTGTAGTGTTGTCATGTGACCTGGTTAATCGTGTTTCTATCTACCTAAAGTTTTTAAAGAGTTCTGCCTAACATTATTCCATGGGCTTTCTTTAGCTATTCTTAGAAATGCTTAAGTTTCTTATAGTTTCTGTTTCACTAAATTTTGATTAAATTTCTAAGTATTAATATAAAAATTGTAAGATATCCTTCACAAGCAAGGGTGACTTATAGAACAGGATCCTTTTAAAGCCATTTAATAGCTCGAACAAAACTTGAAGAATGTTTAAAGCATTAGGACTTACAATTTTTTATACATAATTTTTAATTTTTTAAATTCAACAAAATTGTCAATTTTGATAACCAAAATTGATTTTTAACCACTATGCTTCGCCAGAAGTCTTTGACGAATCGTTTTTATCCTATGGTGTTGTGTATGCAAAAGCCCTACTGTGCTCTGTCTGTGATCAGCACAAACATTGGAGCCAGCAGATTTGTATAGTTAACGAGAATTGCTGGCGGTTCGGAAATAAGTCAACACGATAAAAAAAAACTTCCGGAACAAGCTCTCCGGTTGGTCGTTCTTTAGTTTAAAATGAATTTAAATATTTCCACTGATCTCCTTTCACTAGTAACATACGAGGGCATATAAATAATTTCGTGACTTTGAGAGAAAAACACAGTTTTTTTTTTTGCAAAAAAAAATCTTTTTCAACATAATCTCCTTTAAGCTCCATACACTTAGTCCAACGGTTTTTGTATCCCTTCCAAAAAATAGGATTTTTCGAGGTCCAAAATATGCACCCAGCGGCGGCTCCTTGCTCATTTTGAAAGAAAAATGGCCCAATAATGCCGCCTGAGGGCCATTCTTCAGAGAAAATGAACGCTGGCAAATTGTTTCAAAGCCAGAATCCTGCTGGAAAATCCATGGCTGGTTTTGGAACAGGGAATTGTTAAGAGGCTTCACAACAGCTTCCAAAACGGTTTCTTGGTAAACTTTGGCCGATGTTTTGACTCCTTGTTCGCAGAAATGCAGGTCAGTGACCCCATCGTAAGAGACACCCCACCAAACCATGACTGAAGCTGGGTGATGACCTTTTTCCACCCTTGGGATCAGTTCAGATGCTTTCTTAGATGACCGCGCATACACTCTATCATTTGCTTGTTAAATTTTTCCTAAACGGTAAAATTTTTCATCGGTGAACAACATTTTTCTGTGCAAGTTATCAGCGTGCATCACCAAAAGACGTTGACGTTTTCAATATTTTTTTAAAGCTGCAGTCAATTAATGCCCGGTACGTCGTTTGAAAGCCCCTAGTCCCAAGTCTTTTTTTAATGATTCGACTCATGGACTTTTGCGTGCTATTGACCCCACGGGCCATGATTTTCGGTTTTCGGATCGGATTTTTGTGAATTTTTGATTTAACGGCTTTGATGACATACGGAGTTCGAACACGCAGAGAAAAGATATGGTTACACTATGGTCACCGCAACAATAATATGTTCTCTCCAATAAAAGCATGGTCGTCGCAACCATAGTAATGTTTTTGGAATTTCATTTTGACAATAGTATGATTGCGACAATATTGCTATTGTTGAAATGTAACAATCGTTTTATTGCCAAATTTAGAAATGAAAATATGGTTGTAGCAACCATATAAACATGGTTAGTGCAACAAAAGTATTGTTGTTTAAAATTTACGTTAACAAAAATATGATTACGGCAATCATACAGTATGGTTGTGTCTATGAACATAACAAAACAGGTTTTGTAGAGAATACATGTATGTGTGTGCGTATGTTTTTTTGATATACAAAAAAAAAAAACACATACACACGATACAGTGAATGGTTGCTGTCCATTAAAAAAAATAACAATCGGAAGGTAATTTGAGGGATTTTTATTGTGTTTACTTTGTTCGGTGAAATACTCTAATACCGACTGGTTCTCGTTTATTTAAAATCTGCCTGCACTTAAGTATATAGCCATTGATCATGGTTTAATCACATTCGTTACTTGGTGTCTACGGATGGTGAAGTAGCATTCACCTCTGCTGGCAACTAAAAGTATTTTTGACCGTTGGAATATATATTTTGGTTTCTTGAATGAAATGTTCAATAAAAACGTGGCCTCAAAATTGGCTATTATCTAATAGTAATGCAATTTGTAATAACTTGCTTGATAAAAATCTCTATTTTTGAATAACAACATTACCCAATCCTAATAAATAATTTTGGGGATCATAGTATGGTTGAGTGTGAATCATACTATGGTTGTGGGGATCATAGTATGGTTGTGTGCGAATCATACTATGGTTGTGAGGATCATACTATGGTTGTATGAGAAACATACTATGGTTGTGAGGATCATAATATGGTTGTGAAGATAATAGTATGGTTGAGTGTGAATCATACTATTGTTGTGATGATCATAGTATGGTTGTGGAGATCATAGTATGGTTGAGTGTGAATCATACTATGGTTGTGGGGATCATAGGATGGTTATGTGTGAATAATACTATTGTTGTGAGGATCATAATATTGTTGTGGCACAACCATATAGCCAACAATAGTATGATCCTCTTCGAATATTGTCACCACAACCATACTTTTTTTCTGCGTGAACAGAGCGTGGGCGGCCCGACCGATGGCGGTCTTTTACATCTCCAGTCTCCTCAAACAGTTTTATGCATCGGTAGACGAACATGCGGCCAATCCCTAGTGGCCGGAGCGTTTTGAAAATATCGTTTTTTTTTCATTTCACACTTGAAAAGCGCTATTACAGCGATACGGTTCTCATTATCTGACCACTCCATAATGAAAGTTGAAACAATTTTTAAATCCCGTTACAGACTAACGCTATTGAGGTTAGCTTTCAAAACCCATATGACATTAGCGGGGTAAGTTCAGTTCTACTATTGAAATGGGTGTGTTCAATGTTGTAACAGTATTTATGTCTATACTTAGTATTTTTTAAAGAATTTAATGGAAAAATGCAAAGTATCGCAAATTGTTATACAATCACGGTTTGTAGTACTGAATTAAGCGTACTTTAAAGCCACTTTTTGGAAATGACCTATGGAACAATATTTTCAATTTGGATTTTGAGAAAATTATAAAATCTATAGCAAAATGTTTTTCCAAGTGACGAAACATTTTCTTAAAAGCATTTCAAAAAATTAGAATATTTCTGTGATACATTTGAAGCGAAATTTCTACAAAAATTCAAAATTGCTCCTGAAAAGTACGAATACTATTTTTACGATGACTATTCATACAAAATAAGAATCATTTCATAAAATACGTACGAGGGTTCCAATATATATTTCTGGCCAAGGCCACACTAAGTGTTGGCGCCATCTGACATTTCCATTGGAAAGTTTGACATTTTTTAGCATAAACGTACTCAGAACGTTTTGACGTACGACCATTATTTGTGTTGTTTACAGTGACTTGAAAAAATCAATTTGGCAAAAAAAATTGGAATTAACTCGTGAACATTTTCGTGCGATCACTTTTCACAACTTTCGACGTGGATTATCACGACAAGAGTGCATCGATGAACTTAAATCTTTGTATGGCGATGAAGCTTTATCCTATAGCACTCTGAAAATCTGGTTTAGTGAATTCAATCGTGGCCGGTGCTCGCTCAAAGACTAAGGACGTAAAGGTCGTCCAAAAACGGCAGTTGTGCCAGAGAACATTGAAGGCGTGCCTGAAGTGATAATCCAAGATCGTCATGTGACATACCGTGAGATAGAGGCATCCTTGGGTATTTCTTCCACTAGCATACATTCGATATTGCATGATAACCTGGCCGTAAAAAAGGTTTGTTCTCGTTCGAGCCCTCACAATTTGACACTCGCTTAAAAAAGTCTTGTCGATTGGTGCAAAGACGTGCTTCAAAAGACGTTTATAAGATCTCACAGGTGGCGAATCATGGATCTATGCGTATGTGCCCGAAACAAAGCAGCAATCGACCGCGTCGGTCTTCAAAGACGAGCCAAATCCAACGAAAGTTTATCGTGGAAGAAGCACTTCGAAGCAAATGGTCGCCTGTTTCTTTGGCAAAACTGGCCATGTGGCGACTGTTCCGTTTGAGCAACGTTGGTACACCACAATTTGTTTGCCTGAAGTCTTCGGAGAAATTCGAGAAACGAACAAGAGAAGACGAATCATTGTGCACCATGACAATGTGAGCTCTCAAACATCAGCTCAAACCAGCGACTTTTTGACCGGTCCAAACGTCTAATTGATGGGTCATCCGCCGTACAGCCCTGACTTGGCACCCAATGACTTCTTTATATTCCCGCACATCAAGAAAAAATGCGTGGTCATCGATTTTAGTCGCCAGAAGATGCTGTAAAAGCGTTCAAAAACCAAAGTGCTTCGACAATTGGTTTGAGCGCATGCAAAAAGTTTATAAATCATGCTGGAGAATACTTTGAAAAACAATAAAACCATTTTTGATGATAAATATTCGCATTTTCATTATTAGGCCAGAAATATATAAAGCAGCCCTCGTATGAAGAAAAAATTATAAAATTTTAAAAAGCCAGTTCGTAAATACATTTAAACTTCTTCACAAAATATACGACAGACTTCGTCAGTAATGTGAAGATTAATCGAAGAACATAATAAGAAGAATATTTCGTTAATAGTACGAGTGTATGTGTATGTCATAGCAAAACTCCGTAAATTTGGCGTTCAAACTTTATTTGGAATATTTTCAATAAGTAGTTTAATTAAATGATCAACTTCTCATTACAATTTTAGCAAAGTTTAAACAACAGGTCGCAGAACAATTATCTATTGTATATCAATAACAGGAGTTTTGATTTTTATACCTTCTCCTTAATATTAATTCAATAAAATATATGACAACATTTGCTTCTTATCTCAAAACATCCTCCATT
Source organism: Hydrotaea diabolus (assembly GCA_963513945.1). NCBI lineage: Eukaryota > Metazoa > Arthropoda > Insecta > Diptera > Muscidae > Hydrotaea > Hydrotaea diabolus. The sequence continues at coordinate 137,162,256 of OY740719.1, forward strand.
ATTTAAGTTTCAGATGCTTGTAGTTGTGCTAATCTTATCACAACACCTTTATTGTCGGCACTTCTGTGAAACAACGCCATTGTTTCAACTGAACAAAAGATCCGTCGCATATAATCCCTCATAATCTGGTGAAATCATAACATTTGCATTTACATAGGCTTCAATCACATTTCGTTTTTCTTGATTACCCCTACGGCAGGCTCCCACATTTACTCGACAATTTCTCGTTTTCTCCGCCTACCCGACAGACATTGTTATAAGTTTTCGCAAGTTTTGTGGCATTACAAGCTGCTGGATACAAAAGGATGTGAACTTCTCATAATTGTAATTATTTTTGTTATCATACAACGAAAGTAAAAGCTTAATCCATCTTATAATGTGGTGGGTAGTGTGCGCGGCGAATACACAAGAAAACCAGATAAAATTCTCGGTTAAGAATATATGAAATTTATTAGCGTCGGTTGACTGGTGCACACAACCAAGAGTTATTTTATTTTTATATAAAGTCCCCATTTACGCGAGGCAACTTTACTTGCTGCAACTCTCAGTTTGTATAAGAGAGTGGTAAGGGGAATGGAAAATGAAAAACTTGCCTTTACTTTCAATTACTTTTGTGTTTTTCGTAGTGTGAAGTTGGCTGCATATTATTTTAGTATTTTTTCACACACAAATTAGAAGGAATAAATTACAGAATGTCAGAAAAGGCAATAATGAAAACATAATTGCCGTAACCGAATTGCCTTGTGCAAACACAAGAGGCAAGTTTAAAAGGAAATCATAAAAATTGATACAAGTAAAGTTGCCTTGTGTAAATGGCGATTAACGGAGGACACATACTAGTTCTAATGGGTTTCAATTGTTATAAAACTCAAGCTGTCAAACTTACCAATGCCATACAGCTGTCAAAATATTCAGCACAGGTTTGTCATTTCACTCCTGCCGATCGTGTGGAAATTATTAAAAATTTGTATTTAAATATCGGCTTAGTTGTAAACTTTGTTGTGCGGTCGGTATTGATCATGGCTTTAGTACGTTATTTCTTAAAAGAAAAAACTCTAAGCAACTAACAATGAAAAACAACTTACTGATAGAAATATGGTAAACAATTTTTTATTTAAAATAGAAAACAAAAGTGTTTATAATACGAGGGCTGCTATATATATTTCTGGCCTAATAATGAAAATGCGAATATTTATCATCAAAAATGGTTTTTTGATTTTTTAAGTATTCTTTTTTTCTAGTATTCCAGCATAATTTATAAACTTTTGCAAGCGCTTAAACCAATTGTCAAAGCACTTTTTCCACTCCGACTTAAACACCGCAAAAACATGATTTTTGAACGCTTCAACAGCATCTTCTGGTGACGAAAATCATTGAGATCGCACTTTTTTTCTTGATGTGCTGGAATAAAAAGAAGTCATTGGTTGCCAAGTCAAGGCTGTGCGGCGGATGACCCATCAATTCGACGTTTTGACCGGTTAAAAGGCTCTGGTTTGAGCCGATATGTGAGAGCCCCCACTGTCATGGTACACAATGATTCGTCTTCTGTTGTTCGTTTTTCGAATTTCTCCGAAGACTCCAGGCAAAGAAATTGTCTTGTACCACTCAGAATTGGTCGTCCTACGTTGCTCAGGCGGAACAGTCGCCACATGACTAGATTTGCCGAAGAAACAGGCGATCATTTGCTTCGAAGTGCTTCTTCCACGAACAACTTTCGTTGGATTTGGCTCATCATCAAAGACCCACACGGTCGATTGCTGTTTTATTTTGGGCTCATACGCATAGATCCATGATTCGTCACCTGTGACGATCATAGAAACGTCTTTTGAAGCACCGCGATCGTATTTTACCAAAATTTTTTTGCTCCAATCGACACGAGCCTTTTTTGAGCGATTGTCAAACTGTGCGGGATCCAACGAGAACAAACCTTTTTTACGGCCAGGTGTTCATGCAATATCGAATGTATGCTGGTAGAAGAAATGCTCAAGGATGCCTCTATCCCACGGTATGTCACTTGACGATCTTGCATTATCAGTTCACGCACGGCATCAATGTTCTCTGGCACAACGGCCGTTTTTGGACGACCTTCACGACCTGCGGCTTTGAGCGCGCGTCGGCCACGATTGAATTCATTAAACCAGTTTTTCACAGTGCTATAGAATGGTGCTTCATCGCCATACAAAGATTTAACTTCATCGATGCACTCTTGTCGTAATAGTCCACGTCGAAAGTTGTGAAAAATGATCGCACGAAAATGTTGTTGCCAAATTGATTTTTTTCAAGTCACGGTAAACAACACAACTGATGGTCGTACGTCAAAACGTTCTGAGTAAGTTTATGCTAAAAAAAAAGTCAAACTTTTCAATGGAAATGTCAGATGGCGCCAGGCAACACTTAGTGCTCAGTCCAGATTTGAACCCATTGGATTACAAAGTGTGGACGGTTTAAGAGGGCAAGGTTTGTCACAAACGATACCCCAACATTGGATCTCTTAAGACTGCTTTGGTTCGAGTTGTGGCCAATTTTCTAATGGACGAGGTTCGTGCAGCTATTGACGATTGGCTAGTGCGACTTACGGCGTGTGTAAAGGCAAAAGACGGACATTTTGAATAAGTAGATTAATTTTGGATACAATATACATCCATAAATATATTAAAAAATATTTGGTCCAAAAACATTCAGTTCTTTTTATTTTACAGCTTATAACGTGTGTAACAGTATTTATGTCCCTACTAAGTATAGCAACCCTTGTAATGGGTTTAATTAAAATATCGTAGGCGATCATGACAATTTTAATTTATGCAAACTTGCGGCGCCCGTAGAGCAACGGTCTTTGTTCCAGGCTCCTTTTTAACATCTTAGCCAACAGCAGCAATTTTCGAACCAAAACGTCTGCTCGGAGGCCGGCCTGTCGTAGGAAGATCTCTTGTTGTCCCATTCTCTTAAAGGCGAGGGGCAGTGTTTGTCCTGTTGGTGTCAGGCGGCCTATAAATCTGCGACAAATTGTTGCGCAGAAAATGGATACAATTATTCCTCGTTCTTGCGGAGTAAATCTTTTCATGGCTTGTCGATTTGTATTCTGCGTTTGTTTACGTCATAAATGTCAAAACCGAATAGACATTTGGTGCCATTGCACAAGTTATACCGTTTGCCAATATGGTGATTACTATTGCCCCACCTTGTACTTATAGTATCGAAAGAACTACGATATATGTATAAATTCTGCATTCTGTTCAGAGGCATATGTTTATCTAGAAAGAGTAAAATGCTCTCTGTATTTGAATTGGCACTAGATCCGTTTAATTTATGCTATAGTCATAACAGTACCAACATGTGGACAAATTAAGTTCGGCTGTACCCTCTATCGTGGATTCCGGTTAAATATAAAAAATGTTTCAAGGAGGCATGGCACCGCACACTTCTTTATCAGGATGTTCTTCTTTCAATAACAGCAACATGTAAACCAACTTCTATCGTCTCGTCGGTATTAATACACGATTTATGGCCTATCACAGTTGAATGGGCGGTGCCACGCCCTTTTGTCAAATTTTAACACTACATAGTCTATAATAATTTCCTAGTCATTCATCTGTTCGAATTTTTGAACGTTTCGTGGCAATTTCTTTGGCCATGGATATGACTTAATAAAAGAGGGCGTGGCACTGCCCATGAACTATTGTCTTTCTTAGGCCTTTTCCTGGGCCATGGATATGATTTTTGAAAAGCCCACTTCTTCTGCAGGGTGTGTTTCGTTCCATACCAAATGTTCCGAATATCATCGTCATATCTCTAACAGTTCATGTAAAATTATAATTCTAAGTTCAGGGTTGTATGGACAAAGTTAACAGTTTGTAGAAAAATAATCAAGCTTTCCTTGCAAGGATTCTGCGAATCCTTTTACTAGTCGACTCTGAGAAAGGACTTTGAAGATCCAGTATACATTCCACTTTTACCATACCATAGTTTGAAGTGCGACTGATATTTCTTACGCCCACGGCAAACATTCCTAACGCCTGACATATACCGAAAGACCATAACTGAAGACCATATTAGAAACACACGCACACACGCAAAAGTGTCACATACGCAAAGGATTCTTTTCTTCAATACGAGTATTTATTGCTTTCGAATTAACCTAACAAATGGAAGCCTACAACATTACATGTATACTTCTTATACATACAGACATGTGAAAGGATGTGTGGTATTCATACACACATGCGACACATCGCAGTTGTCGAAGAAAATGGTATTAACTCGAAATTTTACAATTTTCTTTTAAAAATTTTCTGTATAAAAACGACATGCAATATGAATTTTTATGCTGTAAAAATCTTTTATCGTTGTCTCCACGTTAGCGACAAAAAGGGGCAAAACAAGACCCCTTACTTTTACTGGATAACTTTTCTGTCTCCTTTAAAAACTGAAATTTTTTGAGTTAAAACCGTTTTGTTGCAGAATTGTGTTGTGTTGAGTATTGACATATGCATGAACACTACATATATGCAATGAATGCGTTTTTTATAGTTAAATTTATTTTTAACTAAATTTATAGGATTAGATTGCATGCGGAAACAGTGGAACCCATTAAAATGCCATTAGCGGTATGTGGCGAATGAGTCTAGCAATGACCCAGTTCCCTTTCTAATATTTATGTGCTTGAATGCCATAGTTTAAGCAAATCTAATGGTGAAAACGAAAGTGCATAGAAAGTTTAATTAGAATTGTTGAGTTTTAGTGGAACAGCACCCAGTAACAATATGATTAGGAACTTGGTCTCGCACGCAGAGAAAAGATATGGTTACACTATGGTCACCTACACTATGGTCACTCTACAATAAAAGCATGTTCGTCGCAACCGTAGTATTGTTTTTTGAATTTCATTTTGACAATAGTATGATTGCGACAATTGTTGAAACGTAACAATAGTATTATTGTCAAATTTAGAAATAAAAACATGGTTGTAGTAACCATATAAACATGGCTGGTGTTACAAAAGTATTGTTGTTTAAAATTTACCTTAACAATAATTTGATTGCGGCAATCATACAGTATGGTTGCGACTATGAACATAACTAAACAGGTTTTATAGAGCATACATGCACGCAGAGAAAAGATATGGTTACACTATGGTCACCGCAACAATACTATGTTCTCTACAATAAAAGCATGTTCTTTGCAACCATAGTATGGTTTTTTGAATTTCATTTTGACAATAGTATGATTGCGACAATATTGCTATTGTTGAAATGTAACAATAGTATTATTGTCAAATTTAGAAATGAAAACATGGTTGTAGTAACCATAGAAACATGGTTGGCGTTACAAAAGTATTGTTGTTTAAAATTTACGTTAACAATAATTTGATTACGGCTATAATACAGTATGGTTGCGACTATGAACATAACAAAACAGGTTTTATAGAGCATACATGCATGTGGGTGCGTATGTTTTTTTGATATACAAAAAAAACACATACACACGATACAGTGAATGGTTGTTGTCCATTAAAAAACAATAACAATCGGAAGGTAGTTCGATGGATTTTTAGTGTGTTTACTTTGTTTGGTGAAATACTCTAAAGTCGACAGGATCTCGTTTATTTAAAATCTGCCTGCACTTAAGTATATAGCCTTCGATCATGGGGTTTAATCACATTCTTTACTTGGTGTCTACGGATGGTGAAGTAGCATTCACCCCTGCTGGCAACTAAAAGTATTTTTGACCGTTGGAATATATATTTTTGTTTCTTGAATGAAATGTTTAATAAAAACATGGCCTCAAATCTGGCTATGAACTAATACTCGTAGTAATGCAATATAAAATAACAAACTTAATAAAAATCTCTATTTTTGAATAACAACAACAACCAACCCTAACAAATAATTTTGGGGATCATAGTGTGGTTGAGTGTGAATCATTCTATGGTTGTGGGATCATAGTATGGCTGCGTGTGAATCATACTATGGTTGTGAGGATCATACTATGGTTGTATGAGAAACATACTATTTTTGTGAGGATCATAGTATGGTTGTGGAGATCATAGTATGGTTGAGTGTAAATCATACTATGTTTGTGGGGATCATAGTATGGTTATGTGTGAATCATACTATTGTTGTGAGGATCATAATATTGTTGTGTCTCAACCATATACCCAACAATAGTATGATCCTCTTCGAATATTGTCACCCCAACCATACTTTTTTTCTGCGTGTGTATGGGTGTGTGTATGCTTTTTTTGATATACAAATGTCCAATAAAAACATGCCCTCAAATCTGGCTATGACCTAATAGTAATGCAATTTAAAATAACAAACTTAATAAAAATTTCTATTTTTGAATAACAACAACAACCAATCCTAACAAATAATTTTGGGGATCATAGTATGGTTGAGTGTGAATCATTCTATGGTTGTGGGGATCATAGTATGGTTGCGTGTGAATCAAACTATGGTTGTTTTTTTAATTTTTTAATTTTTAGGCAAAAATAATTTTTTTTTTCATACATTTATTTATAATTGCGAAACTGTTGCTTAAGTAGGAAAACGGTTTAAGAACAGATTAGAGGAATTGTAATTCTTAATTTTTCTAAATTTGTTTCAGCTAAATCGGACTAGTGGTTCTCGAGTTATGTCAAACAAAAGAGCCTAAAACGTGACAAATTCCCCTATACGATACTTACTAACTTCAAATCGATATATCTCGATTCCTAGATGAGACCCAGCGAAACGCTGGAACACGTATGACTTTTTTTTTTACCAATATAACTTTCCCCGGTGGTTTCATTCCAAACCGATCACTGACCCTTACCATTTGTCGCAGAGTGTAATTTAATAATTAATTTGAATTAAGTAAGTATCGTATAGGGGAATTTGTCAAGTTTTAGGCTCTTTTGTTTGTCATAACCACTAGTCCGAATAAGCTGAAACAAATTTAAAAAAAATTAAACATTACAGTTCCTTTAATCTGCTCATACAACGTTTCGCTACATAAGCAACAGTTTCGCAGTCATAAATAAATGTATGAAGAAAAAAAATATTTTTTGCCTAAAATTTATTTTTAAAAAAAATGTAAATCATAAAAAATATAAAACGGTAAAAAGTGCCAAGTCCAAATACTTTTACGTAAAGTCACATAAACTATGAACAAAATGAGACATAGATCATGAAAATCGATTTACGCGTTTCGTTCTTATGCACAATTATGAAGGTATGAATTTCAAAAACTTACTCGAGATATGCACAAAATTCTTTGGAAAAAACATTGATGACTTTTTTTATTGATTTTTTATTTTGCATGAAAATAAACATTCCGATTCATATAACAGCTATTCTTACACAGCAAATGTGAGATTTTTATATGTTATCTATGCATTGAAACAAAATTTAGAACATTTTCAATTATTGTCACTATCCATCCTTGTTGAAGTTGACGCTTGTGGTTCTGATGACCTTATTTTCTACGTAGGTTGTTCATATTCAAGTTCTGAGTCTGTATCATTATCCGAGATAGACATATTATTCAAGGGCATGTTTTGTTCAGTGTGTCCACCAATTTCAGTGTCATCTTCATCTTCTGTGCTTTCATCTTTAAACTGCATAATTTTAGAACTCCACCAACAAACCACCGCAAGCAATGCATTCAATTTTTTGCCTTTGAATCGCTTTTCCATTGGCAGGGTCACCTGGTGGAACCTATCTCCTTGTTCGTCCGATTCCTGACGTATCAAGGGTGGAAATACATGAAATATAATTTAAACGTCATGAATAATGCATTGATCTTTTTCAAAAAAATACAGCAATTTGTCCACTCGTATCTGTATGTCATCTCGCTGTACACGGTTCTTTCCTAAAACGCCTTCGATGACTTCTTTCAATGCGTCCCATGCACATAGGTGGTTATAATGGTTCGGAAGCATATTTGTGAAAGATTCACTTTTCATTAATTTTCGTATATCCGGTCCATTAAGAATACCTGTTTGAAATATAAAAAAAACATTTACGGTTTTTTCCAAAGAATTTTGTACTTTACATATCCTGAACAAATTTTTGAAATTCATACCTTCACTTAATTGTGCATAAAAGCGAAACGCGTAAATCGATTTTCATGATCTATGTTTTATTTTGTTCATAGGTTATGTGACTTTACGTGAAAGTAATAGGACTTGACACTTTTTATCGTTTTGTATTTTTTATGAATTAAAAAAAAAACTTTAATTTTTTAGACAAAAAATATATTTTTTTTGTCATACGTTTATTTATAACTGCGAAACTTTTGCTTACGTAGCGAAACGTTGTATGAACAGATTATAGGAATTGTAATTTTTAATGTTTTTAATAAATAATAAATAAAATAATAAAAGACCCTAAAACTTGACAAATCCCCCTTCAAACGAACATCAAATTAATTATTAAATTATTATTTGATGTACCTTGACTAAACGAATGATGCAGAAGTTCTTCTTTTTGGGGCTACTTTCACAAACAATTATCAGAATTGAGTCCCGAAATCATGTGTTGTACTGTGTAATCCTAACAATGGCTCTAGCACGATAGAGCCACTGCGCATACATCAAGAGCCACAATGGTACCTCTTCGAAACCTTTTGAGTGTACCCTTTAGCCTTATTTGGGCCACTCAGTATTTGTTTTTAACGGGTGGCCCAAATTGTTCGCCTATTACGCTATCGGTAGATGAAAGGTATCTTCTTAATAGAGGAATCTGTAAAATTAGTTTTCAAATTTGTTAAGGAAAGCAATAACAATGCTCTTCGACACGGCAATCATGACTGACTTTATCTGAATACTCAAAAGTATATGTGACGCGCAAAATAGAAAGGGACCTAAGGGTAAAAACCAGTTTTGTTAAGGAGAGCCATTTTAAAGATTAGGTCCCTTTCTATTTGCGCAAAGAATCCTCGACTTCACTTTCATAAAACGCGCATATCTCTGGGAGGGAACTCTTTTGGGGCATGGAATCGGTCTCATTCGATGCTCAGATGTTGTCCACATCAAAAAAAGAAAAAAAATGATTTTTTTCCCCTTAGGTCCCTTTCTCTATGTGCTGTCACATATGCTTAATCTCTGCAAATCCATGAATCATTCTCGCGAACCCAGTTCTATTATTATTTTGTTGTATACATTTGTTGAAATAAATTAAAATATTAATTTAAATTCGAGGAAATTAAACTGTTGAATGCATTTATAAGTTGAAAAGGGTGTTCTATTCAGACGTGTGGTAGTAGAAATAAAATGCATATTATTTAATGTTATGGCCAAGAATTTATCTTTATTGTAAAGATAAGGGTTAACCATTATGTTTTAAAAATTATTTCTAGCAAGGAGCCGCCGCAACTGGCTCGAAAAAATTCTCGCCGAGAGGTCCAATTTTCGACCACTTTTTGCAGCATTTGGGTGCGTATGTCAGCAATAACGCCCCGAATATGCTCTTCCAAGGCTCAAATCGTGTCGACCTTATCTGCGCAAACAAGCGATTTCACATAACCCCACAAAAAATAGTCTAGCAGTGCTAAATCGCAGGATCTTGGAGGCTACTCCACAGGCCCACGACGCGCTCACCAAAGTTTCCTTCAATAAATATATTGCTTCGTTGGCTATATGGCATGTATGGCATGCAGGTCGTCCACATCAACATCTTCCAATTTAGGCACGAAAAAGTCCTTAATCATGGCTTTATGGCGTTCCCTATAGACTGTAAAATTATAGCCATCTTCATTTCGAAAAAAAATATGGTCCTATGATTCCCTCTGCCCATAGAGCACACCAAATAGTGACTTTTCGAGGATGTAACGGCGTCTCTACAATGGCTTGTGCATTTTCATTACACCAAATGCGACAATTTTGGTTATTAACTTACCCATTCAACCAAAAGTTAGATTCATCGCTTAACAAAGTTTTCTTGTAACAATCTGGATCGGTGGCCATCTCGTTTTGGGCCCATTCACCGAACGTGCGACGCGCCGATGGTCGTTCAGCTTCAATTCTTGCACGAGTTGGATTTTGTAAGCACGCAAACCAAGATCCTTTCGCAAAATCTTCTATAAGTTGGATGGCCACAGCTCAAATTGCTGCGCGCAATGACAGGTGGACTCATTCGGGTCTTCTTCGATACTCTGCTCCACAGCAGCAATAGCGCCTTTGGTGCGCACTGTACGGCGTCTCTGAGGATGCTTGTTATCCACTAGAGTAAACGTGGTGCGAAACCAAACCGTGGTTGCTCGAATTACCGACTCTGCTGGGCGATTTATGTCGGCCGAATATTGGACGCAGCTTGCGATGCGTCGCTCGAACCGAACCATTATTTTGGTAATGAGTTTTCACGTTTTGCAAACGTTGTTCCGGAGTAAGTCTATTTATTATGAAATGGCAAACCAAACTGAGTCTAAATCAAGTGACAGCATTCAAAAAGGCCAACTCCGAAAAAAGTGTGACCAGATTGAAAACCACACGTCTAAAAAACACTCGTTACAAGCAAAAAAAAAAACTGACACTGCATTTACCTAACGGTGCATTTTTATTTCGTTGGAAAAGTGTAACCTACTAACCTTCCACTTAAACATATCCTTCAAAACTGAGTCTATGTGGTTTCCATATATTCTTGCTACAATTCGCTGGTGTTGCTATGTTTACTTTTTTTGCTAACTTAATTTTGTTGTATTGGGTGATCAGTCTATATTTTCAAAATAAAAAAATCCAAAAATCAAATAAAATGTGGAATATTTGTGGTTCTTTTGAAAGGACATTTTATGCCATTTATTTTTTGAATATAATTTCCTTTAAATGTTGGCCGCAACAACGCTTGACTTGTTTGAGCATTTCGACCGGTATAGCTTTAATGACACGCGTAATGTTGGCTTCCAAAACTGGAATCGTAGCTGGTTTGCCAGCATAGACTTTGGAATTTACGTAACCCCAAAGAAAAATTTCTAAAGGTGTGATATCACTCGATCTAGGTGGCCAACTCACCTGTCCAAAACGTGAAATTAGCTGCTTTTCGAAATGACCTCGCAATAGATCCATTGTTTGAGCAGCTGTATGGCAAGTGGCACCGTCCTGTTGAAACCAAGTATCGTCAAGATTACGGCAAAAAGCAAAAAGTCCGATATCAAGTTGCGATAGCGAGCTCCATTCACGGTTACGTTCCGACCATCATCATTTGTGAAAAAATATAGACCGATTATTCCACCAGCCCATAAACCGCAATAGACCGTTTTCTCTGGGTATAATGGCATCTCTTGAACCTTGACGTTGTCGTTGCCGCATCACTGAACAAAATTGTGGTCGAAAACAGTTTCTCACCGAACGCTCATTTCCATTATACAGTTGCACAATTTTGAGACGTTGTTTCGGTGTAAATTTTTCTTGATGAAATGGTAAACAACACTGAAAGAAAAAAAAATAAAGTTGAACACAACTCACGCGAAATCTGTAAAAAATGCTATTGAAAAAAAATACCTCAAAATGGATCACGTATAACACTACTCAACAAAATGAAAAAAATTTCATGTACTCCGGATGCGATAATTATTTCTGTGTAGATAACCTTGACATGAGCTCGAAAAACGAAATAAAAAATTTTTTTTTCGTTTGGTTTTTGTTTTATTTTTATATATTCATTTTTAACTTGGAAACTGTTGCTTGTATAGGAAAACAATATATGAACAGATTAAGGGAATTGTAATTTTAAATTTTTTAAAATTTAATTCAATTAAATCGGGCTAGTGGTTCCCGAGTTATGCCGGACGAAACAAATTAACCAAAAAAAATTTTTAAAATTTAAAAAAAAAAAATAAAACAAAAACCAAACGAAAAAAAAAATTTTTATTGCGTTTTTCGAGCTCATGTCAAGGTTATCTACACAGAAAAAATTATCGCATCCGGAGTACATGAAATTTTTTTCATTTTGTTGAGTAGTGTTATTATTGCCCTGACCATATACGAGTACTTAAAGAAATCATATATTTTTCTCTGAGAGTGTGCATGATCGGAAATGATGTGGGTGTCCGACATATAGGACAATTGTAATATCTGGCATAAAGAATTATAAATATAGGGTGATCCATCCAGAGGTATTTTATCAGAACAAAAAAAATATAAAAATTCAAATCACATGTGGAATTTTTTTGGCAATTTGAAAGGACATTTTATGGCATTTATTTTTTGAATATAATTTCGTTCAAATGTTGACCGCAACTACGCCTCAGGGCTTTCATTCTGAGGGTCCATTTTTGAATGACTCGTTTGAGCATTTCGACCGGTATGGCTTTAATGACACGCGTAATGTTGGCTTCCAAAACCGTAATCGTAGCTGGACTTTACGTAACCCCAAAGAAAAATGTCTACATGTGTGATATCAAACGATCTAGGCGGCCAACTCACCGGTCCAAAACGTGAAATTAGCTGCTTTTCGAAATGACCTCTCTATAGATCCATTGTTTGAGCAGTGGCACCGTCCTATTGTAACCAAGTGTCAAGATTACGGTCTTCAATTTCAGGTAGCATAAAGATCGATATCATGTCGCGATAGCGAGCACCATTCACGGTTACGTTCCAGCCATCATCATTTTTGAAAAAATATGCACCGATGATTCAAGCAGCTTATAAACCGCACCAAACCGTGGTTTTCCTCTGGGTATTATGGCGCCTCTTGAACCTCTTCATGTTGCTCTTCAGCTCAAATGCGGCAATTTTTGTTTTTGTTGTTGTAGCGGCAAACCGTACCGGGGTGACAGCCCTTGGCCAAAGAATTGGTGCTTCGGGTCGATCCAGTGCGTAGAACCGGCTGTCGTGGGATCGACAGTTTTGTTTATTGACTCTGCCGTTGAGCCAGAAATGGGCCTCATCACTGAACAAAATGTTGGTCGAAAACAGCGGATCTTCCCGTTTCTCACCGAATGCTCATTTACATAATACAGTTGCCTACATTTGAAGGTAATTATTTTCAAAAAATACATGCCGTAAAATGTCCTTTCATATTACCAATAAAGATTCCACACTTGATTTGAATTTTTATATTTGTTTTTTTTTTTTTAATACCTCTATATCGATCACCCTATATATGTGTGTGAGAGTTGTCGTGTTTTGGGTTCAAAAGTTCCAACTTCTGATCTAAGGATTTTTGTACAGGTCGGTCATAATAAAGTCTGGAAATCATCCCATACTCATCAATAAGAGTCCATTTTATATAAAAAATGTTTAACATTTTTGATGACTTCTGTAGGAAAAAATGATCGTTTTTATTTGTTTCATTGCTAATAAATACCTAACAGCAGAGATAAATAAAATTATAGGAATTTGTTAAGCCTTTACTTTAAAGTTTTAAATCGCTTGCAGTTGTTTTATGAGAAGTACAAAAGAAATGATTCTATTTTCATCGACTTTTATGTTTTAAATTCAATTGATCCTTGGTACAGCATATTCTATTATAAGTTCCTTTTCTTCAATACGACATAGAGAATATTACGCTATTGTCCCATACGAATGTCTGCGTAAGTACGCGTCGGTGGCCCGCAATGAATACTACGAGTATAAAGTAGTCTCTATTAACAATATGTATGCAGTGAATTTGTATTAAGTTATGGATGTTCATGTGCCCCGTTGCCATTATTCAGTAAACAGAGGACCAGCAGCGGCAGATAACACTATCACTACTGATGGTCACATCAGCTCCGGCAGCGGCTGCGGCACCAGCAGCAACGAAGCAATCATCAAACAACTTCATTATCCTGCATAAACTCAGGCGGTCGGACGGTCGGGGTCGGTCGGTCTCGTCGCACACATATTTTGCGTTATTTATTTCCCCGGCATAGTGGGAGCCTCCTGCCTGCTGCCAATGTATTGTGTCGCTCGGTGGTGCCCTCAGTGTCACAAGGTAACATCGCAACATCCTTCCATTAGACATGGAGCAGCGAGCCACACACACACACACACACACAGATAAGATGCCGCATTATTTATGCCACATAAAGAACACCGCCGACAAAGAACACGACACCGACGATAATACAACAACTCAGAAGCAGAAGAAGAAGAAAAAAAAGAAATCCAAAACGATGATGGCGAAACGAAGCAACTAAGCCATTGGAAATATTCAGTGAATCCTCATAAAAGTGTCAATTTTTCCCACTTCGTTTCATTGAAAATGAAATGAGACTTATTGTTTGTTCCACCTCGCCCCCGCTTTTTGTATTCCATTTTATTTTATTTAGGAATATTGCCGTTTCCGTGGATGTTTTCCTTTGTAGTTGTGTTGTCGCAGCGTGGATGACAAAAAGCGTGTGAAAGAACTGCAAATCAGATGAAGTGTTACGACTACAGAAGAAAAAAAACAAGTAAAAAATGCTAAAGACGGGCGTGGCCGACCATGGGAAACCCTAAGCCACTCTGCTCTTCTTAGGATTAAGCATCTCTGTCTGGAGCTTGACCAAGGTCTGACGCAGTATTGTTTCTTTCAACTTGATTCTTGACAGTTCTGCGATTAGGGGATGCGAACAACCTTGTCAGCGGTGAGGGCTGGAGCCCTCTCCGTTAATTATTTGTCGCTCATTGTAAGGCACAAAATTTAAGCTTCTAACGCTACAATTGCTATTCGAAAACATGGACCGGGCAAATGTTGCAGGACACTGGTTTTGGTCGCTCGTAACGCTACATGCGAAATTTGGTAGGAATCGGATGCAAAATGTGGCTTTTAAAGCTGCCAGTTTTAAAATGTGGAAAGACCTATGATTGGGGGTTATGAAAAACTGTAGGTCCACAGGTCCAGTTTTACCACGGTTGGTCAATGGTTGCTCAGAACGGTTGTAGTTTGTGGCTTCTAGAGCTGCTCGACCTCAAATCGGCAGGGACCTTTGTATGGCAGCTATTCGGAAACTTGAACCGATATGGACAAATTTGAACAGGGATGTGTGTGGGCCACTCGTAATGCTCTTTGTAAAATTTGGTCACCTGTAATACGAGGCTTGCTATATATATATTTCTGGCCTAGGCAATACTAAGTGTTGCCTGGCGCCATCTGTCATTTTCATGGGAAAGTTTGGCATTTTTAACATAAACTTACTTAGAACGTTTTGACGTACGATCATCATTTGTGTTGGTTACAGTGGCTTGAAAAAATCAATTTGGCAAAAAAGCACCATCCTTTGGCACTGTGAAAAACTGGTTTAATGAATTCAATCGTGGCCGACGCTCGCTCAAAAACGAAGGTCGTGAAGGTCTTGAAGGTCGTCCAAAAACGGTCGTTGTGCCAGAGAACATTGATGCCGTGCGTGAACTGATAATTCAACATCGTCAAGTGATATACCGTGAGATAGAGGCATCCTTGGGCATTTCTTTCACCAGTAGATATTTGATATTGCATGGACACCTGGCCAGTATAAAACGTTTGTTCTCGTTGGACCCCGCACAAAATGACAATCGCTCAAAAGAAGGCTCGTGTCGATTGGTGCAAAGAAATTTTGAAAAAAAACCCGATCGCGGTGCTTCAAAAGACATTTATAAGATCGTCACAGGTGACGAATCATGGATCTATACGTATGAGCCCGAAACAAAACAGCAATCGACCGAAGACGAATCAAATCCAGCGAAAGTTGTTCGTGAAAGAAGCACTTCGAAGCAAATGGTCGCCTGTTTCTTCGGCAAAACTGGTCATGTGGCGACTGTTCCGCTTGAGCAACGTAGGACGGTCAATTCTGAGTGGTACACAACAATTTGTTTGCCTATAGTCTTCGGAAAAAACCGAAAAACGAACAAGGGAAGACGAATCATTGTGCACCATGACAATGAGAGCTCTTACACATCGGCTCAAACCAGCGCCTTTTTGACCGACCAAAACGTAGAATTGATGGGTCATCTGCCGTACAGCCCTGACAGAAGATGCTGTGGAGCGTTCAAAAACCATGTTTTGGAGGTGTCTCAATCGGAGTGGAAAAAGTGCTTCGACAATTGGTTTGAAAAGTGTAAAAGTACGAGTATGTATATTGCAAAAGTGTATAAATCATGCTGGAGAATACTTTGAAAAACAATAAAACCATTTTTGATGATAAATATTCGCATTTTCATTATTACGAAATATATATAGCATCCCTCGTATGTGGGATTTAGAGCTGTAGGTTATTGGCATAAACTTGAAGTATGTGCTAAGTTTCATCAAGATCGGATCATTGTTCAGACCTGTACGTGTGATTACAGTGATAAATGGACGTACATCTCTATGCCTCTAAGGTGTTGCAAATATCAGCAATAAGTCATAATACGCTGGACCACGGTGTGGTGTAGGGTATAAAATTAAGTTCGGACGGCCTCCATTATGGACTCGAATTCAATATTGAAATTTGATCAACACACTTTTTCTTCAATACGTGTTTCTTTCCATACCGGTATAAGTTCTAGAGATATGGCCTTTCAAAGTTCAGAGATGATTATGTGGTGCCACGCCCTTTTGGCGTGGAACTGCCCTCTTTTCCAGCATTATGTGTTTTGTTCTATGCCCATACCATTGGTTCCAAATATCTACGAAATAACTCGTAACAGCTCATGAAATATAGTCTTTTCGAGTTAATGCCTAAACTAATTTCGAGTTAATGCCTAAACGGCCAAAACTAATGGTCTTACGGTGCCACGCTTCTTGTCGATTCCCATCATAATATATCAATTATTACCTGTCCGAACTTAACATAATTTGAACATAGGGTGATCAATCTAGATGTATTTTTTTTAAAATATAAACTTAAAAATGCATATCTACATTGGAATCTTTATTGTTCATTCGAAACGACATTTTATGCCATTTATTTTAAGAATAAATGGCATAACATATGTTGGCGAAACTACGTTATAGCGTGTCCATTATGAGGGTACCATTTTGGATGACTCATTCGTTTTCGCGGTATAAGTCCTTCCCGGATGGAATGACAAACTATACTGAAAAGAAAAAAAAATAAAGTTTAACACAACTCATTAAATAAAATAGTCCTCTAGATTGATCACCCGTTATAAGCGACAACAAGCAAAAAATTCTACAAATAAAGGGATTTTCCAGAGTATGACTTAGTCCTTGCGTGGAGAATATTTTTGTCTCCATACTCATTTGCAATGCCAACCGTTTCAGAGCATCAGAACATATCTCTGCTTCAGTAGGATATGGCATCATCTAAGACGTTCATCTCATCTCTTCTAAGACGTTTAATATATACTTGGATCAATATTTTAAGGTGTTGCCAAACGTACTGACAAAGTTAGTATACACTCCACCCTCCGAAGGGGAGTATAAAAAATAAATATAATTGTGAGAGTGTCGCTGTGTGTGTCTGTATCCAAAAGATATCCGAGAGTAGCAAAAAAAATAAAGAAAAAAGCTTTGCTTTCAATTTATTATAGATTTAATTTCGTTTTCACATCCTTCCCGTTTCCTTTGCATTGCCGGCTGAACGAACGAACGAATGCATGAATGAATGAATGGATGAATATGTACACGATACGACGGACGAAAGAGCGAACGTTGTTGTATCTTTTTATTTTTCATAAATATTTCATCATATCCATATTAAAATAATAATAAAATACAGAGTTTATTTTTTCAAAACTGATTCATGCTCCTTGTCGGTAAAAGAGGCACCAACAAAACAGCACAGTATCAAAGAACATGAAGCAAAAGTGACTTTAAGCATTTGAAGGTATAAGTCGACTTAAAAAGGACAGTAAAGTAAAATATGGGTGATCAATCTAGAAGTATTTGTTATTAAAATAAAAAATATACAAAAATACAAATCAAGTGTGGAATCTTTGTTTTTCATTCGAAAGGACATTGTATGCCATTGTTTTTTTTTAATATTACTTCCTTCAAATGTTGGCCGCAACCACGCTTCACAGTGTCCAATCTGAGGGTCCAATTTTGTATGACTTGTTCGAGCATTTCGACCGGCATGGCGTTAATGACACACGTAATGTCGGCTTCCCCAACCTGAATCGTAGCTGGTTTGCCAGCATAGACTTTTGACTATACGTAGCCCCGAAGAATAAAGTCTAAAAGAGTGGTATAAGCTGCCATCACACGTGAAATTAGATGCTCTTCGAAACGACCTTTCAATAGATCCATTGCTTGAGGAGCTGTATGGCAAGTGGCGCCATCCTGTTAAAACCAAATCTCGTCAAGATTACGGGCTTTAATTTCAGGTAGCATAAAAATCGATATCATGGCGCGATATCGAGCACATTTCATGGTTACGTCCTAGCCATTATCAATTTTTAAATAATATGGATCACCAACCCATAAACCGCACCAAACCATGGTTTTGTCTGGGTATAATGACACCTCTTGAACCTCTATATATAGGGCATAGGGCCTCTACAAAGTTTCTCTAAGCTTTTCTATTATTAGCTGTTTTATTTCATTCCAGCTTCTTCCGCTGCTCTCTTCATCCTTCTTCGGACTCCTTTTTCATGGGGTATTCGGCCGACCCTTTGTTCTGTCTCCTTGTGGATACCAATCTAAAGCTTGGCAGCATATTTCTTTTGTTTTTTTTTTGTCCGATCTATTTCCATTTTCTCCTCTTAATAATGGTGGAAATCGGTTCTATCCTGCATTTGTGGCATAGGTCGTCATTGCTTATAACATTTGGCCACCAGATTTATAGAGAATATCGTAAACATCTATCTGTAGAGCCTTGTAATTTGGAGTTTAGGGCCTTTGAGCAAAACTGACAGGACATTTGCTTTAAATATGTTTATTTCCGTTCTAGTCAATATTAATGTTGATCTCTAAATATTTCGCAGCTGAAAGAATGCAGTATTTGCTTTGCCAATTCTAAACTCAATATCTGATATTGTAATGTCGTTAATGTGCCTAAATATCTCAGGCACATTAACGGCATTATTCTTGGCTTATTGACGTACACTTTTTCTTTTAAATAACCCCCAAAAAAAGAAGTCCAACGGTGTCAAATCACAGTATCGTGGCAGCCAACACTCACAGTGGTCCAGGATCTATTTCCATCGGCACATTTTTATTACATTTGTTCTAGTAATTATTTTTAAGTTCTGTAAAAAGGGCAATTGTAGCCAAGAACTCAAGGATTATTTTGAGCTATTAACATTTAAAATCGAGCTATTGAGTATATTTTAGAAATTAGCCCGAACTTGACCTCTTTTCATATTTTCCGATTTTAAAAAAAGTATTTTTTTGTTTTTAGTTTTTTTTACATATTTGCAAATAATTGTTCATAAAATGCACAAGAAAAAATATTATTTTTCCTTATTGCAGATTTTTACTATTTCTCAGCGTTTGAAAATAAAAACTTTAGATTTAATTTTTCGACTGTCGATCTGTATCTCATACATTTAATCATCAATTGTGGTTTCTTATCTTTAGTATGGCGTCAAAAGATTGTACCAACTATACTTTGGCACAAGAAGTCCGTTATCGTCTCGCGCACGTAGAAGAAAAGTATAGCTGGGATAACAATATTCGAAGAGCATCATACTATTGTTGGGTATATGATTGTGGTACAACAATATTATGGTACTCACAACAATAGTATGATTCAAATACAACAATACTGATCCTCACAACAACAGTATGATTCACACATTACTATACTATGATACCCATACCATAGTGTGATTCACACTCAACCACAATATTATCTCCACAACCATAATATAATTTCCACAACCATATTATGATTTCCATACATCCATACTATGTTTTACATACAACCATAGTATGTTTTACAAACAACCATGTTATGATCCCTACAACGATAGTATAATCACACAGTATTATACTATGATCCCCAAAATTATTCATTAGAATTTTGTTAAGTTGTCAACAATAGATTTAAATTAAGAAAATTATTTAAAAATACATTAAATTCAAAATAATAGGAGTTATTTATTTAACAGAAAAAAACATAGCGTATTTATAAAACATATTTCAGTTTAACAAAGCCAAAACAGCTATTATTGCAATATATCCGTAACAAAAAACATTATTCTAAAAAGCATATTCAAATGAAGAAAAATTACAATCATGCGACATGATTGCCGTAATCATATTATTGTTAACATAAAACCCAAAAAACAATAATTTTGTTGCACCAACCATACTTATATTGTTGCTACAACCATATTTTCAATCGTATTTTACAATTGGCAATAATATTATTGTAACATTTCAACAATATTAACCTTGCGCCAATTATACTATTGTCAAAATTAAATTCAATTAACAATACTATGGTTGCGACAAACATACTTTTATTGTGGAGAACATTTTATTATTACAGTGACACTATATTAACCATATTTTTTCTCTGCGTGCGATAACGAACATCATGCTTAGCCGACCTCATCGCTTCTGCAACCTTAACGCGCTGCTCAGTTGTGTACCTCTACATTAGGGCGGGTCGATTTGTAGGTAGGCATAAAAAGGGAGGGCCAAGGAAAATCGTACCAAAACAAGAAACATTGTCCGAGCTCTATAACGAATCCTGATGCTCCGCCTGTTTTTTGAAAAATCCCACTTTGATCCATTGAGAGTGTCCCAATCGAGTCTAAAACAATTTTTCTTTGAAGCAAAGAAATTTCGTCTGTGGAGCCATTTCAAAGACTCCATTTTGTTGCTACTGTTTCTTGGATTGTTATTGTTAAAGGTTGAAACATGGATTTGCTCACTTCTTTCTATTTTCTTTAGTTTACAATAAAGCCACCATCGCATCGTCTACACTGCAAGTTGAAGCAACAACAACATCAACAACTATCGAAAACCCAATGGGTCAATGTGGGATTTTTCAAAATTTGACCCTACTGGTCAAAAGTCGGGTCATCAGTATTGGTTTTAGAGGTATGATTCCTCGGGCAAAGTTTTTTATTTTGATCCCTAAAATACGATTTTCCTTGTAACTTGGGCGATTTTAAAATCGACCCGCCCTAATTTACATGATTTAATTTGTCAAACACCGAAACAAAGAAATGTCAAAGTAATTTGTGCAATAATCATGCCGTAAAGGTGTAAATCACAATTAACATCGTGCACTATGGTTGGACCACACTTTACATCATTTATAATTCACTTTCCCTAATGTGAGCTAGACTGGAAGTAAAATGTGACATGTGGTGTGGCAGGACCTCAATTCGGGAATTACATTTGTGTCGGTGAAAACGTGTTTTATAAACCTAGCTTCAGTATTTTGAAGAGGGACATTATTTTGTTAACGAGTAACCGATAAAAGTTAACGTGTATGTAATTTTCTCTCAAAGCGTAAAAAGTTTGCAATAAAAGCTTTTAGGTAAAATATTAAAAGAACTGTTATATGGTGTAACACCTTAAATGAAGAAATATCCGCAGCGGTCTAAGTTTTGATATTTGGTTATATGGACCTATATTGTTTTGCATATTATAATGTCTGTCAGTGCTGGTTAAGTTAAATCCCTTTGTCCGTTCTCAAACGCCACCTTAAACCCAATATACCGACTGCAAAGGAGAATGTGTTGCATGCCATGAAAAAGCTTTGAATTAATTTTACTTTGTTTTGTCACATGTGTTGACATCAAACAACCGTTAAAAAATTTCTCATATCCTGTACTTATTTATCGTATACTAAACTGACACACGCAGACATACCTACTACACATGCATGTGTGTCTGTATGTGCGTATGTCCATGCACACATTGAAAATATCTGCATAAACTGGTAAAGCTCGTAGAATGCAAAGGATAATTTCTAATAAAAGGTCCGCTATCATCTTCGTTACCTAGGTTCCTCACAAAATTATCGTTTGGATTAGAGTGTCCAACACCGAAATTAAAAACCGACATTCTGCTTTCTTAGCCCAAACCCAACATGTCGGTTTACCCGTTTTTTGATTCGGGTTTTCCGGTATACGATTTTTTTAAATTTGTTTTATGTACGAGTAAAATAAAAAAAAACTTATTTTTAAGAACGGAATACTTGACTAACTAAAAATATAAACACACCTTGAAGTAGACCGATCGACTTACAAACCAGTTGATTCGATTTAACGATATCGGTCTGTCCGTTCCGCCGTCCGTTTTCTGTATACCTTTAGCTTGTTTTCAAATTACAGGTCACAATTGTTGTCCAATCTTCATGAAATGTGGCAGTATGACGTTTTTTGGTCATCGGCTGCTGATTTTTATGAAAATATGTAAAAATTAAGATATATGAAAACGTGGACCAGTATGACCAATTTTTATCTGAGCTGATAATTGATCGATCATAAGGAACTGTGCCAAATTTTATCACTATTGGGTGTACTACGTAAGTGGCTTCTTTTGTCTCTAAAAGCCAAATTTGCAAACGCAAATACCTTACATCCAATATTGATGAAATTCATTACGATCGATTAGTTGTCAGATCAGAAAAAATGGGTCACACTAGTCCACGTTTTCATATAGCACCAGTGCAAAAAAACTCTCATGATGAAACATAAAGGGTGTTTCTTGTAGACTTGTGGTTTCAGGAAGAAATAAAATGCAAATAGTTTAATGCAATGGCTCAGAATTTAGCTTTAATATCAATTTAAGGGTTTGTCATTTCGTTTAAAAAATGATTACGCTGGCTCAATTTTCGACCACTTTTTCAATTTCAGGTAGCAAAAAGTCCGATATCGTAGTGCGATAGCGTGCACCGGTAACGTTCCGGCCATCATTATTTTTGAAAAAATATGGACCGATGATTCCACCAGCACATAAAGCGCACTAAACTGTGGTTTTCTCTGAGTATAATGGCACATCTTGAACCTCTGCTAGTTGCTCTTTAGCCCAAATACAGCAATTTTGTTTATTGACGTTACCGGTGCGCCAGAAATGGGCCTGATCAAAATTTTGTTCGAAAACAGCGGAAATTCCCGTTC
This sequence comes from Hydrotaea diabolus, assembly GCA_963513945.1. Classification (NCBI taxonomy): domain Eukaryota; kingdom Metazoa; phylum Arthropoda; class Insecta; order Diptera; family Muscidae; genus Hydrotaea; species Hydrotaea diabolus. The sequence continues at coordinate 137,185,144 of OY740719.1, forward strand.
CTCATTTCCATAATTCATTTGAGGGAAATTACATTCAAAAAATAAATGGCATAAATGTCCTCTCAAATTCCAAACTTGATTGGAATTATTGTATTTTTACCTCTAGGAACTTCCATATTATTTCCGATTTCAATCAAGATTGGTATGGTATATTGCTTTTCACAAACAACCAATCTTGAACTGATACCAGTCATAAAGGCTTACTATTCCCGTACAAGATGTCTGGGGGCCCAAAAATGGCTTCCCATATACATGGACATATGGCTGTAAAATATCTACAAAATTTCGCATAAACCTAGACGAGGGCGACCGCAAAAGTAACTGGCCTAACATAAAAAGAACCGTTTTTTGGAATTATTATTATTTATTTTTCAACATAATCTCCTTCCAACTCAATACACTTCATCAAACGTTTTTCAAGTTTTTTAATTCCATCCGAAAAATAAGATTTTTCAAGAACTTCAAAATATGCCTCAGTTTCAGCAATAACCTCGCTATTGGACGAAAATTTTTTGCCACCGAGAATTTTTTTTTAAATTTGGAAACAAGAAATAATCAGAAGGAGCTAAATCTGGACTATATGGTGGATACGGACCAATTTCAAATCGTAATTCGGCCAGTTGAGTTGAGTTTAAAATGCAGCGTGTGAAGGAGCATTATCTTGATGAAAAAGAACTTTTTTTTTTCTAAATGCGGTCGTTTAATTTTGATTTCTTCACTCAACCGATCCAATAATGCACAATAATATTCGCTATTTATAGTTTTTCCTTTCTCAAGATAATCAATAAATATTATACCCCTTGCATCCCAAAATACTGTGGCCATTACTTTTCCTGCTGACTTAACAGTTTTCGCCTTCTTGGGACCACTTTTACCAGCTTCTTTCCATTGTTCTGATTGTTCTTTGCATTCTGGGATGTAGTGATGGATCCATGTTTCATCAACAGTTATGAATCGGCGCAAGAGCTCTATTGGAGTATGCAGATAAATCGCTAAAAGCTCATCGGAATAGGTCCAAAGGACGATTTTTTGGGTCAAAGTCAACAAACGCGACACCCTACTTGCGGATAGCTTTTTCATGTGGAGTTCATCATGTAAAATACTCCAAACTTGTTTTTCGTGTATTTTAACAATATCAGCAAGTTCTCTGAGCTTTATTCGTCTATTTTTAGTCACTTCATTAAATATTTTTCTAATGTTTTCAATAGTAGTAGCAGTTTTCGGTCTTCAAGAGCGTTCAAGAACGACCCATTTTAAATTGTTGAACCCAGGATTTCACGGTGGAGTATGATGGTGCATTATCACTATGAACAGAATCCAATTCATCTTTGATTAATTCTGGCGTATAACCTTTCATATAAAAGTGTTTAATTACCGCACGAAACTCTTTATTTTCCATTTTTCAAAAATTATAAAACTTCTTAGCTTCAATCAGCTGTAACAATGAAAATAATCCTTAAATATTTCGGAAATTTTGACAGATGGCTTATAAAAGATTGCTTTTAAAAAACAAAAAAATAGTTGCTAGTAAAACAGAAAATGTGCCAGGCCAGTTAGTTTTGCGGTCGCCCTCTTAAAAGTTATTTGTGCAGTTTGGCTAAATTTTGGTGACGGTCCGAAAATCTCACTCATTTTTACATACACACGGGTACCAAAACAAAGCAATTTTCACACAAATTCAATTATGACCTTATATTTAACAATTGGGTAAATTAAGAGCCTGTTCAACCGCACAATTATTTTATTTCTTATTCCGATAATATTTTCCACTATTAGCAAAAGGCTCAAGCCCGAATTTTGGTTTATGCCAGTTTTTACTTAAAAAAATCTCTGAAGTAGTTTTTTTTTTAAGCAAGGCCTCGAGGCAAACACCAGTTTTTGGACTCTCTAGTTTGGATAAGCATTTCAAATGGGTTCCACCTATTCGAGCCTGCTTTTCTTATTTATCGAAAGTGCGCTAATTAAAATATTAGGCAGATATAATCCACTTCCACCAGAGTTGAACACTGATATAGTTCAACATACTATGCCACAGTTAATTAAGATCAAAACTAATATGAGGTTTGAAGAGCAGTAGGATTTTAAATCGAGAAGGACCTCTGCCTATGCGATATAGTTAAACATTAACCGAAATAGCGAAATATCACCGGAATTGGATATTGGTAATGTTATTGAGATGTTTATGGTTTCAACAAGCAAATAGCCTGAGGTTCAGCTTTACATGGTTATTGTTCCATTGGGTCATCTTCTCTTCGTGTTGAGTATTTTTAATTTTTTTTTTTATTTTTTGCGTAACTCTTTCAACATAACCTTACTGTACGATTATTCTTTTCAGATCTACAAAATCGGAAAGTCGTATTTATTCCGCCGGCCGGCTACTGTGCACTTCGCACAGCACTACAAATGAAATGTCTCTTTATAAAGCATAAAGATTTCCGATGGCCGAAATGGTGGGTACTATTCCTTTATAACTTCTGTACTGAGCTTCAACCGCCTAAATTGAATTTCGGTACAAGAAATTTGGTTTTTCTACTCGTTCGTCTCTCTTTATAGAGCAAAAATAGAGAAAACGAGTTTGTTTTTCAATATTATCTCCATTTTGAAAAAAAAAATATTTTGAGCTGGTCACACTCCATTGTCGAAATCGAAATAGTAATCGATGCCTTAGTCTGTTGTCTACTTGGAAGATTTTAAACACAATGCAAACTAGCGTTGCTAGTGGATTAGGGTAGGTGGTCCCTTTAGGATCTCGGTACCGATTTTGATTGGAATGAGCGATGTTTGCCGCGTTTTGTTGGCAACTCGCTATGCTACAAGAACATAAAAATTATTTTGTCTAAAGAAAACTCTAGACAATTTGCTTTAAAACCAGTTTTGTTTTAAAAATAAAGCATTATTTGAAACATTTTTTGAATAACTTTTTTCAAAAGTAACAAATTGTCGAATCAAGCGCTTATGTTGCAGAAAGACAGTCAGTGCTCTTATGAAATGTTAAAAAAAATCTAGTTGAGTTTTTAAGTTATCGCTTTAGCGACCAATTACTCGTTTAATAAGCGAGTGCTAATAGAACACGCCTTTTGTACACATTAAATGATTAGTGTCGATTTCGGAAATATGGTGGCGTATAATAACATGAAAACATGTATTGTCCAAGAAAATGATTGTCACTCAAAAAGTATCTAATGTCCATAGACGTTATATCACTCTCAAAAATGTCACAACTTTCATGAAAATTAGGACTCCTCAGACAAATTAGTTGAGCTGTTATTCGTGTTTTACTGATTATGCTTAGTTCATAGGCAGGTTTGAGACCATGTTTCTTTTGAACATTTTATTCAAAGAGCAACCAAAAAGTTATTCAAAAGGCAGTCGAAACGACTTATTGTTGCCAGCAGGAGTGACTGCAGTTTCGGTAAACGCTACTTTACCATCCTCAGACCCCCAGCAATGAATGTGATTAACGTACAAAATGATCAATGGTTATAAACTTAAGTTAAGACAGATTGTTTAATTATTGATTATATATTCCTCGCCGTTGGATGTATAGTTGGTACAGTATAGTTTTTCATTCCGTTTGGAACACCTTGAAATGCTTGCCTGCGACCATATCAAGTATAGATATTGTGGGTCAGCACAAAATTCTAAGGTGATCCGTTTGTTGAAATCACAATTAAATTCAAACAAAAAGCGCTTGTCTTCAAACATACCAGACATATGTCTCATAGTTAGGGATCGATTGGACCAGATAGGGCAAAGTGGTCCCCTTATTAACCAGAAACAGTGAAAATTTCTAACAAATCCAAATATATTCAAATATATAATTTAGAACTCGGACCGGCCCATATGAATACTAGGGCCCCAAAAATCGGCTTCTAAAAACTACAGACGAACGGGAATTAAAATACATTGCAATTTCTGAGAGATCCAAATATCTTTTTATGTTTACGATTCGACTAATTTTAATTCAATTAGGTCTCTATTGAAAGCCTTAACCTATGGGCGTATTTAAGAACAACAATAACTTGTTTTCGTGAATCTGATAATCCATAGGTCAAGGTTCCTAGAGGGCTGAAAATGTGGCCCCTTCGAACATCGGCATATGGTTACTTAGAAACTTGTGGATTTCTTTACTATTGTCAATATGCTTTAACTTTAAAGCCTTTTAACAATGGACATTTTTAACTTAAACAACGAAGTTCATGAGTAAGAATATGACACCGGTTTATAGGGCACCAAAAATGTAATTCCAACAAATATGAAACCAGCACCAACAATCATGTCCCACAATAACGTAAACGAAAAACATGGTGGAGAGTATTAAAGCTTCGACCCGGCTGAACTTACGAACTGTCCACTTGTTTTAATTCGGGGTGAGGAACCTAGTTTTCTTTGAATTGATATATATTATCCAACCAGTGAAAGTGATCATTTCAGCAGGGGCTGACATTCATTAGCATTTAAAAAATTTTCAGCGCGGCTAAATGTCGGCGACTTTACGAGTAAAAAATTTATCGCAAACACTCGTATTCTGTAAGGGGAAAATGCCGCACTAATTTTAAAACCAAGTTCTCGTGTCAAGATTTGTTGCAGGGACAGTTTTTCTACTACCACATCCTCTTGTTGGTTCGAACCTGCTCAAGAAATGATTTGTACGCACTTCGGTCTTGCACTTCATTCTTTCAGATTCGAATTTTCCCATACACTACCACCACTAGGTCTCTCCAGCAGAGTCTGAGTCTTCCCTGTCTGTGGCTTGTACAGGGTGTCCGCCTACTTTGTTTTGCCGCCATTTTGGTAAACATTAGTCTTGACAGTTCAGTCAGTCGTGAAGTAGAGACGTGGAAATTTATTATGGAAAAATATTCGACATACCAACGTGTTTTAATCGTTAAAACATTTTATCAAAATCAATCATCAGCATTCTGGTGTGTCCCGCAGGGCAGCCACCTTGGACCTATTCTCTTTTTACTATTCATTAACGACTTGCCCGACTCTATTATCAACTCTAATTTACTAATGTTTGCAGACGACTTTAAATTATTTTCTTCTTACGCTAGCTTTGCGAACTGTCAAATACTGCAGGATGATTTGGACAGATTTAGTACTTGGTGTGAATTTAATTTTATGGAATTAAACCTTAAAAAGTGTAAGCATTATATTTCCCTAGTTAGGCCAATTTTAGAATATGGACCAGTGGTTTGGGATCCCCAATATGATTACCATGTTAACAAAATTGAGTCCGTGCAGAAACAATTTTTTTTATTCTGCTTAAGAGGTCTTCACTGGAATACTGGTGTTGAACTTCCTTCTTATAATGGCAGGTTAAATCTTATTAAATTGCCCTCATTTATGAGTTGGCGAACTATGATGAATACGATGATGGTATATAAAATTATATGTGGGGTTGTGGCTTCTGAATACTTAATATCAAATTTTTTTTATAAACGTCCCATTAGATTTATTAGATTTTAATATTGTAATAAGGAATGGTGGTGGTTATATTTTGATTTTGTATTGCATGCTTCTAGTCCTTCTCGATCTTTGATTGGATTGTATTATTGTATTCAATTAAGGTGGTGGTTATATTATAAAATGGTCCCCTTATTAACCAGAAACAGTGAAAATTTCTAACAAATCCAAATATATCCAAATATATAATTTAGAACTCGGACCGGACCATATGGATACTAGGGCCCCAAAAATCGGCTTCTAAAAACTACATACGAACGGTAATTAAAATACATTGCAATTTCTGAGAGATTCAAATGTCTTTTTATGTTTACGATTCGACTAATTTTAATTCAATTAGGTCTCTATTGAAAGCCTTAACCTATGGGCGTATTTAAGAACAACAATAACTTGTTTTCGTGAATCTGATAATCCATAGGTCAAGGCTCCTAGAGGGCAGAAAATGTGGCCCCTTCGAACATCGGCATATGGTTACTTAGAAACTTGTGGATTTTTTAGTATTGTCAATATGCTTTAACTTTAAAGCCTTTTAACAATGGACATTTTTAACTTAAACAATGAAGTTCATGAGTAAGAATATGACACCGTTTTATAGGGCACCAAAAATGTAATTCCAACAAATATGAAACCAGCACCAACAATCATATCCCACAATAACGTAAACGAAAAACATGGTGGAGAGTATTAAAGCTTCGGCCCGGCTGAACTTACGAACTGTCCACTTGTTTTAATTCGGGGTGAGGAACTTAGTTTTCTTTGAATTGATATATACTATCAAACCAGTGAAAGTGATCAATTTAGCAGGGGCTGACATTCATTAGCATTTAAAAAGTTTTCAGCGCGGCTTACCACCTCGTAAATGTCGGCGACTTTACGAGTAAAAAATTTATCGCGAACACTCGTAGGCTGTAAGGGGAAAATGCCGCACTAATTTTAAAACCAAGTTCTCGTGTCAAGATTTGTTGCAGGGACAGTTTTTCTACTACCACATCCTCTTGTTGGTTCGAACCTGCTCAAGAAATGATTTGTACGCACTTCGGTCTTGCACTTGATTCTTTCAGATTCGAATTTTCCCATACACTACCACCACTAGGTCTCTCCAGCAGAGTCTGAGTCTTCCCTGTCTGTGTCTTGTACAGGGTGTCCGCCTACTTTGTTTTGCCGCCATTTTGAAAAACATTAGTCTTGACAGTTCAGTCAGTCGTGAAGTAGAGACGTGGAAATTTATTATGGAAAAATATTCGACATACCAACGTGTTTTAATCGTTAAAACATTTTATCAAAATCAATCATCAGCATTCTGGTGTGTCCCGCAGGGCAGCCACCTTGGACCTATTCTCTTTTTACTATTCATTAACGACTTGCCCGACTCTATTATCAACTCTAATTTACAAATGTTTGCAGACGACGTTAAATTATTTTCTTCTTATGCTAGCTTTGTGGACAGTCACATACTGCAGGATGATTTGGACAGATTTAGTACTTGGTGTGAATTTAATTTTATGGAATTAAACCTTAAAAAGTGTAAGCATTATATTTCCCTAGTTAGGCCAATTTTAGAATATGGATCAGTGGTTTGGGATCCCCAATATGATTACTATGTTAACAAAATTGAGTCCGTGCAGAAACAATTTTTTATATTCTGCTTAAGAGGTCTTCACTGGAATACTGGTGTTGAACTTCCTTCTTATAATGGCAGGTTAAATCTTATTAAATTGCCCTCATTTATGAGTTGGCGAACTATGATGAATACGATGATGGTATATAAAATTATATGTGGGGTTGTGACTTCTGAATACTTAATATCAATTTTTTTTATTAACGTCCCATTAGATTTATTAGATTTTAATATTGTAATAAGGAATGGAGGTGGTTATATTTTGATTTTGTATTGCATGCTTCTACTCCTTCTCGTACTTGGATTGGATTGTATTATTGTATTCAATTAAGGTGGTGGTTATATTATAAAGTATTAAATTTGGTGTTTATATTTTCTAGTTATTATTATTAATAGTTTTTTTGTACCGATTGGCTGTTGATAAATATCTGCAGCTAATTTACATGTATGACGTTTCTTGTCATCTCCATTATGGATCGGTCCATAATGTGTACGTTATCCCTACGTCATAGGGGCGTGGCCTCCTCGGTCGGCAGGGGCGGGTGTGAGTGGCGTCGGAACGTTCGTCAAAAAAAAAAAGAAAGAGCAACCATAAGATGTTCAAGAGGTGCCATTATCCAAGAGAAGGGCGCGGTCTATGGGCTGGTTGAATAATCGGTCCATATTTTTTTCACAAATGATGATGGTCAGTACGTGAATGGAGCTCGCTGTCGCGCCTTGAGATCGTACTTTTTGCTTTCTGAAAATAAATCCCGTAATCTTGACGACATTTGAATTTAACAGGAGGGCTCCACTTGCCATACAGCTGCTCAAGTAATGGATCTATTAAAAGGTCATTTCGAAGAGCAGCCTATTTCACGTTTTGGACCGATGAGTTGGCCGCCTAGATCGTGTAATATCACAGCTACATACTTTTTCTTTGGGGCTACGCAAAGTCCAAATTCTATGCTGACAAACCAGCTACGAATCAGGTTTTGGAAACCAACATTACGCGTGTCATTGAAACCATACCGGTCGAAATGCTCGAACAAGTCATCCAAAATTGGATCCCCAGAATGGACACCCTGAAGCGTAGTTGCGGCCAACATTTAAAGGAAATTATATTCAAAAATTAAATGGCATAAACTGTCCTTTCGAAAGAACCACAAATATTCCACATTTTATTTTATTGTTTGATTTTATTTTATTTTGGAAAAATACCTTTAGGTTGATCACCCAATATTACTGCTGCTCAAGAAAGTGTTCAAAACAATTCATTAACCTCTATTAAGCGCCGTGCTTTCATTTGAATGCATATGTCAATAAACAGAATAGTCGGTTCTAGGCAATGGAAAAACCTCAGTGTATTCATCAGGTCACCTTTGCATCCATTCAAAGTGACAGTCTAGTGTGCAATTTGGTCAGGACGAATCATTGGACCTTACTTCTATGAAAATGAAAACGGCGTAACGATAATTGTAAATGGGAGAGATACGATTGAAAACGTTTTAACGCCAGAACTGCATGCTTTGGGCTTGATTAGCAGGTGGTATCAACAAGACGGTGCCTCATCGCATACAGCCAGGATTTCAATAGAATTACTGCGAGACCTCTTACCACTACAAGTTATTTCAAGAAATAATGATATTGGTTGGCCTACACGGTCGCCTGATTGATGAAACAAACCAGAAACGCTTGAGCAACTCACACAAAATATTCGGGATGGAATTAATGAAATGCCGCGAGAAATGTGTGAGAATGTAATGAAAAATGTGCTCAAAAGGGCTCGCATTTGTGGGGCTAACAGAGGCAGACATTTATCTAATATTGTATTCCATACATAATTGCCGACATTAAATAAAACATTTATCAATATAACATCCATTCCTTTCCGTTTAATCAAAAATTTTAAACAAACAGAGTAGTCCTTCCCGACGGACACCCTGTGCTTCCCGCATACGCAGTTGGAGTCATTAACTTTACGCAATACAACCGTGCTTCGGCCCCATATACGAGGTGTGCTCAATAGAAAATGTGATATTTTAAAATTTCTCTTACTGCGTCCATTCAGTTAGGGGCTTTTTATGTTGGTACATTTGTCTCTAAAATATGTTCTTAGTTGAGTTTGCTTGTGTTTAGTTTAGTTAATTTAGAACAGTTGTACCACAAGGTGGACCGATGTAACTCATTTTCATCTGAACTAGTAACCGATCGATCATAATGAACTTTGCTCATCAGGATTGTACGAGTGCTCGTATGTTATATGTGACTTCTGGAGCTTAAGACATCAAATCGGTTGAGCATATGTGTGGTAGCTATATCTAAATCTGAACCAATTTTTTCATATCAATAACGTTTGTTTTTGGTCTAAAAATTTTATTTCTGCCAAATTTTAAAGAATGGTCAACAATTGCGACCTGCAGTTTGATTACAAGCTTTAAATCGAATCGGGTAAAAATATTTAAGCTGGCAGCAGAAAATCTAACGATAAAGTCGGTTAGTCAATTACAATCGAGCACAATATTCGATCATTACTTTTTCAATTTTTGCAACAAAAAGTCGATTAGTAGTCTAAACGACTTTAAGAACCTTAATCGATACTGTGGCCGTGGCACTCGGAACTTGTAAAATATCTAGTAAACAATAATCAATACCAATTAAATGTTGAGAGACGAAAAGATCAATACTTCTTCTGATGCCCAAGATCATGTCTTGTTGTCTCTTTTTCTCCAGCTCGTTCTCCGTATAAATATCAAAAGTCGCTTAGACTACAATTGACGCTCGGGTTGGAATATTCGCAAGTCGAAACAGCGATTATCTTATTTTACGAGGGCCACCTATATTGTTTGTCCCTACAAGTGTATGTGTAGATGAGTGTGTATGTTTGTGGATGAAATTGTACGAGTTTGCCTGATTTTATTATTTTTCTATGGAACATTATGTTGCAGAAAATAAACAACAGCAACACTCACATACATATGTATGCGGATAAACACACACACCCACTCACACATCCATGCATACGTGCAATATTTGAATAACAATAATACACATTATACAAAATACAGGAGGTTATGGTTTTTGAATATTATAGCGACAATAGCAAAACAACAACAGCAGCGAACCGAATAAACTGAATGGAACTTTGAAAGTGGTTCAAATTGAGTTAAGAGCATTTCTGTATAAATATTGCAACAACTATTGGCAGTGCTGTGACACATGCCAATCATTTCCAGACGCCTCTTATGCGACAATTGATTAAATGCCACCACATTCACACATCCATACATGCATGCGAGCGTTTACATATCCGGACAGACAGGCTCCTATATCAACATAGCTATGATGATGATGACGTTGTCGTTGACGTCGATGATGCTGATGGTAGGAAGGAGACTCTTCAACGACTAGAGTTTTGTTTGAGTGGCGTTTTATTGTTGTTCTCCGTTTAATTGCATTTTTATTTTGCATTAGCATTTTAAAAGTTTTTGAAGGTACTCGTTTTAAGACTGCTCCTTTAAATGACATATGGAAGATTCTTAACACAAATCAAGAATTTCAATCTTATGCAATTATTGGTGTACGTATGCGGAGAGTGCAACACGCTCCAGTAAGACGGAGATCAAAAATATGGTTGGGGTAACAAACTTCGACGAGTATTTTACTATGTTGGGTATATAGTTGTGGCATAACAATATTATGATCCTCACAACCATAGTCTGTTTCTTATACAACCATAGTACGTTCCTTACAACCGTAGAATGATTCACATACAACCATAGTATGATTCTTGCAACCATAGTAATTCACACGCATTCATGTCAACCATAGAATAATCCCACGCAACCATTCTATGGAATTCCCAACTATTCTATGATCCGTAAAATTATTTATTAGAATGTTGTTATTTTACGATTTTTTTCCATTCATCATCCTCAGGGTATAAAAACTAGAATATAAAACAATATAAAAACAAAACTATACACACAATTTTTTACCAATATATTTTTATAGTTCGGGTGCGGCAATAAAAACACACTTATTTATCATTGGAAACGGTTTTATTGTTTTTCAAAATATTCTCCTTTAAGATCAACACACTTTTGCATGCGCACAAACCAATTTTCGAAGCACTTTTTACACCGATTGAGACATCTCCAAAACATGATTTTTGAACGTTTCAACAGCTGCTTCGGGCGATGAAAAACGTTGACCACGCATTTTTTCATGATGCTAGGGAATAAAAAGAAGTCAATGGGTGCCAACTCAGGGCTGAACGGTGAATGGCTCATCAATTCGACATCTTGAGTGGTCAAATAGCTCATCATTTCAGCTGATGTGTGAGAGCTCGCATTGTCGTGATACAAAATCATCCGTCTTCTCTTGTTATCTTTCCTCATTTCTTCGAACACTGCTGGCAAACAGATGGTTGTATACCACTCAAAACTGACCTCCTACGTCCCACTAAAGGCACTGTGCAACATGTCCGTTAAACCGAAAAAAACGCAATCATTTGCTTCGATGTACTTCTTCCACGAACAACTTTTGTTAGATACTATCATACAATATGATAGCTGTAATCATATTATTGTTAGCTTAAAACCCTAAACAACAAAACTTTTGTCGCATAAATCATATGTATAAGTATATTGTTGCTATATAACCATATTTCCATTTTTAAATTTGGCAATAACACTTCTGTTACATTTGAACACTGTTAATATTGATATTTTTAATAGGGTGTTTTTTAGACGTCTGGTTTTCAAGAAGAAATAAAACAATTTAATGTTATGGCCAAGAAATTAGCTTTATAATAAAGATACGGGTTTGCAATATGTTTTAAAAATGGTTTTGGCTCGAATAAATTCCAGCCGTGAGGCTCAATTTTCGACCGCCGAATATTCTCTTCCAAGGCGTCAATCGTGTCGGGCTTATCTGCGTAGACAAGCAACTTCACATAACCCCACAAAAAAAAGACCAGCGGTGTTAAATCGCACGATCTTGGAGGCCACGGCACAGGCCCAATGTGCGTGATAATGCGCTCACTAAAAGATTCTTATTTGAACCTAAGGTCGTCCCCATCAACCTCCTCCAATTTAGGCACGAAAAAGTCAATAATCAAGGCTCTATAGCGTTCCCAATTGACTGTAACATAAATCCCGGCTACATTTTCGAAGAAATATGAACCAATGATTCCCTCTGCATAAAGAGCATACCAAACAGTGACTTGTGACTTGGATGTAACGGCGTTTCAACAATGGCTTGTAAGTTTTTATCACTCAAAATGCGACAATTTTGGTTATTAACGTACCCATTCAACCAAAAGGGAGCTTCATCGCTGAACAAAACATTCTTGTAAAAATCAGGATCGGTGGCCATCTCGTTTTGAGCCCATTCACCACGATTTGCAAACGTTGTTCCGGAGTAAGTCTACTTATTCATTATGAAATGACAAACCAAACTGAGCATAAATCAAGTGACAGCTGTTAAAAACACATCTAAAAAAAAACATCCTTAACTATTGTCAAAAAAGAACAAAAAAGAACGTACTTTTTTGTAGAGAACATACTATTTTTGCTGTGAACATAAAGAACCATATCATTTTTGAGCGTGTACCTGAGCCACTGATGTTGACGCATGTAACGCCACTCATGTTGATATAAAAGTAGGTTTTGAAAATGGTTCACAATTTCTTTTTGTACTGAGAAGAATCGGACTTCAATAACGACATTATTCGAGTAAATATTTCGATACAGTAGGAACTCGTTAATCCGAATAATTGATTGCATACCATAATTCGGATTATTGAAAATTCGGATTATTCAGAGTTCACTATATAAGTACATAGTTACTACAATTTAATTTATATGTATATCACAAATGATAGAATGTCCACAGTAAAAATAATGTTTAAATAGTATAAATTATTAATTTTAAACCGAGGTGTGTGTAGCATTTCCTATTTTTAAAAACTAAATTTTTTTATTGTTTTATTAAAAAAAACGGCATACAATTTCTAGAAACAAAAATAACTTATTACAACGTACCTAAACAGAAAATAAAAACAATAATAAACTGTAGATTACTGAGAATTTATCAGAAACTTTTAGAAAATACAGAAATATCGATAATGTTTTCTTCTTAAAAAATTTGTATTTTTACTGAACCCGTAATAAAGATTGAATTCAGCAAAATTAGACTGCGCGCGAACGATGACACACATTTAAAATAATGTTTATTTAAAAATTAACATATTTTGATGTCAATTCGGATTACAAAATACAATCAATTTAGATTATACTAGAGTATGTAGTACAGGGAGAACTTAGTTCGGATTATTGGAGAATTCGGATAAGAGAAGTTCGGATTACCGAGGTCTTACTGTAGTAGGATTGATTTCATACGAAGTTCTGGAAGCCGTTGAAAGTTAAAAAAATAAACGCCTGAAAGAAAACATTTAAAATAAGCTTAATGTGGGCGTAGCCGATTATGTTATACCTTACACTTCTTGGTATTAAGAAAAGCAAGCTGAATATGTGACAGCGCATAGAGAAAGCGACCTAAGGGTAAAAGAAATCAATTTTCCTTTTTTTCTTTTTTTGATGTGGACAACATCTGAGCACCGAATGAGACCGATCCCATGCCCCAAAAGTGTTCCCTCCCAGGATATGCGCGTTTAATGAAAGTGAAGTCGACGATTCTAAGCGCAAATAGAAAGGGACCTAATCTTTAAAATGGCTCTCCTGAACATAACCTTAGGTCCCTTTCAATTTTGGGCGTCACATATAGGTTTTTGAGTCCCCTTGATCACCATCCAAATTTAATCCGACCAAAAAAAATCTGAAAATTTCATTGTTTTTGGTAAAACTGATTAAACATACAGTTAAGGACAAATTTTGTTTACCAAATGTTGGTTATTTAATTTTATGTTTTTGTTTATTTTATAAAACAGTGGTATTTTCAAAACAAAAGCTGGATATAGTTCAATTCGAAATGTTTGTTGTTTTTTCGGTCCTCTGCTTTAACACATTGAACAGAGCTTAACCGGCTCGAAACCTTTTGCATCAGGGTTTTTTTTCCCTATTTTAGTAACCTCAAACGAACGCACCTATTGTTCTATGTTTTTAAAGTCGTAGGACTGCTACTACAAGTGCGGATTCATCTGTATAGCACAGTGTTGTAGGCTATATCAGGACCCGTCCGACTATAAAGTTTTTAACGAATCTTCTTTAGAAAACAGGGGGATATCTTAATGTTAGTTTTTTTTTTAACATTATTCATGATTAAGGGCGTTTCTTCCAATCCTTTCTTAAATACCATACGCTGTGGTTTTACCACCGCTGATGATGTCATGGAAGGCGCTTCCTGATGAAAGTAAAACTAAAAAGATTCATTCTTGCCAAAGGCCGTATTTACATTATGTACTCGTACATCCTTGCCTGTATATGTGTACGTACACATTAACATATGGCCGTATACTATTTAAACGTAAATCATTTAGTTATGATATACAGCACAACCACCGAAACCAGAGAATGAACATAAATATTTACATCCCAGAGCACTTGGCAACAATGTTATCCGTACAATTTCTTCCGTAGGTTATTAAAGCCAAAAGTTTCCGGAAAAATACTTTGTATACTCATCACCCATGGATGGGTAAGAACTCGCATGGCATAGTCCTGCATACAAAACTGCTTTCGTGTGGCTCTATGGAAGCAAGCTTCAGAAAGGAAGCTGGAAAAATATTTTAAACTTACATCTATGAACATGTGTGTAACACATTTCCCCCACTGCGCGTCTGGGCAAATTGACACGTTGACTCCACTTGTGTAATGACCACCACCAACAAGTCCGTTGGTTGCTCGCTCGGCCAGTCTGTCGTTCGGTCTGGACGTCGGTTTATCTGTGCAAGTGAAGTAAATGTCTGCGGTTGGCCACAACTCTTGATTAGTTCTGTGCAAGTACATTTTTGGTCCCTATGGAGATCTGACAACCGGGAGATAATTGTGAAAACAAAATAACTAAAACTTTTAATTTAATATATTTTTTTTTCATTCTAGCTCTGTTCGCATATGCTCAGCAGGAAAACGAGTTTTCTTTTTTTTTCTCATGTTTCAAATAATTTAGAATGTTTTGTGTAAGAAGTTTTTAGGAGAAGGTTTGTGGTTTCTATGGAAATTCGTTTAATCACAGCCAGTTGAGGACCTTAGCGGGCCACTGTAATTTTATGTATTTTTATGGCCTTAGAATCACATTTTTTACGGAAGAAAAATTTATATTTTCCAAAAAATGTTGGCCTTTCTTGGTATTTCCGGAAATTTCCGCATAAAAAACAAACTGTCTTAATTTAGCTGTATGTATATAACGGGCGATCGATCTAGAGGTATTTTTTCAATAGGTTTTTTTTCAAAAGCTCGAGGAAGATCCATGTTTTTGACCAACATTTTGTTCAGTGATGAGCCGCATTTCTGGCTCAACGGCAACGTCAAATAACAAAATTGCCGCATTTAGGCTGCGGAGCAATCTGAAGAGGTTTAAGAGGTGCCATTATAGCCCGAGAAAACCACGGTTTGGTGCGGTTTATTTGGCTGGTGAAATCATCAGTCCATATTTTTTCAAAATTGATTATGGACGGAACGTAACCGTGAATGGTGCTCGCTATCGCGCCATGATATCGGGCTTTTTGCTACCTGAAATTGAAGCCTGTAATCTTGACGATATTTGGTTTCAACAGGACGGTGCCACTTTCCATACAGCTGCTCAAACAATGAATATATTGAGAGGTCATTTCGAAAGCCGCTAATTTTACGTTTTGGACCGGTAAGTTAGCCGCATAGATCGTGTGACATCACAACTAAAGACCTGTGTCTTTGGGGCTAAGTAGAGTCCAAAGTCTATGCTGACAAACCAGCTATGATTCTGGTTTTGGAAGCCAACATTACACGTGTCATTGACGTCATACCGGTCAAAATGCTCGAACGAGTCGTCCAAAGTTAGACCCTCAGAATGGTCATCCTGAGGCGTTGTTGCGGCCAACATTTGAAGGTAGTTATATTCAAATCATAAATGGCATAAAATATCCTTTTGAATGTTAAATAACGATTCCACACTTGATTTGAATTTTTAATTTGTGTATTTAGAAAAAAAAACTTCTAGATCGGACACCTGAAATTTACTTTATTTATCTCTATAGCTATTCTTCACCGAAGGATGCAACAAGGTATATTAAATTTGTCATTTATGTTGCAACACCACGAAATACTGATCAGAGGCTCTATATATTCTATGACGATCTAGCCATGTCAGTCTTTCCGTCCATCCTTTTGTCTTTTAATAACTTGCACAGATAAATTTTTTTCACCGATGAAAAAAATTTTACCATTCAGGAAAAAGTTAACAAGCAAAATCATACAGTGTATGCGCGGTCATCTAAGGAAGCATCTGAACTGATCCCAAGGGTGGAAAAGGGTCATCACCCAGCTTCAGTCATGGTTTGGTGGGGTGTCTCTTACGATGGGGTCACTGACCTGCATTTCTGCGAACAAGGTGCCAAAACTTCGGCCACACATTACCAAGAAACCGTTTTGGAAGCTGTTGTGAAGCCTCTTAACAATTCCCTGTTCCAAAACCAGTCATGGACTTTCTAGCAGGATTCTGCGCAGGCCCATAAAGCTAAAACGTCCAAGGCCTGGCATCGAAACAATTTGCCAGCGTTCATTTCCTCTGAAGAATGGCCCTCAGGCAGTCCAGATTTGGAACCATTGGATTACAAATTGTGGACGTTTTTAGAGGACAAGGTTTGTCACAAAAGATACCCCAACATTGGATCTCTTAAGACTGCTTTGGTTGAGCTGTGGCCAATTTTCCAATGGACGAGGTTCGTGCAGCTTTTGACGATTGGTCATTACGACTTAAGGCGTGTGTAAAGGCAAAAGGCGGACATTTCGAATAAGTAGATTCTTTTTGGATACAATATACATCAATAAATATATTAATAAATATTTGTTCCAAAAACTTTCAGAACTTTTTATTTTACAGCATAAAACGTGTGTAACAGTATTTTTTTTTTCAGTCCGTCCTTTTGTCTTTTGAAAGCTCGATATCGGTCAAACGAATCAACGTAGGAACTAGAATTTTTACATGTTGATGGCTTCTGGTCACAAATTGTAATTTGCCAAATCGCTCCAGGGGGGGGGGGATGTCCCGTTAAGGGACTAACGGTTCCTCGCTAAGAAAGTACACTTCTTTTGGTTTCTATTATTTGCTTAGCAAATAGTCCTGTTAGTTCGGACGCACTTACTACCACAAAAAAGGGCATACTTGCTGGACTTACTGGCTTGTGTGCCCAAACAACGTATCGGATCGTCAAAACGGGTGAGTCAACATGGACATATATGTACTGAAATTAAAGCAAATTTTGGTAGGAATCCAAGTAGAGAGTTATTTACTGTTACAGCTGAGATTTGCGATGGACGGGGCCAAAAAACGTAAATAAAAAAAATAAAAATATGGACATATGGGTGCTCAAATAAAGGCAAATTTGCTACGAATCCATATAAAGAATAATTTTGAAGTTTTGGCCGACATTAGGAATGAGACGGACTTTTATTTTTTTAGTTTCACAGCGGTGGAGGGTCTATAAGTCGTCGAAACTAACGACGCTTTTTCTTGTTAAATACTTGAAATCAATAATTTTACAAGTTGCAATTTACACAAAAATATAAAAAACATATACCTTTTAAAGAAGTTTTTTGATTTTCATTTGTTTAAATTTAAATTATTTGCATTTGTTTAAATTATAAGTATATGCCTGTAGTAATGTCACTTATAGAAATTTCGTCCAATTCCGCAACTTCGTCGACACAACTGTCTTCTTTAGAAATCTGAGATTACAGTGTTCCACGTACACGCAGCGAAAAAACTTGGTTACTACATGGTCACGGCAATAATAATATGTTCTTCGCAATAAAAGTATGTTCGTCGCAGCCATAGCATTGTTAACTGAATTTATTTTTGACAATAGTATAATTGCTGCAATATTAATATTGTTAAAATGTAACAAACGTTTTATTGCCAAATTTAAAAATGAAAATATGGTTATAGCAACAATATAAATATGGTTGGTGCGACAAAAGTATTTACGTTTTATGTTAACAATAATAAGATTACGGCAATCATACTGTATTGTATTTAAATATGCTTTTAAGAAAAAAATGTTATTAATACGGATCTAATGCAATAATAGTAATGCTTTGACTTTTTTTAACTGAAATATTTTTAATAAAAACGCTTACGTTTATTTAAGATTATTTTTTCTACTGTGAAATAAATCACTCCTATTATTTTGAATTTAATGTATTTTTTGAATAATTTTCATAATTCAAAGCTATTGTTGACAACTTAAACCAATAAATAATAATAAATAATATTGGGGATCAAATCTATTGTTGACAACTTAATCAAATTCTAATAAATTATATTGGGGATCATAGTATAATTGTGTGTGAACATACTATGGTTGCGTGTGAATCATACTATGTTTGTGAGGATCATACTATGGTTGTATATGAAACATACTATGATTGCGAGGATCATACTATGGTTGTGGAGATCATAGTATGGTTGATTATTAATCATACTATGGTTGTGGGGATCATAGTATGGTTATGTGTGAATCATACTATTGTTGTGAGGATCATAGTATGGTTGTATTTGAATCATACTATTGTTGTGAGAATCATAATATTGTTGCAGCACTACCATATGCCAAACAATAGTAGTATCCTCTTCGAATATTGTCACCACAACCATACTTTTATTCTGCGTGTACTAAGCCTGCACATTTTGTTTTGAGCCGTTTTGAAATAAATTGTTATTATTGTTATTAAATACTGCTGGATCTTAATGATTCTTTAGTAAAGTAAAAAGTCGCTTGTCTCTTCTTTAAAGCGTCTAAAATTGTCTCACCCAAATATGTATGAATGTAAAAATTAATGTATATTTTGTGGAAAAACGCCTATTTATTGTTTTTAAAATATTTTGTAGATCTGCTACTACGAGTATGTTTGCATTGTTTTTAACCCAAAGCTCAATTAGTACTAAATCAATGAGTGCTTTTTTTTATAGATTTTTTAATGTAGGTAAACACTTTTTAACATTGGCACTATCGACTTCCATTTGGTTGTTTTATGACTGTGATAAAAGAAAATAATGAATTTGCCGGGAATACCGAATGAATTTTCCGGGAAACCGGAATGAAAAATTAAATCCCGTGAGAGAAAGCCAAGATCTTCAATTTTATGCTGCCGCTCTTGCATATAATTGAAGACCTTGGCGTAAGTGATATTTGGCTCATCGCGACTTCACTGCGCGATATAGGCTTTATTGAGAAATTAATTTTGTGTGGCAGTCTAGGTCATCTAATATCACACCTCTGGATTTGTATACCCTACACCACATTGTGATTACTCGTATTGTACCAATAGATTTGGAACCACAACCTGCTTTAGTGTCAAAAAAAACAGGGGCTTTTAAAAAACCGGCAGATCCAGGTTTATAAAAATTCGGTGTATTTATGCAGAATTTTGTGCAGTGGCAAGCCTTTTTCCTGGCTTAGTGAAAACGCCAATAAAAAGTTTGCCGCATATGGACCGATGAGCAACCCAAAAATATTGTAGAACTACCGTAACATTCAAAAAAAATTCACTTGATGCTGTGGTCTATTGGTCCTTATTTTGTTAAAATTAAAGCCGTTCATAACATAACCGTCAAGGAAGATCGCTACCGTCGTCCCCTAAAATTGAAGACCATGGCGTGGATTATATTTGGTTCATCGCGACGGCACTGAGCGCTATAGGCTTTATTGAGAAACAATTGTAGTGTGCACCTTAATACTGGATTCGGGCCTTCCAACTGGCAGCCTAGGTCATCTAATATCACACCTTTGGATTCGTATACCCTACACCGCACTGTGGTATATTGCTGTCGTTTGTAACTTCTATAAGAAAAGGAGATAATCCCTTGATTATTATACCAATAGATTTGTAATCGCTACCTGATTATACGATTATACGTAGTGTCCAAAAAACCGGGACTTTCAGAAAACCGGCGTTTCGGGTTTTTTTCAAAACCGTGATAAGAAAAAAAAACAACTCGGCTTTTTAAAAACTGACTTTCCGGGTTTAGCATTTTGCTAATAGTGGAAAATATTTTCCGTTCCTTAACAGGCCCTCAATATACCCGGATTTTAAATAGAAACCATATTATAAACCAAATTATGTGAAAATTTATTTGTTTTTGGTAACTGCAAATATAATTTTATTTTTAGCCTTATAAGAAAATTTTATGAAAATCCATATGTATAAGTAAATGGACGTCATTTTTGGGCTCCTAGATAAATTGTTTGGGGACTTCATTAAAAAAACCTTTATGACTTAAATCAGTTTGTATGTTATTTCGGGAGAGATCTTTGCACTGGCGCTTTATCAAAACGTGGACCAGTAAAACCCATTTTTATCTTAGCTGATAACTGATCGATCCTAATAAAATGTGCCAAATTCCATCAGTATTGAATGCACTATTAGGTTTCTCGAGCTACAGACACAAAATTGGTTGAAGATATTTGTGGGATCTTTATTTTTATCTTAACCGATTTTCATAAAAGTCGACAGCCGTTGTCCAAAAAAATTACTTCTGCCAAACTTCATTAAGATTAGACCACAATTGCGACCTGTAGTTTGAAAACAAGCTTTAGATAGACAGCAGATAAACGGAGGGAAGGAAAGACATGTCGTTAAATCGAATCAACTGGTGATTCTAAGTCTATTGCTGTCGTTAAAGGTGGGTCTAGCTTTTTTTGTAGTTACGTATTCCTTAATTAAGAGTTATGATTTTTTTTTGCTTTTACATGAAACAACCAAAAAACCGAAAACAGAAAACCTTATAGCAAAAAAACGGGTAATCCGACATGTCGGGTTTAAGCTATTTTCGAGAAAACGACTGTCGGGCTTGGGCTTGAAAAACCGGAATGTCGATTTTAGGTTTTGGACACTCTATACCTGATGCTATTGAGCGATGTCCGTTATTACGCCCGTCTGTTTTTTTTTGTAAAGTACAGGTCGCTAATAAGTCCGTTTAGGATTAAAATTCGAATGTAACGAGTGACCAGTTAGCAACTGTGGTAAACTATGACCCAATTAGTTTATGTTTTCGAATAGCCTCTACTCGAAGGTTGCACCCGATTTGTTGCCCTGGTGCTCTTGCAGGCACAAATTAGATCTGTCCGTGCTTAAATTATGTATGGAACGTTATGAGCCTCTCAAAAAAATCGATGGCGCAATATCGATTGCTAAATCGATCCTCCCTTGTGTATATATAAGTTTATTCATAGTCTCACATCTCTGAATCGGCTTAACCGACTTTAGAGTTCTACTAGCTTGCCCCGGCCCACGTTGCTTGTCCTAAGTAGGAATTTGATGAAATATTCATTAATCGCCAATGCATTTGCATGTTGAACTGAAGAATTGGCATGCTTTATTTAAAACGGTAAGTCAATTGGCCTGAGAATATCCTCGTCTTTGAGCATTATCCTTAGTGTGTTGATTATTGCACAAATCGTATGATTGATTTCAATGACCGATGTACAACGGTACATCGGTGATCTACAAGTTTAATGAAAGTGGCGATAGTGGAAAGAGTAATTGAAATTTGGCCCAGACAATTACACTAGCTACGGCGTAGTCGCAGCCTACATTTTAATAAAACTATCATTGTAATTTTTGATTCAAGTCACATTAGAATTTTCTATCTTAAGCTCTAGCACATATAAGTACTTTAATTTAGAAACGAGGTTTTAAACTAATCTCCCTTTAAAATAGTGTCACAATTCGTCGTTAAAAACTGCCGGATCAATTCTTACTTACCCTTCGCCATGGCTTTTGGGTCCGTAAAACAATAGTTATCGCACGAAGACTCTCTATGATCTTACCGAACATCTAATAATAAACATAGATTTTAAACAAAAGTAAATTTCGTAAAGATGCATTTGAGGTTTCACTGCCCATGTCACTTATGTACATTTGGACCCCTTAAGTCAAACTAAACTTCATCTCCAAATCCCAACATATGTTTTGTTTTGGTAATAATATACATTCCTCTATCAGACTATCGAAACATTATAAAAGTAGTCTAACTCCTTTATCAGCCATGCCACTATTTACTTGAAACTTCTCCACCGAGAAGGGGGGAGGGTATACATATCCGATATGGCCGGGCGAACTTGGCAATTTGGGGGGGAAATCAGTTGAAGATTTCCCCGCATAAATGCTGTTGTTGTTATTGCAGCATAAACGAGATTTTTTTAAGTTTCCAACAATATCGCGTAACATTCAATTTTTAACATTTCATTCAACCGTAACTCCCGAACGCTGGGGGCGTTGCTATGAAAACATGAAAATCTGTTGTTAATAAAAACCTCTTTCTTTCATACAATCACATGCACAAACCCATACATACTCTCCCGCATACAAGCTCATACACACACAAACATCTAGTATATTGATTCTTAATAACTCACACACACAAACGCAGTTGAGGATTTATGTGTAATATCGTTAAACCTTAAACAAACACCATTACATAGTGGGCGGGTTTCGAAACATACACGAGGGTGGTATCCGAACTATTCGGAATTCTAAAGGAAAATAAGTTTGTACTCGTAATTATGCTTGGCTTAATTAAATCTTTTATTTAAAGGTATATTCAGTGATACAGTGCGATACTAGCGCACAAGAAACCTACACACAGAGATCAGATTCGTTGCCACAACCGAATCTTTTTGCTAACTAAATGATTAAGGTTACTTAGTACACTTTACTTAGTACTATTACAACATTTAACACACCCATTTCTATAGTAGAACTGAACATACCCCGTTAATGTCATATGGGTTTTGAAAGCTAACCTCAATAGCGTTAGTCTGTAACGGGATTTTAAAATTGTTTCAACTTTCATCACGGAGTGGTCAGATAATGAGAACCGTATCGCTGTAATAGCGCTTTTCAAGTGTGAAATGTGAAAAATCGATATTTTTAAAACGCTCCGGCCACTAGCGATTAGCCGCATGTTCCTCTACCGATGCATAAAACTGTTTGAGAAGACTGGAGATGTAAAAGACCGCCACCGGTCGGGCCGCCCACGCTCTGTTCGAATACCGCATGTCATCAAAGACGTTAAATCAAGAATTCACAGAAATCCGCTCCGAAAACAGAAAATCATGGCCCGTGAGATGAATATCACGCAAAAGTCCATGAGTCGAATCATTAAAAAAGACTTGGGACTTGGGGCTTTCAAACGACGTACCTGACATTTATTGACTGCAGCTTTAAAAAAAAATAGGATTGAAAAATGCAAACGTCTTTTGGTGAAGCACGCTGATAACTTGCACAGACAAATTTTGTTCACCGATGAATACATTTTTACCGTTCACGAAAAATTCAACAAGCAAAATGATAGAGTGTATGCGAGGTCATCGAAGAAGCATCTGAACTGATCCCAAGGGTGTAAAAGGGTCATCACCCAGCTTCATGGTTTGGTGGGGTGTCTCTTATGATGGGGTCACTGACCTGCATTTCTGCAAACAAGGAGTCAAAACATCGGCTAAAGTTTACCAAGAAACCGTTTTGGAAGCTGTTTTGCCTCTTAACAATTCCCTGTTGCAAAACCAGCCATGGACTTTCCAGCAGGATTCTGCGCAGGCTCATAAAGCTAAAACGTCCCTGGCCTGGCTTCGAAACAATGTGCCAGCGTTTATTTCCTCTGAAGAATGGCCCTCAGGCAGTCCAGATTTCAACCCATTCATTGGATTACAAATTGTGAACGGTTTTAGAGGACAAGGTTTGTCACAAAAGACACCCCACACAAAAGATACCCCACACAAAAGATAACATTGGATCTCTTAAGACTATTTTGGTTCTAGCTGTGGCCAATTTTCCAATGGGCGAAGTTCGTGCAGCTATTGACAATTGGCCGGTGCGACTTAAGGCAAAAGGCGGACATTTCGAATTAGTAGATTCTTTTTAGATACAATATACATCAATAAATATATTGAAAAATCTTTGGTCCAAAAACATTCAGTACTTTTTATTTTACAGCATAAAACGTGTGTAACAGTATTTATGTCCCTACTTAGTACATGCACCTCGAGCATTTCATCAGTACAACTGAATGTTAGTTGGTGATTTGTTATTTTCAGTAATTGGAACTGAAGTAGCGGAGGAACAAACTTAGTATTCGTACATCGATAAAAGAATGTTTGCATCTAAAAATCCGCACTTGATCAACAAGAAAAAAATAAAAAAATTCTATTATTTGCTTACAACAATGAATACTCTTAAACATTAGGAGGGTCATGACGTGGAAAAAGGAATGACGATTTTTACTGAAAAAATTGGATTAACCTATTAGCTTTAAATCGGTTATTATCTTTAAGCTTTACCATAAAAACAAACGAGCCGGTTAATCTTTGTTTAAAAGACCAAAATTAACAAACGATCTAAACAAACCATTTTTGGTTGTGATGAAAATTTTGTTGTCATCATCAATAATTGGTTAAAACAAAAATATGTTTGAAAAACTGTTGGTTGCCAAAACCAGCAGTGATGACAACTAAATATCTTTTTCGCCTATCGTTGATTTAACCGATCAATTAGTTGTGAGTACAATACGATGTTCATATATATCATCTTGTGGTATGTCGAACCGAATATGCATTAGGATTATAGACATTTGGTGATTTCAACCGAAATTCTTCTTTTGAAACGGAATTTTTTTTAGCACTAACATAATTTCAACAAACTTTTTCTTTGTGTGTTAAAACCGGCCAAAAACGCTCAAAATGGTGGCGACATTTTGAATATAAAAGGCATGTAAACATTAAAGTTTCAAGCGGCTTCTCGCAATTGACATGGAGTTCTTAACAAGAGTTTAATATCTACGACACAAAAAAAATCTTTTCTGTTATAACCATTAGCCGTGCGGAGCCGACCTTAATCACAGCAGAGAAGTTATTTTAGGGGGAGACGTCCATTAAAACTATCTGGTGTTATGACGTAGTGGGTCGTGAGCGTCGTACATTTGAACCCAGTGTTAAACAAATAACAATTCTTTTTTCAACAAAATTCTCTTAATTAAAAAAA
Source organism: Hydrotaea diabolus (assembly GCA_963513945.1). Classification (NCBI taxonomy): domain Eukaryota; kingdom Metazoa; phylum Arthropoda; class Insecta; order Diptera; family Muscidae; genus Hydrotaea; species Hydrotaea diabolus. Next base: position 137,210,407 of record OY740719.1, read on the forward strand.
ACTTAAATCAGAAAATCGGAATGAAAAAGTATTTCCAAATCGAAATATTGAGAAACAAAATGTAAACAGATCATTTTATTTATAAAAGTTTTTCAGTAGAAAACAGTTGTCATGCCAACAGAATATCTAAAAAATTGTCCACTACGTAAATGCTACGACTTTACGATTAAGAGTTTAATATCTTAGCCACAGACGGAGAACGAGATTTGGCAATGATTTGGACTATGAACGTTTTGTCAGAAGAGTAGACTCTTTGTTGCAGTTACTAAATGTTAGTAGTCCTGACTAAAATTGGACTCGAATTACTAAAAGATGATGGCAATGATAATCTAAAGAATTATTTTGCGACAACTGACGTTTAACTTTATAAAATTGTTTGTTGTAAACAAAATTTGGTAATGACAACAAATAATTTCATTATATTAACCAGAATTGCTTACCCCAACATGAAAACCAAAAATATTAAAACAAATAATAACAAGTAAAAATGATAAGTTTAACCAGACCGAAAAAATACCCTTTACCGTCCCTACGCAACTATCGCGTGTAAAAAACAGAAGTGGTTCGTTTCTTTGGCTCTTCGGCTCATGAGTCCGATTATACTATTCTGCTACAAAATCCTTCTATGGACGAAAACAATTGATTGTTATGTAAAATTATTTCCTGAATCCGAATTGTCCGTTAGTTTTCGAAATATCGTGACAATTGAATTTTTTTTACTTTTTTAATTTACCTTAGACTTGAGCAAATTTTAACCGATCCACTTAAAAATGGGCAATATTTTTTTTATTTTGTGTACCCATATGTCACTTTTTATCTATTAATCGCCCGTTTCGACCATGCGGGACGTTTTTTGGGACACATAAAACAAAAAGTCCACCACCTATGCCCGTTTTCTTAAGTATTTTGGTACGTTCTGTCTACACGCAGGGAAAAGATATGGTTACTATGTGGTTACGGCAACAATAGTATCTTCTCTGCAATAAAAGGATGGTCGTCGCAACCATAGTATTGTTTTTTGAATTTCATTTTGACAACAGTATGATTACGGCAATATTAATATTGTTGAAATGTAACAATAGTATTGTTGCCAAATTTAAAAATGAAAATATGGTTGTATCAACAATATAAATATGGTTATTGTAACAAAAGTATTGTTTTCATGGGTTTATGTTAGCAATTACATGATTACGGTAATCATACCGGCAAAATTGTATTTTTTTAATTTGACAATGTTATTTTTACGAATCTTACTCAAGAATAGTAAAAATAATTAAATATTTTCGAAACAAACTACGAATTAGTATAACTGAAATATTTAAAATAAATATTTTTTTTACTGTTTTATAAATTACTCCTATTATTACATAACTTACTTAATAAAATTCCCTATTGTTAAATAACAACTTAACCCAATCTTTACAAAAAAATTTGGGGACCATAGTATGATTGTGTGTAAGTCATACTATGTTTGTGAGGATCATACTACGGTTGTACGTTAAACATACTATGGTTATGAGGATCATATTATGGTTGTGTGGTTGAATGTAAATAATAATATGGTTGTGGGGATCATAGTATGGTTGTGTGTGAATAATTCTATTGTTGTGAGGATCATAATATTGTTATGGGGATCATAGTATGGTTGTGTGTGAACGATACTATTGGTGTGATGATCATAATATTGTTGTGCCACAACCATATAACCAACAATAGTATGATGCTCTTTGAATATTGTTACCCCAACCATACTTTTTTTCTGCGTGTATCTGCCCACAAAAAATTATGATTTGTTAAGCCAATACCCAAAAAGTGTTATTTTTAACGGGGAACCCAAAAACCACTAAAGGGAACTTTTTCCCCTTGGGCCGATTTCGCCCATTTACAGTCCCAAACAGCTTATGTTAACACGCCATCATACTTAATTGCACCTTTCGGTGAACGGTACAAAATGGAATGAGTCCAAAGTCGGGCGTGGCAAATTTCACCATAGATGGGTATTGAAAAGGGTGTTTTTTTCAGACGTGTGGTTTTAAAGAAGACATAAACCGCATATAATTTAATGTTATGGACAAGAATTTAGCTTTATTATAAATATAAAGGTTTGCCATTATGTTTTGGAAATGATTTCGGGCAAGTGGCCGCCGCGGCTTGCTCATATATATTCCGGCCGAAACGCAAAATTTTTGACCACTTTTTGCATCTTTTGGGACCAACGTCGTCTATAATGTGCCGAATATTCTCTTGCAAGGCGTCAATCCTGTCGGTCTTATACTGCTTGGACAAGCTACTTGAAATAACTCCTTCAAAAATAGTCCCGCGGTGTTAAATCGCACGATCTTGGAGGTGACGCCACAGGCCAACGATGCGAGATATTTGGCTCACCAAAAGCTGGACTAATGATTCTCCCTATCCAAAGAGCACACGAAACAGTGACTTTTTGAGAATGTAACGGAGTCTCAACAATGGCTTGTGGATATCAATTACTCCAAATAAGACAATTTTGGTTATTAACTTACCCATTCAAACAAAAATGAGCTTTACCGCTGAACAAAATTTTCTTGTAAAAATCAAGATTGGTGGTCATATCGTTTTAGGCCCATCCACCACGATTTGAAAACGTTGTTCCGGAGAAAGTCTATTCATTATGAAATGGCAAAGAAAACTGAGCATAAATTAAGTGACAGCTGTCAAAAAGTCCAAAGACCTCCGAAAAAAGTGTGGCTTCATTGAAAAAGCACGTTTAACACACCTCTAAAGCTCCAGGTTCTGAAGTCGGAAAGGACCTTTGTATGGGGGACTATACGAAAATATGGGTCTTTTTGGTACAGTTTCATCCTTGTAAATTATTGGTCGCCATAAACGTACCATGTAGTTTTAGCATAGGTCGGTTTTATTTGCGGCTTCTAGAGGTGCAAGTTCAAAAATCGCTATTGACATATTGCAATGGAACCAGTTAGTGATTCTGAATCTACCGCTCTACTCAACATAGGGACTATTTCCATTTCATTTCAGATGTTACGAGGGCTGCTATATACATTTCTGACCTAATAATGAAAATGCGAATATTTATCATCAATCAAATGGTTTTATTGTTTTTCAAAGTATTCTCAAGCATGATTTATACACTTTTGCATGCGCTCAAGCCAATTGTCGAAGCACTTTTTCCACTACGATTGAGACACTTCCAAAACATGGTTTCTGAACGCTTCAACAGCTGCTTCTGGCGACGAAAACCGTTGACCACGCATTTTTTTCTTGATGTGCGATAATAAATATAAGTCATTGGGTGCCAAGACAGAGCAGTACGGCGGATGACCCATCAATTCGCCGTTTTGGCCGGTGAAAAAGGCGCTGGTTTGAGCCGATGTGTGAGAGCTCGCAATGTCATGGTGCGCAATGATTCGTGTTCTCTTGTTCGGCAAACAAATTGTGGTGTACCACTCAGAATTGACCGTCGAACGTTGCTCAAGCGGAACAGTCGCCACATGACCAGTTTTCCGAAGAAACAGGCGGCCATTAGCTTCGAAGTGCTTCTTCCACGAACAACTTTCGTTGGATTTGACTCGTCTTCGAAGACGTGCGATTGCTGTTTTGTTTCGGGCTCATACGCATAGATCCTTGATTCGTCACCTGTGACGATCTTATAAACGGCATTTGAAGCACCGCGATGTCACATGACGATCTTGCATTATCAGTTCACGCACGGCATCAATATTCTCTGGCACAACGGCCGTTTTTGGACGACCTTCACGACCTTCGTCTTTGAGCGAGCGTCGGTCACGATTGAATTCATTAAACCAGTTTTTCACAGTGCTATAGAATGGTGCTTTATCGCCATACAAAGATTTTAGTTCATCGATGCACTCTTGTCGTGATAATCTACGTCGAAGGTTGTGAAAAATAATTGATTTTTTCAAGTCACTGTAAACAACACATTATGGTCGTTCGTCAAATGGTTCGGAGTACGTTTATGCAAAAACTGTCAAACTTTCCAATGGAAATGTCAGATGGCGCCAGAGCAACACTCGTTCAAACATCAGCACCAAATCATTATAACCTGCATCGGAATTTGGGGTAAGTGTAATAAATATTTCTCATTATTATTTTCTCATTAATTTTCTTCATGTGGCTGCCTCAGCTAGCTTTACTAGGATTTCCCTTCACGAGAATTCCATTATAACCGATATTTTTTATGCCCAGAAGGACATTCGCTGGTCAGATGTTTGCTATTTATCTCCGATTGGATTTTTGAATGAAAGTCGGGCAGTTTTTGATACTTCGGTTTCTTTTCCTCCCGAGTTCTACAAAAAAGAGGTTCAGGGTGCCCATAGAGGATAGCATCTTTATGATTGGACTATTGTTAAGGCTCTTGAACAGCATTTGTTAAATCTCTTATTTTTGCTACTTATTTTTTCTATTTTTTTTTGTTTTTCCTATCCTCTCCTTTTTTGTAATCAATCCCTCCCCTTCACCCACTAATTTTAGGCTAGTTATAAGTATACTTTGAAGCTAATTACTAGGATATTTCACTCCTAAGACCACTTTAGCCTCGGGAGCAAGGGCGAACACTTATCAGATCTACACACAAATTAAAAATATTTCTAAATATTTTTAATTTCGATCTAGTATATGTCTGTCATTGTTTTTAAAAAAAGAGTTAATAAAATAAACTAAACTAAACTTTACTCGTCAATTTCTCTGTATGAGAGCGTTTGCTGGGTTATTTAGAAAAAATAGGATTTGTTCCTATTTTTTTTTTGTATTTTTTCGCTAGGCCGATTAATTCTTGTAGCACCTACGTATACCGATATGTGTGTATATTTTACACTCTGGCGGTTTGGGTTCCAGACAACTTCGCATTTGTTGGCTGACAATCAAACATCATGGCGGAATCAATTAAATGTCTGCAGGCTACATGTTTTTTTAACCCAGACTTTCGCTTGTTTTTCTTCCCTGTGAATAAATGGTGGAAAATGAATCTTAATCCTTTTTGAAAGTGGCTACTGTGATAAACCGCCTCGCCATTGATGTTGTATATGTGTGGGTTTGTGGGCGAATTACTGTCAACGCCGGATTTGTAAGTCAATCGATAAATTCGGCATTTAAATTAATGATAAGTAAAACGTATAATTTATTTTTTGTACAAAGATTTTGGGGCGGAGAAAAACAAAAGTAATTATTTTTTGTCTGCGCGTCTGCAATTGAAAATGTTAAAAAACCATAAACAAATGGTTGGCGTGCCAGTTTCGCATGTACTGTCCTTGGAGGCATTAGACGAATAACATCACTGCTAAAAATGTTTAGAATTGTACATAGAGTTTTTCCCCGGGGAAAGCTGGACAATTTTCCAAATTTCCCGGGATTGCGGTCGGAATAAATTTGCTATTTATTACAGTACATTTGCTTGATGGTCTATCAAGGTTGCTCGTAAACACTATCCTTACTAAAGTGTCCAAAAAAACGGGGGTTTCAGAAAAACGGCATTTCGTTTAAAAAACCGACTGTCGGGTTTTGTTTCAAGTTATAAAACCGGCATTAACCGACATTCCGGTTTTAGCATTTTGTCTAAGAGTGGAAATTATTTTCCTATTCAGTAGTAAAGTGATGGACGCCATTTAAAGACGATTTGAATGCAGTAATCTATTGCTACCAATAGCTCAAAAACAAACTAAAGGGTGGTTAAATTTTAAGGGCCCATGTTGAATGAAACACAAATTATTTAGGAAATTATTGTCATTTCTTTTTATTATGATAATATTGGTATGGTTTAATTATGTATGGAACAAAATATCCGGCCAATGGGCGCAGCTACCTCGGAGACACACCTCCATCCGATGGTCCAAATATTCGATGACGCAGAGGCATAATTGAGGTTCTCTGATGTTAATGTGCCGAATTATCTCATCCTTTAGCTCTTTAATTTTTGCTGGCTTATCGATGTACACCTTTTCTTTCATATAACCCCAACGAAAGAAGTCCAATGGACTTCTTGGCGGCCAATTAACACGGCCATTGAATTTGTCGCGCAAATGAGCTATTGATTGTTTCGTTAGTTGTGTGGCAAGTGACACCGTCCTGTTGAAACCACATATCGTCCACATCCAATTCGGGCCATAAAAAGTTCATTATCATCTCACGATAGCGAACACCATTCACAGTAACTCCCTGACCGGCCTCATTTTGCAAAAAATACGGCCCGATGATGCCGCCAGCCCATAAACCCACCAAAGAGCCACTCTCTGTGGGTGCATTGTTATTTCGATAATAACTCTTGGATAATCATTCGCCCAAATGCGGCATTTCTGCTTAGTGACGAATCCACTGAGGTCAAAAAATGCCTCATCACTTAAGATGATTTTCTTCAAAAATTAAATTTTCGTTTTCATAAAAAGCCCGAATAACTTTAACGCGTTGCTCGCTTGTGTAATTTTCCATGGTTCAAAATGAGTTGACTGAAATTGAAATTGATTGTTTAGATGTGGTTCACATTCAACATCGGCCCTTAAAATTTAACCGCCCTTTAGTAAAAAAAAACTCCCTCGATGTTTTGTGGTGTTGTACTCCTTCCCTCAGGTCCCTTCCGTACACATAACACATTCCCTGCTGTTCTCCACGAAGTTACCCAATTTACAATTGATTGCCGTCCAGGAGCACGACCGCGTGGGGGAACAGCGAATCTTAAACGAAAAGCACGCTGCACTGCAATGATCGAGTGCGCATTTGAAAAATACGCTTTAACACAAAATGATCTCTCCTCACATGTCCAATGCATGAAGGCAACTGCTCTCTTCGACCAACAGTGCCGCCACAGCCTGCAGTGAAAAAAAAAGCAAATTTCCTTGCTCCTCCCTGTATTCATTTAATTTTTCTATTGTAAAGAAAACTCAATTTAACTTTTTATGACTAATTTGGTTTGAAAATGATAGACCGTAAATGACCTTCATGCTCATCCATCTTCAAGAATTGTTTTAATGAACTGCTTCAATACAATCAGATTCCTTTGTTTCGTCTTGTACAGCTCTTGTTTGAAATAACCCCGTAAAAAAATCTGGTGCAGTCAGGCCCAGTGATCTTGAGGGCCAGCGAAAAATGGAATTTCTGAATATTCGTTGGTGCTCTACAATAACCGGTCTGGCTATATATGTGACGCAAAAAATAGAAAGGGACCTAAGGTTAAATACCAGTTTTGTTCAGGAGAGCCATTTTAAAGATTAGGTCCCATTCTATTTGCGCTTAGGATCGTCCACTTCACTTTCATAAAACGCGCATATCTCTGGGAGGGAACACTTTTGGGGCATGTGATCGGTCTTATTCGAGGCTCAGATGTTGTCCACATCAAAAAAAAGTGAAAAGTTGATGACAAGTTTTGTTCAGGAGAGCCATTTTAAGGATTAGGTCCCTTTCTATTTGCGCTTAGAATCGTCGACTTCACTTTCATAAAACGCGCATATCTCTGGGAGGGAACACTTTTGTCCAAATCAAAAAAGGAAAAAAATGAAAATTGATTTTTTTTACGCTTAGCTCCCTTTCTCTATGCGCTGTCACATATGCAGATGCTGCATCTTGCTAGAACCAAATGCTGTTGAATCGGATACATTTTCGGCACAGTTCTGAGTAAAAAAAACTCCTTCAACATCGTTACATAACGATCCCCATGGAAGTCACTGTTACACCGTTTTCTTCCAAAAAGTATGGCCCCACAATGCAGCTTCATGAAACTGCGCACCATACAGTAACTCGATCTTGATGCAGGTTTATCTTATGGAGTATTTGTGGACTAGATTCACTCCATTTGCGGCAATTTTGCCATTTTACATGAGCGTTTAGATCTAAATGGGACTCATCAGACATAAACAAGCAATTTATCAAGCTGTTGTCTTCTTGGGCCATTTTAATTTGTTTTTTGGCAAAATTCCATTCGAATAGGCAAATCCACAGGGTTTAACTTGCTTGTAATTTAGACATTGTACGAAAACAAGTTAAAGGCATTATGAATTATCCGTTGTTATGACGTGTGCCAACTGCAATCAGCGCCTATCACTTTTAAGTCGAATCGCTTGGATTTACCTGAATTATCAGTTCTACTGCCGCGATGGTGTCTTGCTTGATCCCGAACGTGGGAATCTCGATGGTACGTTTTTAGTGCAATGCTTCCAAATTCGGCAAACATAATAATCGTTCCCGCGACACCAGATCAACCCGAAGGTTGAATTCTTCAGCCATGGGATATCACCCCGTCAATATATGCCGCTTCAACAACAGCAATGGTCCATATACTCGGGGAAGTTCCGCCAAACTCCCGCCTAAATTCCTTCGGACGGAAATTCTGGACTACAAAGCATGGTCCCTCTGCACCATCCAAGTCTTTTTTGCGGTGTCCCAAGCATTCATTTTTGTAAATCTTATACTAACCTTCCAAATAAAATAAAGAATAAGCCGATTGCTTGACAGAAAAAAAGTTATTACATTTTGTTGTGGTAGCACGATTCTTGCGCCACCCTGTATGTTCTTTCACTATGAATTTATAAAGTAAATCGACTTTGAAGGAGTTTTGAAAATTTCCAGGATCCCAGCATACAATTCCCGAGAAATCTCGTAACGGGAACCCTAATTGTAATTTAAGTTATTCTGTAAAACTTTCAAGTTATTTATAAACAAATGCAAATTAGGCCCTGGAGACGTCTGGGTTGTCTACTTCTTCTACTTACGGTTTTGATTTAAATAAATCAGCAGGTGTAAATCTTTTTATTTTATTCTTTACAAACTTTTGAAGGTCTTCGAAGAACGAGAAAACGAACAAATTAGCAATTTTCATTTAGTTTACATTTTATTTATTTTAGAATTATAATACAAGAATTTATTGTATGCAAACATATTCAAGTTGGGACAGCCGACTTAAATATATATATTTGACGCGCAAAATAGAAAGGGACCTAAGGTTAAAAACCAGTTTTGTTCAGGAGAGCCATTTTAAAGATTTGCGCTTTGAATCGTCGACTTCACTTTCATAAAACGCGCTGTATTATGGAAATGAGCGTTCGGTGAGAAACAGGAAGTTATGCTGTTTTAGACCGAAAAGCAGCTAATTTTACGTCTTGGACAGGTGAGTTGGCCTAGAACGCCTAGATCGAGTGATATCACACCTTTAGATATTCTTCTTTGGGATTACGTAAAGTCCAAAATCTATGCTGACAAACCAGCTACGATTCCGGTCTTTAAAGCCAACATTACGCGTGTCATTAAAGCCATACCGGTCGAAATGCTAGAACGAGTCGTCCAAAATTGGACCCTTAGAATGGAAACCCTGATGCGTAGTTGCGGCCAACATTTGAAGAAAATTATATCCAGAAAATCAATGCCATAAAATGTCCTTTAAAATTACCAATAATGATTCCACACTTGATACTCCTTACCACTCACTGTAAAGCTATCTACAAATAAATCATGCGTTTTAATGAGATTTCGTAAAGGGCCTTTTGTATGACATGAAGAAGTATGAGGCGTGTCAACCACTTTTATCGTAAATGCGCCTGATTTCTCAGTAGATTGGTGTTGAAGATTGTAGTAAGCCAAAATGTAGGCAGTATTTTCCTTACACTGCATTTAATGAGGACTTGCAGTAATCGTATTTCTTTCATAGCCACGCTCCATGTTGCGCTCCAACGATATGATATATCCGAATTGAGGCTTAAGTGCATTTCGCCTTTCCCAGAGGCTACTACGGTGCAGATTGTAGCTATATTGGATAATCCCAGATTGTTAAGGCACGTACATATGCCAAGAGATTTTTAATAATGTAATCTTCCAAAGACTTAGGTGAGTAAAGAAAATCCCTAAAAGGTCATCCATCGTTCTGGCGGGTCTTACTTATTTTATGTGCCTCAATGTAACATCAAAAGCTGCTTCTAAAATAGGGATATTCTAGTATTTTTTTTCTTTTAAATAGCCCCAATGAAAGATGTTCAACGGTGTCAAATCACATGATCGTGGCGGCCAATTAACATCGCCACGACATGAGATAACACCGTTATTGCATTTTTCGCGCAAAAGATCTATTATTTCGTTGGCTGTGTTACGAGGGTTGCTATTTATATTTCGGGTCCGGCAATAAAAACACAAAAAATTATCATTGGAAATTGTTTTATTGTTTTTCAAAATATTCTCCTTTAAAATCAATACACTATGGCATGCGCACAAACCAATTTTCGAAGCACTTTTTCCACTCTGATTGAGACACCTCCAAAACATGATATTTGAACGCTTCAACAGCTGCTTCGGGCGATGAAAAACGTTGACCACGCATTATTGTCTTGTTGCTAGGGAATGAGAAGAAGTCATTGGGTTCCAAATCAGGGCTATACGGTGGATGGCCCATCAATTCGACATATTGAGTGGTCAAATAGCTCATCGTTTCAGCTGATGTGAGAGAGCTCGCAGTGTTGTGATGCAAAATGATCGGTCTTTTCTTATTATCGTTCCTCATTTCTTCAAACACTGTTGGCAAACAAATGGTTGTATGCCACTTAGAATTGACCGTCCTACGTTCCGTTAAAGGCACTTTGGCAACATGGCCGGTTATACGAAAAAAAAACAATCATTTGCCTCGATGCTATTCTTTCTGTTCTTTGTGTCGGGTTCATATGCATAGATACATAATTCGTTACCTGTGACATAAGTACACTGTCTTTGAGCTACCGGAGATACACTTTTATGTAGGATCCAACGAGAACAAATTGATGCTTGTCATACTAATGCGTAAGGATGCCTTAATCACACGCAATTAGTTCACGCACAGCATCGATGGTTTTGACAAAGTGAACGAATTTGAACGTCCTTCACGAAATTCATCCAGAAGCGAACGGCGCCCGAGCCTGAACTCTTGGTACCAGCGATATCCAGTGGTTTTTGATGATGCTTCACCACCAAAAGTCGAAACAAGTTCATTTAAACACTCTTTTCTCGATAACCCACGCCGAAAATCGTAAAAAAGTCATCGCACGAAAATGTTCACGGGATAATTCCATTTTTTGACTGAGATGAATTTTTCAAGAAACCGATTCCACTAATCGCAGATATTGAGCAATGGATTCAAAGAATAAATGATGACCATCAGATAGAGATGACCAGGGCAAAAATAGCAAATAGCATAGCACTTTATAAGAGGAATTCAAGAAACAATGAACGAGAAAAGTTTATTTTAGGCATATACGACGAGACAAGGAAATTTCTAAAGGAATACGAGGACCACTGCGGATAAAGGAAACAAAACAGTTATATTATACAAAAATGATTACATGAATAAAATGCACAGACTTCTAGAAGACAAATCTACATATAAAACAAGCAAAACGGATCCAACGCAAAAACTCCAGAAAACTAACAACAACATAATACAAGATCTATACAAAAACAAATACATTTCAAAATGGGAAAAAGGAAGATTAACATGCCACTCAGTAGCAGCACCCGTGTTATATGGACTTCTAAAAATACACAAAGTAGGTACACCGCTAAGACCCATATCGTCCTCAATGAAAGTCCCTTGCTATAGACTATCCAAATACATTGGGTCTATACTCAGACAAATAACATCCACCAACTACAACATTAAGAACTCAATTGAACTTAAACAAAGAATAAAAGACATAGAACTAGATAAGGACGATATACTAGTATCGTTTGACGTGGTATCATTATTCACTAATATACCTATACACTTAGCAATTAAGAACATTCAGTACAAATGGCAAACCCTCAAAGACATCACAAATATACCACGACAGAAATTACTCAAAATTCTTCAATTTTGTCTTAATGAGAACAACTATTTCATATTTGACAACAAAACTTACCATCAAACGTATGGTATGCCTATGGGGAACCCTCTCTCCCCGACGATTGCTGACATCGTGTTAGACACACTTTTAGACGACGTTTTTAATGAATTAACGACAAAAAAAAACATACAAATAAAATTCATTGCAAAGTACGTGGATGACCTATTTGCAGTTATTCGCAAAATGACGAAGAAAGCATAATGCATCTTCTTAATTCTTACCACAAGAAAATTCAATTTACCATCGAGAAAGAATCTCAGAATCAAGAGATTGCCTACCTAGACATGAAAATCATCAGAAAAAATGGCAAACTAATTACAAATTGGTACACAAAGGAGACGGCATCAGGAAGAATGATCAATTACAACTCTACACAACCAAAGACAATGAAGATAAATTGTGCAATAAACTTTATAAAAAAAAGTTTTACTACTTAGCGACGACAAATTTAAAAAGGACAACGTATACAAAATAATGCAGACGCTAAAGCTAAACAACTACCCAAATTCCATTATAAACAACCTAATAGCAAACACATTAAATCCGAGCAAGGAAAGAAATTCGAAGGAAAAACCAAAAACTTTTTACAGTGTACCCTTCATACCAAATCTGACTGATGGTAAGAAGCTACAAAATACACTACATGATGAGAACACAACAATAGCGTACAAATCCAACCAAACACTTCGCAACATATTCACAACAAAAACAACTCACAAACTCAACACAGACAACGTTGTATAAGAGATCACTTGCAGTGGCAATGACAACGAAGACTGCCAAAGAGTGTACGTTGGAACAACAAAGAGAACATTAGGCATTAGAATCTCAGAACACGAAACAGACATTCGAAAAGACAAGGAGACAACTGCACTTGCACAACAAGCAAAAGAGAGCGGACATAAAGTAAACTTTAAAAACGTCAAAATACTCGACAGAGAGAGAAACGAAAACAAAAGATATACACTGGAGAGCCTAAGAATCCAACAGAGAATAAACAAATCTTTAAACACCAAAGAAGATAAAGACAACACTAAGCTGCAGTATTCCGTTGCGTTATTTTGAAGCATACAGTTCTGTGATATTAGTATTTAAGTTTTCTCCTTCTGTGATTTTTACATTGTATAATTATTTATTTTATTATATATTACTTGTGTCGTGAAGTCCAGTTTTTTTAATAATATAAGTAATTGTTCGTGATGTAAACTAAATCGTAAGTTGGGTAAACTATTTACTAATAGTATAGCAAAAAGAAAAAATAATGTAATGCAACTTAATTTATTTTCGTCTACAGCATATTTTAATAAAAATTCTCCTGATGAAGTTGGAAACAAACCAACGAAACGTTGAGAAAAAGATGAAATAATTTAGTTTTATTTACATCAAACCATATAACTTGACCAGCACAGCCCATATATATATATAAAAATACAACTCAAGAAATAAACAACAAATTGGTCATTAAAAAATCTGAATAGTAAACAAAACAATTCGCCCTCAAATGACAAAACCTTCTGAGGGAAGTTATGCTAAAAAATGTCTAAATTTCCAATGGAATTTCCAGTTTGCATGTGGGAACACTAGTATTGCCAGGAACCGAAATGTAAATAGCAACCCTCGTACAAGTGGCACCATCCTGTTAAAACCATTTGTCGTCCAGATCCACGTCCTCAATTTCTGGCCACAAGTTGTACGTTATCAAAACGTGATGGCGAACACCATCCACGGTATTTGCTTGACCGACCTCATTTTCAAAGAAGTACGGCGCGATGACAGAACGCTAGCAGAACGAACTTGACGAGCATGCACAGGTGTTTTCGAATTTCCTATAGACCCGGTATGCTAAAATTTGCCTGCAATTATCCCGATCGTGGACGCATTTGGTCAATTATGCTGCCCAAAAAAAATGACGAAGTGTACGAAATGCATTTTAATTTGAATGCTCCTTATCGTAAAAGGCTTTAACAATCTTAAGGTGCTACTCAATTGTATACCTCTTAATGGTTGACTTTGTCTGACATTGAAACAAAGAAATGACACATTAGGTAGGTTAAAAAAATTTGACGTTAAGGTCTGACTCACAAGTAACATCGTGCATTATGGTTGGACCACACCTAATTAAAGAATATATTTTTCAAATATATTATTTTTTAGCCTATTTGATGTAGAGCTATTGATTTTTTTTATTTTGATTGTTCATGTGTTTTTGTGTACAAAAATTGCACAAAATCAAATATCCATTAACAATACAAAGGCCCTCAATTTAAAGCCTTACAGTTCTACATATTTTTTTAAAATTAGATTTTGCAGCAATTGAGGCTAGTGCATTATGTGCAACCTATCGAGTGATCAATTTAGAGGTATTTTTTATTCAAAACACTTGAGTTGGCTCTACAAACCGTTGTTGGTCTAAGCCTGTTGTATAAATGACCTCAAAGCACTTCGGTCTTGTGAGTGCTGTCTCTAGTTTGTAATAGCAAGGATTCCCACATCTTCAACTTGGTCCTTCCACCGGAGCCTAGGTCTTCCCTGTATGTATTTTCAGTGGTAGTTGTCACCCAACCCCTTTCTGGCTGGAGCGTTCGTTTCCATTCGACCGACATGTCATAGTCAGCGCAATCGCTTAACTACATTCATGTCGGGATATAGCTCGTACAGCTCGCGGTTCGTTGGGCCCGTTCACGCCGGTGGGCCCAACAATTTTACGAAGGATCTTTCTCTCAAATACACCCAACACTGCTTCTTCCGCTTTCGCAAGTACCCATGTTTCGGCACCATATAGAAGCACAGGTACTAGTTTCTGCGTGTGTTCCTAAGCTGCTTCCCGAGCCCAAAATAGCATCTATTTGGCAGCACAATCCTTCTCTTTAACTCAGTGCTTACATCGTTCTTATGGTGTATGGCGGATCCGAGGTATACGAAATCATCTACTACCTCTACGTTGCAACTGCCGGCCGGAACTATCTCGCCTTTATTTCGTCGCGGCGCTACTCTAGCAGTTGCCAGCATCATCTTCGCCTTGCCCTCATTAACCAGACCCATTTTTGACGACTCCATCTTAATTTTAGAAAACGCACTAGTGACATCTTTTTTTAGTCCTTCCGACGATGTCAGTGGCCTCAATGTCTGCACGAGCAGTATTTTATACGCTTTCAAGCCAAGATCCTTCTGCAAGTTGCTGCAAGTTGTTCCATACCACAAGCCAAGTTGTTGAGAACGGTGTCGAATCGATTCCTGAGGGTTTTCACCTACACTCTCAGCTACTGCCGCTGTGTTTTCAATACTTCGTGCCGGGTGTGGTCTATATGGTCGACTATTATCCAATAGTGAAAATTGGGTTTCAATGTTGGCAATGGTAATAGTGCATTCGGTAGGCCATTATGTCGACGATAAAATGGTCTAAACGCACGAAAAACGTTTCTCACCGAAGGCTCATTTCCATAATACAGTTGCAAAATTTGAAGACGTTGCACAATTTTGGAGTAAAGTTAAACTTTATCAACAAAATTAAGTTTAATACAACTCACGCGTAATCTACGAAAAAAAACCCTATTGAAAAATACCTCTAGATTGATCACCTTCAATAAGCAACCCTAGCAATATGGGTTCTTATTAGCCTTGGAGTCAGATTTAAAAACATACCCTTGTTCTGCACTGAAACTATAAGTCATCTTAACGAAGCTTTTGCGGATTTTGTCCACTGTCAGTTTGTAGGAGCGAATGTTAAGGGGATTGGAAACAGAAAAAAACTTGCCCGTACTGCCAATTTCATTTGTGTTTTTTTTATAGTGTGAAGTTGGCTGCAGATTTTTTTAAGTATTTTTTCTCACCAAAATCAGAACGAATGAAAACAAAAATTGCCGTTATCGAAAAGCCTTGTGTAAACACCAGAGGCAAGTTCAAAAGGGAATCGTAAAAATTGACACGAGTAAATTTGTCTCGCGTAAATGGGGACTTTTTTATTTGTTTTGAATTAAGTCATCTCTAAAAACAAATTTCTAAAAATAAAGATGTGGAACATAGTATAGACAATTTAGTCAGTACGTATTAAGTAAACACTTGCGGTAAAATAAACAATCCCTTCTTTCTGATCCCATACACATTCGTTAAATTCTTCCAAAGTAAGGTATTGTGGATGGTCTAATTTGCATATAAGAACATCATAGAAATGCCTTCGAATGTCGCTTCTCTTAGAAAAACTGCATAAAAGCCAGATAAAAAGGCTTTGCAATTAACCTCATGCTCAATCCTAAATGTTTTGTTTGGTAAGGCCCATTTTTTCATTGAAAATAATCCGGTAAACATTCCTGACTCACTCCTTGTGTAGACAGGCAACCATGTTGGGTCAGTAAAGCCAGCCCTAAAGGTGTTCTTTACAACGCTGGGCAGTGATGACGTAAACATGAAATTTGGTTTTATGTTCCAGTACGTATCATATGGGACAAGGAAACAGGTTCGTGTACTATCGTCCTAAGAAAGAAAGTCACAAGCGCCAAAATTCCACAAGTGAGTTAAGGACAGACTCGGAACCGTGAATGAGTTTCTGATTTTTGTGCTAAACATAAAAGATCGGGTTTCAACTGTAAATGACTGAAAAACACCAAGAAAAATGGTCACATCTACACACAGAGAAAACATCAGTTACACCGAACTACAAAAAGTAGGTTGGATTCGATTGCAATAACCACAGTATTGATGGTAACATGGATCGAGATCATAAGATGGTTGCAACAACCATATCACGGTATTTACAGCTAATTACACAGTTATACAAACCGAATTCAGTTAAACTATTGGTTGCGACTACTGGCGGCTATGGCAACCAACCAATTGTGATGTACATGTTACTTTGGTGCCAAAATTTGGTGGTGACAATATATAAGTTCTTTGTAGTGACCAAATCCTGTGTACTTACTTAGTAGGTACATAAATACTGTTACACACGTTTTATGCTGTCAAATAAAAAGTACTGAATCTTTTTGGACCAAATATTTTTTAATATATTTATTGATGTATATTGTATCCAAAAAGAATCTACTTATTCGAAATGTCCGCCTTTTGCCTTTACACACGCCTTAAGTCGCACTGGCCAATCGTCAATAGCTGCACGAACCTCGTCCATTGGAAAATTGGCCACAGCTCGAACCAAAGCAGTCTTAAGAGATGCAATCTTTTATGACAAACCGTGTAATATTGTCACAATCATACTGTTGTCAAAATTAAATTCAAAAAACAATACTATTGTTGCGACGAACATGCTTTTATTGTAGAGAACATATTATTGTTGCGGTGACCATAGTGTAACCATAGCTTTTCTCTCCGTCCACCCTTGGGATCAGTTCATACACTCTATCTTTTTGCTTGTTAAATTTTTCCTGAACGGTCAAATTTTTTTCATTCAAATTTACCAAGCAAAATGATAGAGTGTATGCGCGGTCATCTAAGGAAGCATCTGAACTAATCCCATGGGTAGAAAAGGGTCATCAGCCAGCTTCAGTCATGGTTTGGTGGCGTGTCTCTTACGATGGGGTCACTGACTGGCATTTCTGCGAACAAGGAGCCAAAATTTCGGCCAAAGATTACCAAGAAACCGTTTTGAAAGCTGTTTTTATGCCTCTTAACAATTCCCTGTTCCAAAACCAGCCATGGACTTTCCAGCAGGATTCTGCGCCGGCCAATAAGCCTAAAACGTCCCAGGCCTGGCTTCGAAACAATTTGCCAGCGTTCATTTTCTCTAAAGAATGGCCCTCAGGCAGTCCAGATTTGAACCCATTGGATTACAAATTGTGGACGAGTTTAGAGGACAAGGTTTGCCACAAAAGATTCCCCAACATTGGATCTCTTAAGACTGCTTTGGTTCGAGCTGTGGCCTATTTT
Source organism: Hydrotaea diabolus (assembly GCA_963513945.1). Taxonomy (NCBI): domain Eukaryota; kingdom Metazoa; phylum Arthropoda; class Insecta; order Diptera; family Muscidae; genus Hydrotaea; species Hydrotaea diabolus. The sequence continues at coordinate 137,228,124 of OY740719.1, forward strand.
CCAATGGACGGAGTTCGTGCAGCTATTGACGATTGGCCAGTGCGACTTAAGGCGTGTGTAAGGGCAAAAGGCGGACAATTCGAATAAGTAGATTCGTTTTGGATACAATATACATCAATAAATATATAAAAAATATTTGGTCCAAAAACATTCAGTACTTTTTATTTTGCAGCATAAAACGTGTGTAGCAGTATTTATGTCCCTACTAAGTATATCAATTTCTCTTCTGCAAAACTTTTTTTTTTATTTTTTTAAAGACATTCTGGAATACTAGTTTTTGGCCTTTTAATAGAATGGAAAGTAAAAGGTCGGTATTTGCAATCTTAATGGAATGAAAGTGGACTTCATTTCCAATTTTCCAAAACCGTTTTCGTTTAAGAAAAAATCTTACGGCATCTAATCAGTCACTTTTCATCTTCTCCTGAAAAAAATCCACACGTGATTTAGACCAGCCTGCCCCTTAGAAAATCGTTGTCATAATAACAAAATATCGAGAGATCTGGCTACTAAGCACTTTTTGATGAACCACTGAACTAATTCCATTAAAGCCGAATAGTCATAAATCACAGGCTACGAAATGTATCATGTATTTCATCTCGGTCGTTAGATAAAATACTCCACTCCCGTACAAGGGCTTAAGGCGTTTCCGCCTCTATGCCATATAATGGTGTGGGGGGATAATTTGATTCAATTCTTGTGTGATTTCATTGGCATTGTAATCAATACTTATATACTTACCCGTAGTACTCGTACTCGATGTTAAAATATCATAAATGAAAATGCGTTTTGATAGGTATTTTTTTACATTAAATATATATTGTATGTGTATATTTCTTTGGGCTTCTACATCTTTCTTCATCATCCCTCCTTACTTCCGTTCGTTTTTTTTTTGGAAAAAAGAAAAAAAAATATTTTCTTATTTTTTTTATACGTTTTTGTTTTCTCGTCCTCATCTTCTGCATAAATTACGTTACAATTCAATGTTCAGTTTTTATTGTTTATTTTTTTTTTCTCTGTTGTTTTTTTTGTCGGGGCATATAATTTCTATTTTCTTTTATTACATTACTCTCATGTACGTACGTACTCGTGTGTGTATGTTATTTATGAATTGTCGATTTTCCTTCATTCTCTAGATATTTATTTGTATCGCTTTTCCATATTTGTTTATGTTTCATCTATTACTATTTTTATGAGATTTCTATTTCTATCTTGATTCATCATCATCATCGTGTGTATGTGTGTCTATGGGTGTTTGTTTGTTCGTTTTGTATTATTTATGTGTTTATCCGATGACTTGTGGGCATATTAAGCTTTTCCTTTTAACGTTCTTCATTTACTCGGCACAGTGTTTCAAACCAAATAAAAACATGACAAAACGTAAGCGGATTTTAAACTTCAAAGTTAACCATTAAAAGTAATTATGAGAAGCTGCTCTATAATGAAAATAATAGTATTGATTACTTAAGTTTTTTGTATTTCTTTCAAGTTTTTGGTATTAAGAAACGCCAATTTTCAATAGGCTACTAATTTCAAATATCTGTAAAGGTGACAGGTCACCTTATTGGTGGATTTGTTTAAAAGATTATTTGCAAATGTTTGTTGAGAAAGTTCCGCATCGAACCGAAACGCCATAAAAATGGTACCAGTCCAATAACTTCACAATAATCGACAATACGTTGTATGCTGTGCAGGTTCAATACAAAGCCGAAACCCCTCTATAATGCATTTCCATCGGTCTGGCTACAAAAAGTGGGAGTATGGAGATCAATTGTGTCCTAGCTCTTGAAAAACTTTTGTGGTATCCAAGTTTAAATATATCGTCTTCGAGTTCTGTCATGCTTCCAAAGAATCGGTCTAAAATGGGTCTGGTAGTACTCCTTACAAGATCAACCTATGCTTATAACCTATGCAGAGAATCGCACCGACAAAAGAAAGGCCAGATCGTTTCGGCTGGCAGTTTCAACATCAATGTAGTACAGATATTTGCATATACAATATCCGCCATAACCCAAAACACATAGTCAACCCTAAAAAAGAAGGATTGTGTTGGCAAAAATGGGTGCTACTTTGGTGCTACTACAGCTTAAAAACAGAGTCCTCTCTCAAAAGACGAAGATAACACTTAAGAATACATTCATTGTACCCGTGCTTCTATATGATTTCGAATAATGCCTGGTAGACCAGGATACGAGGGTTGCTATATATATTTCTGGCCTAGGCAACACTAAGTGTTGCCTGGCGCCATCTGTCATTTTCATTGGAAAGTTTGACATTTTTTAGCATAAACATTTTGACGTACGACCACCAGTTGTGTTGTTTAGAGTGAATGTAAAAATTCAATTTGGAAAAAAATGGAATTAACTCGTGAACATTTTCATGGGATAGTTTTTCACTACTTTCGACGTGGATTATCACGACAAGAGTGCATCGATGAACTTAAATCCTTGTATGGCGATGAATCACCTTCCTATAGCACTGTAAAAATCTGGTTTAATGAATTCAATCGTGGCCGACGCTCCCTCAAAGAGCGCCCAAAAACGGCCGTTGTGCCAGAGAACATTGATGCCGTGCGTGAACTGATAATGCAAAATCGTCATCGCGGTGCTTCTTTTGAAGATTATAACGATTTATAAAAAAGCGTCACAGGTGACAAATTATGGATCTATGCGTATGAGCCCGAAACAAAACAGCAATCGACCGTGAGGGTCTCCGAAGACGAGCCAAATCCAAATACAGTAAAATTTTCTCACAAATCCAAAAATGTACCTTGATTTAAGACTTGGGCCAATTTTTCACATGAACTTGTCCATAGGTGTCTCGAAATCGTCCTGCGTCAATCGTCAACTACGGACATATGACTTTTAAAAACAAGACAAATTGTTGTCACAAAAAAAAATCATTATACGACTCCACTATATTTGAGGTCTTGGCCCATGGGACAAATATCCCTACAGTTGCGAAAATTAGGTCCCTTCAATCATCGACCTATGGTTACTAAGAAACAGTGGAATTTCCGCTATAATCTCCACTTACTTTTACTTTTACGATTTATCTAAATCTAAGGTCGGAAACTGTGGGCTTTCAGGACCCCTTCGGCCCTCTTTAACAATGGTTATTTGGGATCTCGAAAACAATATATTTCACGAGTCAAAATAGAACAACGTTTCATAGTGCCCCACAAATGTAGTTTGAGAGTATTGTAGTCCACTCGGTAATTTTAATAGAGTGGATACTGAATTTGTCAGTTCGTAACCAACACCTTGAAGTATTAATTGAAGACCCCATTATTATTTTTGAACGTCGTAAAATTTTTAGATGGAAAGGACAATTGCCTTTTTATACCCTCCACCGAAGAGTGGGAAGTATACCTAATTAGTCATTCTGTTTGCAACACCACGAAATATTGATCGGAGAATATAATGGGTGATCCATCTACAGGCATTTTTTTCAAAATAAAAAAAAAATACTAAAATTCAAATCAAGTGTGGAAACTTTTTTATTCATTCGAAGGAAATTTTATACCATTTATTTTTTGAATATAATCTCCTTGAAATGTTGGCCGCAATTACGCCTCAGGTTATCCATTCTGAGGGCGCAATTTTGGATGACTCATTCGAGCATTTCGACCGATATGGCGTGAATGACATGCGTTATGTTAGCTTCTAAGACCTGAATCATAGCTGGTTTGTCAGCATAGACTTTGTAGCTCCAAAGAAAAAAGTCTAAAGGTGGTATATCACACGATCTAGGCGGCCAATTCACTGGTCCAAAATGTGAAATTAGCTGCTCTTCGTAATGACCTCTGACTAAATCCATCGTTTGACCAGCTGCATGGTAAGTGGCACCGTCATGTTGAAACATAACGTCATCAAGAATACGGTCTTCAATTTCAGGTAGTAAAAAGTCCGATATGATAGAGCAATAGCGAGCACCATTGACAGTAACGTTTCGACCATCAACATTTTTGTAAAAATATGGACCGATAATTCCACTAGCCCATTAACCGCACCAAACGTGGGTTTTCTCTGGATATAATGTCACCTCTTGAACCCATTCTGGTTCCTCTTCAGCCCGAAATCGGCAATTTTGTTTTATGACGTTGCCGTGGCCCAGAAAAGGGCCTCATCACTGAAACCGCATCAAATCGTGGTTTTCTCTGGATATAATGGCACCTCTTGAACCTATTCTGGTTCCTTTTCAGCCCAAATGCGGCAATTTTGTTTATTGACGTTGCCGTTGCGCCAGAAATGGGCCTCATCACTGAACACAATTTTAGTCGAAAACAGCGGAACTTCTTGTTTTTCGCCGAACCCTCATTTCCATATTATAGTTGCCAACATTTGAATTTTAGTATTTTTGTTTTTTATTTTGAAAAATATACCTCTAGATGGATCACCCAATATAAAGTATACAATTGTTTGTCGTAAAATTCTAAGACGAACAAGCCAGGTCCGGCCTTCCATGTGTGTTAAAAGCCCGATAGCAGTCCAACGAATCAATCTAGGATCCTGAAAGTTTTGCATGTAGATGACCTATGATCATAAACTGTTTGGGATTATAAATCGGCCCAAAATTTCCTTTAAGGTGTCTGGTATAAAAGTAGTTTTTTTTCTAAGTATTTTCTTAATAAATCATAGTTTTTACATACACAATTTATTTAAGTTGTTATTTAACCATACTTTTTTTGCGGCCAAATGATTTCGATTTGTCCCCATTCAAACTAGGCAACTTCACTTGCCGCAACTTTCAATTTGTAGGAGAGATTGGTGAGGGGCATCAATTCCTCTTACCAAGTGTAAATGGGTGCTTTTATTTGAGAAGAAATATTTAAGGAAGAAAATAGTATAAAAGATTGCATTGCATTGTTGTAAATGCCTTTGATATTTATTTGCAAACACATTTGCTTAATTTCTCACTCTCTCTCCTACTACTCTCATTAAGTTTTACTCAATTCCATATTTCACACGATTCATCAAATGTGATATGTGGGAGATTGTTTTTGCCATTACTTCTTCAGTTTCGTGTAATCTTCGTTATGATCGGTCGTGCATGTGTCGTGATAAACAAAGATCAACAATTGTTGCTAAAAATTGTTAAGAAAACTAATTAAAGGGATAAATAATTGTAACACAAGCATGCTGCAAAAGAGTGAATAGTGAAATTTTCAGTAAATCAAAAAAAGAAAAAACAAATAAATGAAGATTTGTTTTCTTTATGACAACAAACAAACAAAATAATAACAGTGAGAAAACAACAATTGCCTTTAGTTGGTTGGAGTAGAGATTTTCGCCGCTTTGCATTTGTTGTTGTTTCTTTACGTTTTTTAACTGTCGTTGGCGTTTGTGCGTGTGGGCATGTTTGTGACTACTGGGGAATCTCGGTTATTTATCGTGTTTGTTTTATTGGAGTGGTCAACGTGGCTACTGCAATATCGTTTCTGATGTAACCTTGGCTTCGGTTATTTGCCATATTCGCGTGTGTACTCGTATTATAGAGAGACAAAAACGTTCTCGCCGCAAAAGTAAATTCAAAGTTCAACTCAATCGTTATTTTAGGTTTTAATGAACTAAATGGCGATTACAACCTGAACTCAATGTTAATATTGAACTTTAAAGAGTTTAAGAATGTTTTATGGGTAGTTCGCCCTTGAAGGACGTGTTCGGTTTGGAGCCAAAATATGTTCCTAATTTAGAGAACCACGATGTAAGTTTTTTAAAATTGCATTTTTTTTTTATTTTTACTAGAATCCATACTTTAATTTGTTTATCTATTGTTTTGGAAAATGATCACCATCACTTTCAGTGTCCGATTTCTCACCTCATTCTCCACCGAACAGTTGTTGAGAGCACGACAGTGGTCAAACGAATAAACCTACGATCCTGAAATGTTAATGGCTTATAGTCATAAGCTGTTTAGTCATCAGCTGTAATAATTATCACTCTGCTGTGGCAAGTGATAGTTACGCTTAGATTTATTCGTTAGTAACAATAAATGGTAGTGACAACAAATAAATGTTTTATATTAACCGTCTTCGTTGCGTTTACTCCAACTTTAAATATATAAAAAACGAATTAAAAATTTTGCTGAAATTGGACAATGTTTTTGATGCTTGATTTGACTAAAATACTTTGTTTAATTGAGTTCATTTTATATCTGCCATGTAGAGCACGTACCAACACTCGGTTGGCCAAAACATTTAGGTATGAAAACGAACTCCCAGTGTTTAAAAGAATGTTTAGTTTGTAAAGATTTCAGGTAAATAATGTCCGTAGTTCAATAATGACAGTTGCAATAAATTCATTAGCTTTTTTCGCAGGGATTCCTTTTAAGCTCTGCAATTCGTATATTTGTTTTTATACAGCAAATGCTAAAATAATTATTATATTTTTTTTTTGTAAATGGAATATGTTCATACGTTAAATAAAATTAGAAACATTTCGTTATTTGTACAATGATAATATTTTAATTGTAAATTATTTAACTAACTTTTTCTGGTTGGTTTAGAAACACTGTGCTTCGAGTTTTTTTTGCTCTCCGACTTTTCAGTTTTAGATTACACTCGGCTTTAATGACACATTTGTAATGAAAATGTCTTTTATTTGTGGTGACATTTTCCTCTGCCCTGCGAAATAAGAATTAATTTCTTTTAGTATTTTTGTTGTTGTTATACTTTCGTATTTTACACTTATTATAAAAATGACATTTAAGGTTTCTTACAGATATACAAATGAAGAGATAAAAAAACACCAAAGAAAAAAACACATTGAAAAACATAAAATGTTTGTGTTTTATGATCTGTGGTTGTTCTTTGCATTTTTGTTTGCTTTTAATACAAAAGGTATTTTTTCAAAGATTTGCTGCGGGTTTCCCCTCAGAAGGAATCCTTTCCGGGTTCTACAAATTTTCTTATTTTTTACACTTATCTGTTGGTTTTTCTCGGCTTTCTTTTGTCTCCTCTATTCTACGCAATTAAATTGTTTAGTAAATAATTTCACTTAAATTAAAGGTTTTTCCTCTTTTGGTTTTTATTCTTAAATAGACTTATATTCTTAAGTTTTATTTATCTATTATCTTAAATGTAATTACTTGTCTATTTCTTAATATTAACACCAAATGTTTTATAATAAATGAAGTAATAAAAATAAATGTGTTCATATTTGAAGAAGAATTGAAAAACGGAAAGGATTTCAAAAAAGTTTTGCGGTATTTCGTCCACAATGGTTTGCAATTATTTGTTATCGTAGTTTGTGTTGACCAACAGTTATGGTAAGGGTGGGTTCAGTAGATTAATTTCGGCAGAAGTAGACAACGTCTTAAGCAAACGAATTTTAATATTCAAAAGACCAAAAACGAAAACATAAACTATTTTCAGATAAATGTCAACATAAAATGAGTGAGGAGAGTTCTGTTCAGTATCAGTTTATTATGCAGTTTAATTTCTTTTATTGAGTTTGAGAATGGTTATATCCTGATTCCTAGTATTTAAATGGTGGTGGAGGAGGTAGACCACACAATAGCTCAGCTCTATCTTAATACACAACATAAGACAGACAGCTTGTGAGGAGTTTAAACTAAAACCACCACCACTCATTATGAAAGCAGTATATTAACATTTTTCCATTTTAAACTGAATTCAAATTCATCGGGCTTCGTCTCTAATTTTTTTTACAATCTTTATCATAAACCCGATGACAATAAAACCCGGATTATTTCGTTAATTTATGCGAATCTCTATCTCCATCCCTTTCTTTTACAAAAATGCGTTAATAAATGTGTAACTATTTTTGTTTTTCATTAAAAAAAAAATATAGTCAACCTATCTATTGATGTTTTTATGAATCTATTTTCGGTTTGATTCTAATTTAAACGTGTTATTCAGCAGGTGTTTTAATAACAAAAAATATTATGTATTTAAGAGATCAATCTATTTTAGTCACTGTTTCAAACCAATGTTGTTAGAAGAGTTTTCGTCTTTTTAGCATTCTTTCAAATTGTTTTAAAGGCTCTTGTCTTAATTTTGAGAATTTCAATACAGACATCATCCGACGTTTTAGATATAATGCATTATATTGGTAAGTCCAGACTCGCCTACATTTCATATTCCCAGAGTATACAACTGCAACGACTTTTTACTGCTTTATTAATTTTGTATTTAAATGTCTGTTCTTATTAAGGAACAAACATGTAGCTTCCTTTGAATCTGTGAACTGTGTTCACAATATAGCTCCATTAATCTTATATATGCCCTTGTTGAGGGATATATCAAATATAACCGCTGTGTCCAGGATTGACTACAGGTCCTTCTGAAGAAAACGAACTTCATCAAGATGGGGCCTTCTCATATGAGGCTTCTATTGCAGCAGACCTACAGATTGAGATCTTTACATGTGAGTTTGACCAAAACATTACTAATTTCGTCAGAGCTCGTTTGGTCTTAATAAAATATGGCAAATTTTATTTAAATCACACACAATTTTTGCCATTTGGAGTGGTAGTGTAGTATTACAAAACATGGAACAATATGAACCAATGTCAACAGCATCAAGCAACTTTGATTGTAAACATATTTAGATATCACCAAAAATATTATACTACCCTGAACCACAAAGTCGATCAGGTACTCATTTCCCCTAAAATTCATTAAGGATCAAACGTGGAACGTCTCTAGAATTAGCTATGAATGAGATTTTTCGTATACTCTCCCATCTACATATTAATGACTGTTTCAAACGGCTCATGCAGTTTAAAGAGATCATTTTTGAGATAAAAGTCGCCGGTATTTACGAGGTAAAAACCTGATAAACGACATGGGTATAAATTAATTTAAACACATCATACTGGTCTTACAATTCAAAGATATCAAACTAAAAATTTTGATTAAAGTCGGCCGACAATCTATAAAACTATATCCGGGTGATTTTTGTCCGACTAGATACATTTTTGGTTTGATTCGGCCAATAATTCTGAAAGTATTAGGTGATCCATCTAGAGGTATTTTTTCAATAAGAGTTTTTTCACAGATTTCGCATAATTTTTTAAACATAATTTTTTATTTGTTTTCAGTACTGTTTGACATTTTATCATGGAACGAATTACACCGCAACAAAGTCTCCTAATTGTGCAACTGTATAATGGAAATAAACGATCGGTAAGAAATTGGCTTCGACCAAAACTTTGTTCAGTGATAAGGCCCATTTCTGGCTCAAGAGCAACGTCAATAAACAAAATTGCCATATTTAAGCTGAAGAGCAACCAGAAGAGGTCCAAGGAATGTCATTATACCCACAGAAAACCACGGTTTGGTGCTGTTAATGGCCTAGTAGAATCATCAGTCCATTTTTTTCCAAAAAGATGATGGCCGTAACCGTGAATTGTGCCCGCTCTCGCACCATGATATCGGGCTTTTTGCTACCTCAAACTGAAGCCCGTAATCTTGACGAAATTTGATTTCAACATGACAGTGCCACTTGCTATACAGCTGCTCAAACAATGTATCTATTGAGGGGTTATTTCGAAGAGCAAGTAATTTCACGTTTTAGACTGGAGAGTTGGCCGCCTAGATTGTGTGATATCACACGTTTAGACTTTTGTGTGGATGCTACGTAAAGTCCAAAGTCTATGCTGACATACCAGCTACGTTTCAGGTTTTGGAAGCCAACATTATGCGTGTTATTAACGCCATACCGGTCGAAATGCTCGAATGAGTCATCCATAATTGAATCCTCAGAAGCCTAAGAAGTAGTTGCGGCCAACATTTGAAGGAAATTATATTCAAAAAATAAATGCCATAAAATGTCCTTTCGAATGAAGAATAAAGATTAGAATTTGAATTTTTGTATTTTATTTTTATTTTGAAAAAATACCTTTAGATAAATTACCCGATCTTATCCTGGAAACTTAAGATTCTTCTCCAATAACTTATTGTGGATAAGCAAAATTTTGTACAAAATTAATCACCCTATCGGAAGAGGTTATACACATTGCAAATAGCGTCTTACTTCAATCCTATTAGACATTGGTGAACTTAACAGCTGCGTAATATTGACGGAAAAGCAATGAGTTGCTATAGTTCGCAAGAACGTGAAATCATTGTGTCGCAGCGTTTTATGAAAACCTAAACTCGCGTTTTGGCATAGCCTGCCCCATTTAACCATCCCAGACTTCTATCTTTGGGGCTACTTGGTGTAGCGCGTTTTTACCAACAAGCCTTAGGCAATCGCAACTTTAAATGGATATTCGACAGGAATGCGAACAGTTATGGAAAACTAATACCCGTTTTATGGAAAATGCGATAAAGCGGACACAAATGTGTGTCAACGCTGGCGGCAGCCACTTGAAGAATGTCATCTTTTTCACTTAATGGACAAAAATTAAAAAGGACAATATAAAGATTTCTATCGCTCAAAATCGTTTATTTTTAGTTAGTTAAAGAGTTATACTTGTATAAAAACAAAATTTAATGATCAATTTTGTGCCACCTTGTATATCAGATTTCAAGATATAGTTTTTGGGGTAGGGCCTAATCACATTTTTCTTTAAAGGAAATGTGTCAGAATGTTCATGCAAATAGACCTCAGCGTCCTTTGCCTCGAAATTTGATTTGATTACCCTACTATGGCTACAGACTCCACAGAGCTATGTTAGCTTATCTACTGGATAGAAGTTTGTAAATCAACTTTTCAGCTTGCTGCGTTTCACGCTGTTCAATAGCTGGCAACCTTCAGCCAATGGAGCCTGTTGGTGTCCTTAGTACATGTGGCAGGTATTGTCTGTGCAAACGTCTAAGCCTAAGATTCCAATTATACCTTTTATGGTTTTTGTAGTCGTAGTATGTTATATTTCCTACCAATTCGAGGAAAATCTGTAGAAATCAAAATTGCCCTTAAAAAAATGTTTAACAAATAGTAAAAAAAAGTACTTTTCTCGAGGTACCTTTAGACATTCAAAGGAAAACTGTTTTTGTTCTAGCCTATTTTTAATCCTAAACAGCTGGTGACTTAAAACCATCAACGTGCAACATTTTAGAATCCTAGTAAGAGTGTCCAAAACAGCTCGTGACATAAAACCATCAACGTGCAACATTTTAGAATCGTAGCTGGAGTGAAAATGACATTCCGGTTTTTATGTCAAAACCGCTAGTTGATTTCTCAAATTAACTAACATTAACTCCATATCGTCTACACATCTTGTATTTGACATCCATTTTTTGTCCATTGGACAACGAATTCAATTTTATGTGCATACAATTTTTTTTTTAAAATATGATTTGTCAACATTTTGTTGTAATTAGAATACTGGGTATTGAATTTATTAATAGAAGTTCATTTCAGTGAGAAACCAGCACTATCTTGATCCAAAACGTGAACGAAATTTCAATAAATTGTTCATGTTTTCGCGAGTTGACTATATGACCCAATTTTGAAAATCTGGGAAAATTTAGAGACCTTGTTTTTACTTTGATTTCCTGCACAAGATCGTATAATATAGTCAGTCGGCCATTTCTGAGTTAAGATATTTACAAGTTTAGTTTATATGTAACGCGCAAAATAGAAAGGGACCTAAGGGTAAAAACCAGTTTTGTTCAGGAGAGCCAGTTTAAAGATTTAAATACGTGTATCTTTGGTGTACCATAAAACGTGCATATCTCTGGGAGGGAACACTTTTGGGGCATGGGATCGGTCTCATTCGATGCTTAGATGTTGTCCACATCAAAAACAACAAAAAAGTGAAAATTAATTTTTTTTTACCCTTAGGTCCCTTTCTCTATGCGCTGTCTCATATAGACTAGAAATGGGGACAACTACTTTACCTTGATTGGACAAATATAGTTAAATGCCGGTTGTGTTTACTTTAGGAAAACCCAACAGTTTAAAAAACAGAAATCCCGGTTTTGTACTTAAAAAAGCCGACAGTTCAAAAAAACGGAAATGCCGGTTTTCTGAACACCCCGGTTTTTTGAGCTCATTTTGCTTGTTTGAATCGTGCTTAAACAGACACAGGCTGACGGACGGACGGACGGACGGACGGACAAAACTAGATTGTCTTAGACGTTTCGACGATCAATTTATATATAAGTACGAGACATATATTTTGTATCTTTTGTGATCGGGGACCCTTTCAATATTACGCAGTGTTGTAAAGGGTACGAGTATGTCAAAATTAGTCTAATCGCTACTCTGTAGGGTACAAACCTGATTTGTGTTTTATAGAATATTATCACCGGCGAGTTTGCATATGACAGAAATCACAGTGAAGTGCTTGCTGTGGTATGGGTAACAAAAACCTTGGGTTGGACTGTAATTTTTAACTTCACTTTCATTTTACTCAGGAAATTTTGCGTATGAATGCTGAAAAATGACAATAACTTCTGTTCTTGTTATAGTTTTCTGCTATTATCTGTGTGGAAAATTCTGAGAATTTTCTTGCTGACAATATTTGCTTTTCATTCCTATGAATTATTTCGTACAAACTCTTTTACATACTATCTCTCATTACTCAATCAATATGACATACAATTAAAATCATTTCTTATGTTTTTGTATCGTTTCTATTTGTTTCTAATTCTTTTAATGGCATTCATCTTTCCCCCTTTAAGGTTTTGTTTGTTTGTTTTTTTTTTTGTTACTTCTGTAGTTACTGTGAAAACTATTATCGTTACATGTAATTATATATTTTTGTTATTTTTATGTCTGGTTGCTATACATTTTTCTTCAGTCTTAAACTAATATTCTTGATTTAGTTACAAATAAGTTAATTCTACCAGTTTTCCGTTTTCTTCTTTCTCTGTGTATTATTCAAGAGCTTAGTGTTGTTCTACATTTAAGTTTGATTTAAAAATTAAATTCGGAGTTTTTTTATTTTTCATTTTTAAATAAATTTTATATATTTAAATATTAAAAAAGGGAAATTGTTTTGAAAGCAATTTTATATGTCTGTAGTTACGAAAATAATTCAATGTCTTAGTTGATGTTCATCATCACAAAGCTCCATGTTGCTGTGTTTCCAACCGTTTTATACATTTTGGGTTTCTGTTTTGTAAATCGAAACTGTGAAAAGACTTAAAACTATAAAAATGTAAATACATTATTACCAAAGAAACAACAAAAAATCTATAAAGCTTTGCCTTAAGTCGTTTTTCATTTACACACATTTATTAGTGATTTCACTTAAGATATTTACACAAAATAATTGCAAATGTTGTTTTTTTGTTTCTTTTTTATTTATTTTATTTAAGGGCTTTTTTGCAGAATTTCAATTACTATTCTCTTAATCGTTTAACACTAACCCTACGAGTTTTTAACTGCATTATAAGCATTTTTACAAGCATTTATACGTTTTTTTTGTTTTTTTTTATTGATTTTTTTCTTTTTCATCTATATTTAATCTCTTTTAATTAATTTCATAATATGAACTTGGGCAATGTACACTAGTTTTGTGTGTTAGGACAAAATCAATAGGATAGAAATACTTATTTAAAATAATAATTAAAAAAATTATTTAATTATTGATAGTCATTAAAAGATGCTGTATGTATGGCCTTGCATCAATTTTTATTTTGCACAAAGTATTTAAAATTATCGTTTATGAGTACTTACAAATTTATTTTGTTTTCATATATTTGCAGAAAATAATTTAAGCTGCGTACATGCGTTGAAAGAACTGTAAGCTGCATCCACATTAGTTCGACTTAATTGTTTCCAAGCAAAATTTGCGCTGACTTCAAGATATCAGTCAAATGGAATTAAACTCTAAAGTTACAAGTCACAAAAAGTGCAAGATTGCGGTGGAGCGGCCAAGTGAAGGAGGCTCAAGAATTCCTGGTATTGGAAACTTAAAAAGTTACGTCCAAAACCGAAGTGCTTATGAGCAGTCCCGGACCAACAGGATGTCTTGCAGCCAGTCTTTATAAGTAAGTAAAAAATAATAGCCAAGCCTTAATTGTCAGATCCCACTAAAACTATGTCGAAACATTTATTTTAATTTCGAAAAAAAAACTTCAAAAGGGGTGTCCATTTACATGTACAGTTTTTGGTCTCGGGTTTCCATTTTTTGTTGCTGTATGTAAAATCAATGATAATTCCTTATTTTCATGTACGAAATACCCTTTCAATACCCAGCATCACTCTGTGCAATAGGGTATTTTACTTAGTAGGGACATAAATACTGTTACAACATTGAACACACCCATTTCAATAGTACAACTGAACTTACCCCGTTAATGTCATGTGGGGTTTAAAAGCTAACTACAATAGCGTTAGTCTGTAACGGGATTTTAAAATTGTTTCAACTTTCATCATGGAGTGGTCAGATAATGAGAACCGTATCGCTGTTATAGCGCCACCGCCACCGGTCGGGCCGCCCACGCTCTGTTCGAACACCGCATGTTATCAAAGCCCTTAAATCAAGAATTCACAGAAATCCGCTCCGAAAACAGAAAAGCATGGCCCTTGAGATGAACATCACGCAAAAGTCCATGAGTCGAATCATTAAAAAACACTTGGGACTTGGGGCTTTCAAACGTCGTACCGGACTTTTATTGACTGCAGCTTAAAAAAAAAATAGGATTAAAAAATGCAAACGTCTTTTGGTGAAGCACGCTGATAGCTTGCACAGAAAAATTTTGTTCACGATGAAAAATTTTTTATAGTTCAGGAAAAATTTAACAAGCTAAATGATAGAGTGTATGCGCGGTCATCTAAGGAAACATCTGATCTGATCCCAAGGGTGGAAAAGGGTTATCACCCAGCTTTAGTCATGATTTGGTGGGGTGTCTCTTACGATGGGGTCACTGACCTGCATTTCTGCGAAAAGCAGTCAAAATATCGGACAAAGTTTACCAAGAAACGGCTTTGGAAGCTGTTGTGAAGCCTCTTAACAATTCCCTGTTTCAAAACCAGCCATGGACTTTCCAGCAGGATTCTGCGCCGGCCCATAAGGCTAAAACGTCCCAGGCCTGGCTTCGAAACAATTTCCCAGCGGTCATTTCCTCTGAAGAATGGCCCTCAGGCTGTCCAGATTTGATTCAATTGGATTACAAAATGTGGACGGTTTTAAAGGACAAGGTTTGTCACAAAAGATACCCCAACAATGGATCTCTTAAGGCTGCTTTGGTTCGAGCTGTAGCCAATTTTCTAATGGACGAGGTTCGTGCAGCTATTGACAATTGGCCAGTGCGACTTAAGGCGTGTGTAAAGGCAAAAGGCGGACATTTCGAATAAGATGAATTTCATATCAAAACCGATATGCATTGAACCCGACCCTCTCAGTTTTTAATGAAATTTTGCATACAGCTAGATTTTAGGTATAGAAACACAACCTCATTCTTAGAAATTGCAGTTTTGAAAATATGTGGGCGTGGCAAGGTATCGAAATATTTGAAAAATGACGGTAATGGGTACTTTTAAGCTGCGATTACTATGGAATGACTCAACCGATTTGAATGATCTTGGTGCCATTAGAAAGCTATATAAGTCACCTTTCGAAAACATACACTGTAAAAATTTTATATTACACTGAAAAATTTTTTTTGCCAAAAATAAAAGTTTAAACTTGGAAAACACTTTAAAGATCAAGTTTTTTTTTCCAAAAAAAAATTTTTTTAGATAGGTCTATTAATTATATATAACATATCTGAAAACTAAAATGGGGTTTTTTTTTATTTTTTTTTTTAAAAATTTTTAAGTAAATATATCTCTTGTTAACTTCCTTATATTTTGATATCTTTGTGTGACAAAAAAGAATAAAGTAGCTATACTTTGGAAGTTATACAGAATTTTTTGGTAATTCTAATAGATTAGAACAAGAATCGTATTATCAAATTTTTCAGACACCCCCAAAAATATGGACTTAACCTTGATAAATTTTTTTTTATATATTTTTTTTATATTTAATATAAAATTTTGCGCAAGAAATACTGTTGACTTTCAGAATATTTGCTAACATTTAGTGAAGTTTCATCTAAAGGTATAAAAGAATGGAAGCTTTGAGTTCCTGTAATAGTTTTAGCATTTTTATACTTTGAAAATAGCTCTTCTTTTGTTTTGTTGTAGTCGTCAGCGTCTGCATAAGCAACTTCTATGGAGGTCTTAAAAGTTTGTGAAGCCCAATGATAAAGGTCTTTCGCCGTTTGAATTTGGTTTTTATTTGCTATGCTATACATCCGAGCGCCTCTTTTTAATGTCCCACCTATACCATCACATGTTAGTTGATTCCATATTTATTTTTATGCTTGTTCACCTGTTTTAACACTTTCACGTTTAACTCTTCTGAAATCTAGTATTCAACTGAAATTTGACTCAGAGTGTGTGCACTATCACAGAAAGAGAATAATGTCAGAATAATGTCACAGAAAATGAATAATTTCAGTTGAATACTACATTTCAGAAGAGTTAAACGTAAAAGTGTTAAAACTAAAACTTTATTCTTTATTGTCACACAAAGATATCAAAATATAAGGAAGTTAACAAGCGATGTATTTACTTAAAATTTTTTAAAAAAAAAATTAAAAAAAAACACATTTTAGTTTTTAGATATGTTATATATAATTAATAGACCTATCTAAAAAAAATTTTTTTTTGGAAAAAAAAACTTGATCTTTAAAGTGTTTTCCAAGTTTAAACTTTTATTTTTGGCAAAAAAATTTTTTCAGTGTAATATAAAATTTTTACGGTGTATGTTTTCGAAAGCTGACTTATATACCTTTCTAATGGCACCAAGATCATTCAAATCGGTTGAGTCATTCCATAGTAATCGCAGCTTAAAAGTACCCATTACCGAAATTTTTCAAATATTTCGATACCTTGCCACGCCCACATATTTTCAAAAATGCAATTTCTAAAAATGAGGTTGTGTTTCTATACCTAAAATCTAGCTGTATGCAAAATTTCATTAAAATCTGAGATGGTCGGGTTCAAAATGTACCTTTTTTATAGGTTTTGATATGAAATTCATCATAAGTAGACTATTTTAGAATACAAAATACATCAATAAATATATTAAAAAATATTTGGTCCAAAACATTCAGTAGCTTTTATTTTTCAGCAGTAAGTAATTTAATTCGTTGGAGAACATTTGTTACCAACGCAATTATTTCTACAGCTTGTAATTAAACTACCGTTCGTAATAAAGGGTGGCTAAATTTAAAGGGCCGATGTTAATGTTGAATAAACCACAAATTATTTAGGAAATTATTGTCATTTATTTTTATTATGATAATATTGGTATGGTTTAATTAGGTATGGAACAAAATATAGTCCAAATGGCCGCCACGACCTCGGCGGCACACCACCATCCGATGGTCCAAATTTTCGATGACGCTGAGACATAATTAAGGTTCTATGCCGTTAATGTTACGAATTATCTCATTCTTTAGCTCTTGAATTGTTACTGGCTTATCGACGTACACCTTTTCTTTCAAATAACTCCAAGAAAGAAGTCCAACGGTGTCAAATGAAATGATCTTGGCGGCCAATTAACATCGACACGACGTGAGATAACACGGCCATTGAATTTGTCGTGCAAAGAGCCATCGTTTCATTAGCTGTGTGGCAAGTGGCACCGTCCACATCCATTATCTTCCAATTCGGCCATCAAAAGTTCGTTATCATCTCACGATAGCAAACACCATTCACAGTAATTGTCTAACCGCCTCATTTTGGAAAGAATACCGCCCGATGATGCCGCCAGCTCCTAAACCACACCAAACAGTCACGCTTTGTCGGTGAATTGTTTTTTCGACAATCACTCTTGGATTATCATTCGCCCAAATACGGCAATTCTGCTTATTGACGAATCCACTGAGGTGAAAATGTGCTTCATCACGGAAGACGATTTTCTTCGAAAATTGATCATCTACTGTTGCCCGAAGCCTGAATAACTTTAACGCGTTGCTCGCTTGCGTATCTTTCCATGTTTTAAATTGAGTCTGAAATTCAAAAGTATCAAATGAATTGCAGAAAAAACACTTGACGTTTAGGCGTGGTTCACAACATCGGCTCTTAAAATTTAACCACCCTACACTTGCCCGATCTTCATGACATTTGGCAGAAGTAAGTTTTTTGGTCCTAGGACGGAAGCTATAAAAGTTGAAGAAAATCGGTTCAGATTTAGATATAGCTGCCACATATTTATATATTTTAAACCGGTTTTCTGTTCTTAACTCTAGATCTATCATGATGCAATTTTGCACAGTTCGTTACTAGAGCGGTTATACATATGTTAACGAACGGTTAACATATAACCGCTCTAGAACATGCAAATTATTTTTGTTTTTGATCAAATTTCGAAAAAAAATTGAATCGGCTCTAAAAACTCGTACTGATTATTTTGTTATATTTCTGGTACTATTGGAAAGGTTGAACTTTGCCATTTAATAATGGAACACAACATCATGTATATGACTACCGCAACTGGCTCGGCAGTACCTTATACGATCAACGCAATTTTTCAGTACATTTTCGAATGTTTCGGGTCAATCTTTTCAATGGCAATTTCGATTTCATGTTTCAAAGCTTTTATTGTCTCTGGATGTTTTGCGTTACATTTATATCTAATGACTCCCCACAGAGAATAATGCTACGAGGCAGTAGCCACCTCGTTCATGCGATTTAACGTCATTGGATTTCTTTTTATGTGGCCACATCAAGTCATTGGTCTAGGCCAACAAGCCAACAACTTTAGACGAGCTCGGAGACAACATCCAACGCGAAATTGCCAAGGTTCCGGTCGAAATGTGTGCAAGATTAGTGGAAAATTGGGTCCAAAGAATAGATCGCTGTAGGCGGGCTAACGATGGTCTTATGACCGAAATCGAACTTCATTCTTAAAATGTATTATTTGCACTGCACCTGGAATAAATTTGAACTCTATACCTTAAATACTCCGTGTTTTATTAATATATAAAAATTTTATGTCCATAATAGAAAACCCTGTATATAAATTAAGCTTTTGAAGTTAAATTAGATTTTTTACCAATATATGTGACAGCGCATAGAGAAAGGGACCTAAGGGTAAAAAAAAATCAATTTTCATTTTTTTTTTTTTTTTTGATGTGGACAACATCTGAGCATCGATTGAGACCGATCCCATGCCCCAAAAGTGTTCCCTCCCAGAGATATGCGCGTTTTATGAAAGTCATGGTACTGTAGTATCGGTCCAACATACCAAGTACCCGAATCTTAGGAGTAGAATTTTTTGATCTAAAAATCCACATAGCACACTTGTTCAACGAAAAAAAATAAGAATATTAGTAAGAGACAACAAACTGTTTGCTTAAACAATTTCAGTACTTATTGGGAGGATCATGAAGAGGGAAAAAGTGCAAAAGAAGCTAGGTGAAAAAATTTGGGTAATCGATTGGCTTAAAGTCAGTTCTTTGCTACATATAATTCTGGCCTAGGCAACGCTAAGTGTTGCTGACGCCATATAGCATTTCCTTTGGAAAGTTTGACATTTTTAAGCATAAATGTACTCAGAAAGTTTTGAAGTACGACCATCATTTGTGTTGTTTACAGTGTCTTGAAAAAATCAATTTGGCAAAAAAAATGGATTTAGCTCGTGAACATTTTCGTGCGATCTTTTTTCACAACTTTCGACGTGAATTATCACGTCAAGAGTGCATCGATGAACTTAACACTTTGTATGGCGATGAAACACCATCCTATAGCACTGTGAAAAACTGGTTTAGTGAATTCAATCGTCGTCGACGCTCGCTCAAAGGCGAAGTTCGAGAATGTTGTCCAAAAACGGCCGTTGCACCAGAGAACATTGATGTCGTGTGTGAACTGATAATGCAAGTGACATACCGTTAGAAAGAGGCATCCTTGGGCATATCTTCCTCCAATATACATTCGATATTGCATGAAACACATGGCCGTAAAAAAGGTTGGTTCTCGTTGGATCCCGTACAATTCGTATGAATCGAATTATTTTTTTAAAAATATTATAAAACAACCCTTTTTTAGTTAGCATGAAGTTGTAGTTATCATCACTAATAATTGGTTACAACAACGAAATGTTTGCAAAACTTTTGGTTGCCTTAACCACCAGTTGTGGCAACTAAATGCCTTTATCGCGTTTCATTAGCATAACCGATCACTACTCGTAAGTTGTAAGTTCCGTACGATCTTCATATGTGACGCGCAAAATAGAAAGGGCCCTAAGGTTAAAAACCAGTTTTGTTCAGGAGAGCCATTTTAAAGATTAGGTCCCTTTCTATTTGCGCTTAGAATCGTCGACTTCACTTTCATAAAACGCGCATAACACTTTTGGGGCATGGGATCGGTCTCATTCGATGCTCAGATGTTGTCCACATCAAAACAAGAAAAAAAAAATAAAATTTATTGTATTTACCCTTAGGTCCCTTTCTCTATGCGCTGTCACATATATATCATCTTGTGGTATTTCGAACTGAATATCCATTACGATTATAAACATTTGGTACTTGCAACCGAAATTCCTCATTGGCAACCGAATCATTGTAGGTCCAACCGCTTTCCAACAAATATTTTCTCAGTGTGTGGCAACACTGGTTCTTAACAGCAAGGTTTTTAACAAAACCCGAAATGCTGGTTTTCTGAATACCCTGTTTTTTGGGCCCTCTATCTACACTACTTTTTGGCGTTTTAGCAGCGACGGTCGTGTTGTTTGTCAGGTTCTTTGGAAGAATTTTTATTTAAATTCTGCGACACAGCTCTGGTAATACTACGAAAATCCTTTAGTCCTGTGAGCTGTTTACACGACACATTTGTAGATAATATGTCTATGAGAAATTTTGTCTGCTGTGCGAGGCATAATTTGTTTGTGAAATCGTTCCGCATGGTTTTAAAATCGTTTGATTTAAAGGTGATTCAGCATTACGTTATATTTTTGCAACATCTGCAATTTTATGGTTTGTATAAGTGTATTGGAAATTGTGGTATTTCATTTAAGAGTCTGCAAGACCGCACAACCTGCGAAAAACGTTGATTTTTTTTCTCAGTGAAAAAAAGTTATCTGGGTCTTTATGTCCTTTTTTTGTACATAAATATAAAGTTTATAGAAGCTGTAACTTTGCTCTCTTTTTGTCTATCCTCGGAAAGTCTAAGGGATTTATGTGTTTGTGTTTGTATTTATGTGTGTGTGTATTTCTATGAAAAAAGAGTAAGTTTCTTTTTTTCGCATTTCTATTTCCATTAAAGTTCTGCTTGCATTCTAGTACAACCGCTACCACTACTTCTAGTCCTGCTCTCGTATACACAGAAGAAGAAAAAAAAACATTCTTCTTTTATTTATTTGAGCTCTGTTTTTATTTGCTTTGTTTCGCTTGTTTTTCTTCTTCTCTATTTAGTTTGTTGTTTCTGCGTTTTTTCTACTTGTTTTTGTATATTTTATTTTTGCCTTTTTTATGTGTCAATTTATCCTTTTATGTTTAGCAGACTTACATACAAATAGCAAGAGAAAAAACTGGAAAACAGAAAGAAAAATAGTTATATCTTTAGTTTATCTTACATTAAAACAGTACATATTTACACAGTGTTTGACCTAAAAAGCGAAACAACAGCACAGAAAACGTTCCATAAAAAATCTGCTACAAGCGAAAGGATGCGAGTGAATAAATCTCCTGCCATGCGTCTGCTTCGCCAAAGGGTTGGGGAGGAGAAAACATTAACTACTCGCCCAGACCTATTATCCCTGTCGAGGGGCTTAGCATGTGAGTGAAAGGGATCTACTCGTTGGATCTACTCCATCCATCCAACGTATGTATTTTATGGATCATTTTTCATAGAAAGTGTGTGGAAAGGAGCAACGTTAAATTTAATCATTGAATGGATTTAAAATTCCAACATTGCGGTAAGGCAAATAAATTTGACATTATTACTCGTATAGTAGAAAGGTTTAAATGCAATTTTTTTTTCTTTTTTCTATCTTCAATGGTTATTGTAAATTATGCGAAACTGTAATGAGGTTTACAGCTTTATTGTCTAACTTTTTCCTTTTCTTTTCATTACAATTTTCTGCTGTAACTTTTTCAACACGCTAAATTTTCGTTATTACTCTTTAAAACCAACTCGGTGTATTACAGAATTGAAAAACTCATATACTTCAGACTAAGTGGCAAGCAATTGCCAATAATCTGAATGGAGCATTCTGAAAAGTTGTGGGTAGACAAGTTAACGAACAGAACAAAGTTTCGCAATAAATCTGTACATTTAAAATTCTCGGAATTATAAAAATATAAAATTCTTTTTTTTTGGCTTAAGTTGAATTGAATGGAACAATTAACTTTCGTGATTTCATCGTTTATTTCAGACGGGCTTTTTTCTTTACGTTTATAAAGAAATGTACACTGGAATTTTTTTTTAAAATTAAATTATATTTTTTTGTGATGAGAGTAAAATTATAATACAGGGTGGAGCGCGGTAATTTGCTTATTTAGGAATGAAATAAAAAAAATTCTGAAGCTTAGAAAAATTTATCTTTTAATTTAGTTATATGGAACAGTAAGGGAATTTTTAAATAACATGATTTTAAATAGTGTATCTAGCAAATATCGACCATGCTGTATACGTTTTCTGAAGTTTTAATGAACTCTAACAAGCATGTCGACTGGTATTATGCCAATTTCAGCCTCAATATTGTTAATTAGAGGTCTTACAAAGTGTTGGGGCGGTTGATATACGTACACCTTCGAATTCAGGTAACCCCAAAGGAAAAAATCGCATGGGGCTAAGTCTGGTGAGCGTGTGGGCCAGTTCACATCACCCCTTAAAGAAATAAGCCGTCCAGGAAACATTTGCCTCAAATAATTCATGGTAACCCTCGCTGTGTGTGCATGTTGGAACCATGTATCCTCAAATTGCATTGCCTCAAGAGTCGGCTGAAAAAAATCCTGTATCATAGTCAAGTACCGTTCGGAGTTCACAGTTACGTCAAGAAGGTTATCCTAGAAAAAGGAAAGACCAATGATGCCTACTCGTGATATGGCGCACCACACAGTGACGCGGTCTGAATGCAGAAGTATCTGGTGAAGTTCTCTGGGGGTTATTTCACTCCAGTACTGCATGTTTTGATTGTTTACACACCCACTGATGTTGAAATGTGCCTCATCAGAAAAGAACACAATTGCGTTACAGGGTATAGTTGCAAGAATGTCTTCACAAGTGGTCCGCCGTGTCAAATATTCCCGTGCTGACAATTGCTGGACCACGCACATTTTATACGGGTAAAAATTCAGTTCATCATGAAGAATCCGATGGAAAGAACGTCTGGAAATGCCAAGAGCAAGTGATTGCTTTCGAGGACAGCGTTTCGGAGTTTGCAGTACTGGTGCTCTAGTGTCAAATAATCCCGTGCTGACAATTGCTGGACCACGCACATTTTATACGGGTAAAAATTCAGTTCATCATGAAGAATCCGATGGAAAGAACGTCTGGAAATGCCAAGAGCAAGTGATTGCTTCCGAGGACAGCGTTTCGGAGTTTGCAGTACTGCTGCTCTAGCTCTCTCGATGTATTGTGGTGTTGTAATCCTTATCTCAGGTCCCTTTCGTACACATAACAGATTCCCTGATGTTCTCAATAAAGTTACCCAATTTGCAACGTAAACAAGGAGCACGCTGCACTGCAATGATCGAGAGCGCATTTGAAAAATAAGATTCAACACACAATGACCTCTCCTCACGTGTCCAATGCATGATGGCAACTGAATTTCCCTAGCCACTATAAGCCACGCACACTCTTCACTCTCTTCGACCAACAGTGCCGCCACAGCAGTGCAAAAAAGCATTACCGCACTTCACCCTGTATATCTCATACACACAGAAAAAATGAGTTGAAAATCGGTTGGAAATGAAAAAAAATCCTATGCAATAATCATAGTTTATAATCCTAATAGATATTTGGTTCGACATACCACAATATGAAAGATATGATCATTGTATTGCACTCACAACTAATTGATCGCTCATACCAACCTGGTGGTTGTAATAACCATGTTTCGGTTTAATTCTGATTTTAAGCCGGTCGTTTAACAAAAATTTTTGCTGTAAAAATCTAATCGTCTTTTATACTTTCGACATGACACCCTCCCTGTGTTATAGAGTACTTTGTGTGGCGACGCAATTTTTGCCTTTGTCGAAACTTTAAAATTTTTTAGTTAAACAAGTGCGTCATATAGAGTTTTAGATCCAAAAATTGTTTTCTAGACATTTTATGTTCCACTGATAGACTAAACTTCGTATGTTCCACTGATACTTCCAATTACTAAAAATTACAGAGCACCACCTAGCATTCGGTGGTTCTTATGAAATACTCGAGGTTCATAGAATCTCCTTCATTCGGTTGACAAAACATTCGGTTATGACAACGGATCTGCTTTCTGTGTGCGCACAGAGAAATAATCAGTTGAACATCGGTCGGAACTACAAAAATTCGGTTGAATTAACAGTCTTTCTTCTGCAATCACAACATTCCATTGTATTAATGGTAAAATGGTTCAACATACCATAAGATGGTAGGTGCGATAATATCACGGTACCCACAGTGATATTATCGCACCTACCAGAATATTGAAACATACTTATCCACATTATTAGAATAGAGTAATGTCAGCATTTTTGAAAATATTCCACTGTTCTAAAATATGACCGATATGGACGAATATTTGTTTTCACATATCCTAAGCCCGGACTTTAAACCTTCATTTAATGCCATTTGTGTCACACTTATCCTCTATTATCCGTAAATATTGAAGTTTAATGTTTTAACTTCCTTAAGTATATTGATAACATAGCAGCTTTCTCTTTAAATTGATTCTGATACTTTAAAATCAACATTTATTTAAATACCCACTATACCGATTTGAAGATCAAAAATCATTCCACTTATGCCTACAAACATAATTATAAGTAGATTCTAAAGTTTAAACCATGTTTTTTTAAGTAACTGCTCATAATTCCAATATTTTAAAAATCTTTATACGAGGGCTACCGCAAAACTAACTGGCCTGGCACATTTTCTGTTTTACTAGCAACTTTTTGTTTTTTAAAAGCAATCTTTTATAAGCCATCTGTCAAAATTTCCGGAATATTTAATGATTATTTTCTTTGTTACAGGTGATTGAAGTAAACAAGTTTTATAATTTTGAAAAATGGAAAATAAAGAGTTTCGTGCGGTAATTAAACACTTTTATGTGAAAGGTTATACGCCACAATTAATCAAAGATGAATTGGATTCTGTTCATGGAGATAATGCACCATCATACTCCACCGTGAAATCCTGGGTTCAACAATTTAAAATGGGTCGTTCAAGTACGGAAGATGAACAACGCTCTGGAAGACCGAAAACTGCTACTACTTTTGAAAACATTAGAAAAATATTTATTGAAGTGACTAAAGATAGACGAATAAAGCTCAGAGAACTTGCTGATATTGTTAAAATACACGAAAAATAAGTTTGGAGTATTTTACATGATCAACAGTCAAAACAATGGATAGAAGCTGGTAACAGTGGTCCCAAGAAGGCGAAAACTGTTAAGTCAGCAGGAAAAGTAATGGCCACAGTATTTTGGGATGCAAGAGGTATAATATTTATTGATTATCTTGAGAAAGGAAAAACTAT
Organism: Hydrotaea diabolus; assembly: GCA_963513945.1. Taxonomy (NCBI): domain Eukaryota; kingdom Metazoa; phylum Arthropoda; class Insecta; order Diptera; family Muscidae; genus Hydrotaea; species Hydrotaea diabolus. The sequence continues at coordinate 137,253,719 of OY740719.1, forward strand.
AAAAAGTGCATTATTGGATCGGTTGAGTGAAGAAATCAAGATAAAACGACCGCATTTAGAAAAAAAAGTTCTTTTTCATCAAGATAATGCTCCTTCACACACTGCATTTTTAACTCAACAAAAACTGGCCGAATTACGATTTGAAATTGCTCCGCATCCACCATATAGTCTAGATTTAGCTCCTTCTGATTATTTCTTGTTTCCAAACTTAAAAAAAATTCTCGGTGGCAAAAAATTTTCGTCCAATAGCGAGGTTATTGCTGAAACTGAGGCATATTTTGAAGGTCTTGAAAAATCTTATTTTTCGGATGGAATTAAAAAACTTGAAAAACGTTTGATGAAGTGTATTGAGTTCGAAGGAGATTGTGTCGAAAAATAAATAATAATAAATTCAAAAAAACGGTTCTTTTTATGTAACTCCAGTTGCTTTTGCGGTCGCCCTCGTATATAAAAATTTAATAAAAAATCCGAACACATAAAATTTAAACAACAGTTGGTCCCGTTTACAAATGTTCTTGGTAATGACAACCGTAATCTCAGAGTACTTACAACCAACAATCAATCTACGAAAAATTCAATTCCAACGGTTATCTTTATTAGTAATCCCACGACAGCCGGTTCTATGGACGGGATTGACCCGAAGCAGCAATTCTTCGGCCAAGGGCTTTTCCCTTGACACAGTTGCCGCTACAACAACAACATTAGTTAGGGTTTTCGATAATTTGTCTCTTCACCTGATAGTGTCAGTACTCTAATTGAAAATGCCGTGTACTCAATCAACATTCGATTGTAGCGATAGAATTCATAAATAGTACGCACAACAACCAACATCCGGTTGGAGAAATTTCGGTTGTGGTAAGAAAGTATAAACCATTTGTCATTCAATTGACCACACCTCAAAATATTGACCAGAAACTCTATAAAGTTTATATGCCAAAGATTGGCTTTAAATTCCGTCCGACTGTCGTTAAAAAGCGCCAAAGCGCAAAGGCAAGGATGTTGGCATTTTGCGAAATGATAACTTATAAGCTTTAGCTGTTTGGGATATAAAATTGGAAGAAATCGGTGAAGGGAACAAAAAGTTATCCTTTCACAGACTTCAGGTAACTCGAAATAAGTACTTTTTTAGCATTTCTTAACATATCAAATTTTTCTATGGATAAGCTATCGGACATAGCTGGTGTGCGTTCTAGCTCTTTTGTTTTATTTTTTAAAAAATCATTTTTACTACATTTTCGTATATTTGTACTTACGTGAAAATGCACGTGGTCGTCGAAACTGCTTTCAGATTTATCCACTTGTTGTACACCACGAGTCCTAGTCAGTTTCTTCCACACATGATTCAGCATTTATCTCCTGGTCGATCATAATGTTGTCTACATCTAGTGAATTGAATTAATCGAGATCTTTATACAAACTTAGTAATATTATACCATTTCTGTATTTTTTACCATCCATTATAGGATAGATGTCATTTCGTTTGCATAATCTCGCGATACTGATCAAAGCAAACTGCATGTCCCAATATTATAGCTAGACGGCTGCAATTTTGAAGAAATTTGTGCTGATGCTCGGTTGGTTCTTAATGAGGGCTAGGTCGGTGATGAGTTGAAACTCTTCCACACAAAATCTGAATCAGCCTCTAAATATTACCATTTCAACCTCTAAATATTACCCCTACTAACTCCGAACGTTACGAAATTTGCACATAACGAGGGCATATAAATAATTCCGTTACATTTCCAACTTCCCTCATAGTTATATGTAATTCAACACTGCTCCAATGAAGTACCATCTATTAAACGGCGAATATTATTCCAACTTATTGGACCTATTTTACGAGGATTTAAAAAAAAAACGATCCCATGTTATTTTTCATTAAGATAATACACGGGTGCACACATTGGCAAAATTGCATGATTTGGGCTACGAATTGGAAACTCATCCGCCATATTCTCCGGATTTAGCCCCCAGTGACTATTTCCAATTTCCAAACCTTAAGCAATGGCTAGGTGGAAAGAGATTCAGCTCCAACGATGCCTATTTTATGGACCTCTAAATATTATATTTTTTGGAAGGGATACAAAAATTGGAGAAACGTTGAACTCAGCGCATTGAGCTGAAAGGATATTCAATTTTTTTTTTCCAAAAAAAAATTGCGTTTTATTCGTAAAGTCACGGAATTATTGATATGCCCTAGTTTATTAAGTTCGGCCAGGAAGTATTTGGTACAATACTCGTACGTCATGTTTTGACAAGGGAACGTGGCAAAGCCCAAAAAGCCCTAAATTTAGAAAGCCTATTTCTTGAAGAATCGGGGAATAGATAGTCTAAACTACGTTCATTTATGACTATGAACTTCGAATAAGTTTTATACGATTTTTGTATGGAAAGAAGCAAACCCTTATAGGAAAGAGGCGGGAGCCGGCCTCGTTAAAAAATGTTCATATTGGAACGAATTTCATGAATGAGGAGGGTTTAATCTTCGGCCCGAACTTCGGGCGAACTTTATGTGTCCACTTGTTATTCCCGACACTGTTGGCCAATGTTTAGATACTATACGATACCAAAGGTTTTTCTCGATTTCCGAACCTCTAGCTCTAGAAGCCACCGACTGGCAAATTTCGCATAGGGTTTTAGGAGTCCCCTGTACCATGCTCTGTCTGTGCGTGGTACGTTATAAGTGACCAATAATTAACTATGGTCAAACTAGAGAACATAGATTCACATTTCGTATACCCCTATTTATTAATTCTTTCCAATATCTAAATCTGCTGCTCTAGAAGCCGCATATTTGATCCTGTTACGACCAAATTGTGCATAGAACGTTATTTTTGGTCAGCACCCATCTTTGGTTAAATTAGACCAAATCAATGAACTCTGGTGAAATGACCCATATAGCCCCATACCTGTGTATAGCCTCAAACAAAGCCACAGCGTACATTCTACCCGACTAAATCTTTCATAGAGCGTTAAGAACGACCTGTAGTAGTACTGGTACGGGATCATATCGGTCCAGGGGACCCAATAAGGGTCCCCTGTATAGGGGCCCTGTCTGTGTGCAGGGGCTCTTCCGGTGCTTTTGTGAAATTTGTCAGTTTTTATAAAAAAAATGTCTCAATAATAAAAACTGTTTACTCTCTCACCACACTGTGGTGCTAGGGTCTTATGAGTGTCTGCAGAGGTTTGATGTGAATAGACCCATTAACAATTATGCGAATCGTCTCAGAATAGTTTTCTGAACCGCTTTTTTATAAACCGATCTCGAAAAAAATTGTTGGGATTATTTTTCGGCTACTGACGGTCGGTTTTTAAACTGAGAGAAATCGGTCCAAGTTCTGAACGGAAATTACGTCACATTTCAACGAAATTGGGTTTGTGGCATTATTTTGCATACCAGAAAAGCATTGCTGAATAGACCAGATAGTTCTAAATCTTGATGTAGTACCCAAACAAATGCACAGGATGGGCTAGAAGTTACCATGGAGTTTAAAAATATAAATAACACTTGGAGAATAAATAATGGCTAGATTCACAACTAAACAAAGAACCACAATAATAGAGTTTTATTATTTAAATCAGCGTTCAATTATTTTAACGCATGATAAAGCTCATTTTCATTTGAACAGCTTTGTTAATAAGCCGAAATGTAGGTTCTGGGGTTCTGAAAATCCAAGAGCCATTCATCAATGCCAATTGCACTCCATTAGGTGTACAGTATGGTGTGGGATCACATCTGCAAATATCGTTGGGCCTTCCTTCTTCGAGAATGAAGATGGAAGTGCTGTAACCGTAAATGGAGAGCGGTATCGGTTTATGAATTTTTTTCTCCATCCTGCTCTTGAAAACACACCTGAGATGTGGTTTCAGCAAGACGGAGCCACTGCCCAAACTGCCCGAGACACAATGGCACTTTTAAGTCAAATTTTTGGAGAGCGATCGCAAGATTTATCAGCACCTTTGGGGTTATTTGAAGGAGCGAGTATATGTGAACAAGGCCGAGACAATCCTTCAACTCTAGGTCAACATTGTTGCAGAAATTCGAAGGCTACTGCCACAAATTTTGAAAGATGCTATGTAAAATGCTCTAAAACGAGCCCATCATTGCGAAGCTGAAAACGGGGGTCATTTAAGTGACATAATTAGTGTTAAAAAAATTTCCCTTTTGTATAATATATATAATTTTAAGAAAAAAAAATTAATAAACGAAAAAGTTATTAAAGTTTTTACCCCATGGTAACTTTTGGCCCACCCCGTACCTTCCGATTTGGCGTCTAACGGCAAATTCATCATATTAAGACTATGGAGTATAAAGCGTGTAGTGAGAGTATCATCTAGTCGGTATCGTCTGAATTTTGACACTCGTTACTGGTTGTTTCTTTGGGATATGGATGTTTATATCTTAAAAAGGAAAAACTCTGCTGATAATAAAACAGATCAGCCAAAATCTTGATGTAGCCTCCATGCAAATGTACCTCCCGATTTTGGTATCTAACCCATGCTACAGCGGCGAATTATATCATATTAAGACATATATCAGGACTATGCAATATAAAGCGTATAGTGAGGGTATCATATAGTCGGTCTCGCATAACATACGACTTTCCCTAATGATTATGAATAGGAGCTTGTCTCTTAAAAAGCCTTAACTGACGAAATGGCTGCCATATTTTCAAACAATACCAGATTTGAGATTTGTTTGAGAGATATGTCAAATATGTTTCGTTTCTTCATTTTCAAAGACCGAACGCTAGCCTGTCATCTTTATTTCATGGATGATCTACGACAAACACAACAAAAATTTAAGACTTTTCCCCAAAATATTTGTATTCAAACACTGTGGGACGATCGGATGGGTACACATCGGCATAGTTAAATCAAATCAGCTTTAGCACTTAAAGGTGGGTATATTCTTGGTAATTACTAACACTATCTTACTATATATAAATGAATTGTTCGGCGTACGAGAGCCCAGAGCTCGAGAGCTGCTTGACCGATTAACACAACACTTGGGCAAAGTACGAGTATAAGCTTTGTTTGTTTGATGGTTTTTCTTCAGTTTGGTCCCAATAGTGTGCTCTGCCTTGTTTACATTTAATTTTTTTGTATTTATAGTACGACTTAAAAAAAATAAAGGCTGTTTTTTTAGGCGTGTGGTTTTCAATCTGGCCACGTTTTTTCGAAGTTGGTCCTTTTGACAGCTGTCACTTGATTTATGCTCAGTGTGGGTTGCCATTTCACAATGAATACTCTTACTCTGGAACAACGTTTGCAAATCGTGGTGAGTGGGCCCGCAACAAGATGGACACCGATCCTGATTTCTACAAGAACATTTTATTCAGCGATGAAGCTCAATTTTGTTTTAACGGGTACGTTAATAACCAAAATTCTCGCATTTGGAGTAATGAAAAACCACGAACAATGGTTGAGCCGCCGTTACGTCTTCAAAAAATTAGTGCATGGCGTGCTCTATGGGCAGAGGGAATCATTAGTCCATACTTCTTCAAATTAAAGCCAGCCATAGTGTTACAAACAATAAGGAACGCTATATAGCCACCATTTATGGCTTTTTCATGTCTGAATCGGAGGATGTTGATGTGGACTACCTTTGGTTCCAACAAGACAGCGCTACATGCCACACAATCAACGATACAATCATTTTATTGAAGGAAACTTTTGGTACATTTTTTTTTATTGGTTTTCAATTTTTTTTGAATAATTTATGTCCTATTTCGTGCTGCTCCTGTAACTACAAATCTTGTGACATTAACCCGTTACATCCTGTGCAATGAAGGGCTCGTACGATTTTTATGAAATTTTAAAATTTATGTCCAAAGGACCATAGAAGTAAAAAGAAAAAAAAACTCAATTTTTACCTCAGATAGGACATGGCTATTTAGATACCAGTGCACGGTGTTTGTTTGAAGTGCAAGGTGAATTTGCATCCCGCTACTTGCAACCTGGATTATCACAACGGTGTTGCATCAGATTAGAAGAAAATTGCTAAGGCTAAGTGATTTATTTCTTTTAAGTACCATGTTTTCTTAATAAAATTACCCATTTGCATTTGACGGGAACTGGAGGCCAGGTGTGTTGCCGTATCGCTGCCTAATTTTTTTCATTACATAGTCGACAACTTAAGCTATTCGGAAAAATTAGAAATTTTTAATTTGTACCATTTTCCTATACTTTTCCGCAGCATTATCCGAAAAAAATCTTCGATTTTTGCCTGCAAAAAACAAAAGATAAAAAAATATCCTGCTAAATGATTTAATTTAGCTAAATCTTTCCTCGTTTCTATAAAAAAAAATAATATTTATAATTCAACACATTCTTGGGTATTTAAATACCCGTTAGGCAGGAATGGGTTAAATAGGTGAAAAGATAAAATATTAAGAGATTTCGTTTGGAGCGTTCTTGAAGTAGCTCAACATGCTCTTTTTTGTAGATAGTTTCGTTGATCCAATGAGAATTAGATTGGATCCAATTATATGATTTAAAGTATAGCGTAATTGAAAGCAATATCAAATGTTAACCGCATTAAATTTCAATTATTGAAAAAAGCGTAAATAACTGAGTAGTTGAATCGGCGAATGTGTGGCTGTTTACCTTTGTTCGTATGATCAAAACGTATCAAACATTTTTAAAATATTTTCATTTCACTTTTGTATAGAAATACTAGTACAGTGTTCGGTTGAGGCAAATTTAATCTATTGAGACCGACGATAGATCTTCATAAATTCTATTGATGACAAGGCCTAATAATTTTCAAATTGTGTGTTGACTTTTAAACAAATTATTGAAGTAAAATTTGGAAAAAATTATTTTCGATTTTTGTTTGGGTTTTCAGTGTAATTTAGTTTTTATTTATGACGATCATCAGTGTATTTACAATTACATTGATTTATTCTTAAGGTTTCTTTTTTGTTTAAATTTAAATTAATACGACTTATATAAACTAAAATTACTGGACTGCTTTGGCATATTTTTCTTTTAGTAAAAAAATTGTTTTAAAATTAAGAAATCATATTATATCATTTCGGTTTGTTTCGTTTTCTTTTTTGGTTTTGTTTTGTTGCAAGCAATTAAGCGATAATCATCCATTGTAAATCTAGACTATACTTAGAGATCTTAGACGTAAATATAAATTAAAGTTAGAATGAACGAAAAAATATTGATTAATCTTTAAAAAATAAACCTGAATAAATTTCAAAAAATTATTTGTTAGTATTTTCTCTGTGTGTGTGAGTGTTGTGTGTATGATTTACGCTTTGGTAGCGTTTTCGGTTTTTTCGTTTTTCATTTCTTATTCACTCTCTCTTTGTCGTCGATTCTTGTATTACATTTTATTTGTTTTTTTTTTATTTATTTATACAACTATAGAAAAAAGCACAACACAAAATGGACTTATACTCGTACAATACAATAAGAACACAAGGTGAATTTTGAAATAATTTCTTTTAGTATTTTTTGTTTTTTGTGGTTTTTACTCTTTTTGGTTTTGGTATTTTTTTTTTGGTTTTTTTCTGTTTTTTTTTTATAAGTGAAAAAATGTGTGTTTTTTTTGTTTTGTTTGTAATGACCCCGGAAATTAATAAGTTAAACCCTCAGTTAAACCCTGGTGAAAAAACGAAAACTAAAGCTGCTGTTGCTAGATGCCAGGAGCACGCAGGCGCACTCCCCCCTACGATAAGGCGGCAACTTAACCCACCTGGGTGCCATACACTATGGCCAATATCAGCAACAGAATGCTGTGCGTGTGGGCCGCCTTGACGGCAGCACTGGTGGGCGCCAGTATCTGGACATTACTGCTGCGGGCATCCATGAGATCGCGCGACAAGGGCAACTCTGTGGGATCACTCAATTCCTCGTGGCAGGGCAAACGATCGGCCTTCAGTATGAAGAGGCGCACTTGTATGCCCAGCGGTTGTTTGGGCAAGACTTTGACCGCGTCCAGGCGATTGTCGTGGGAGGCCGACAAAATGTCATTGTTCGGCTGGAACAGGGCATTGTGTTTCATCATTTCCAATTCGTCTTCCATTTTGACGGGATGCGTAGCCACCCGACCGGCATTGGCGGCCTCAAAGTAATCATTATGCATGTCACTACTGCTGCTGCTGTCCGGGCCACCGAAAATGTAATGGCTTTCGACGGGTGTTTTGCTGCTGCCACTCGCCCCGGTGCTGCTGACATCGACGGTGCCCATACCCTGGTATTGGGCCAGTGTTAGAGCACGTTTCTTTTTCAGTGTTGCCGAATTTTGTTCTTGCATTTGCTGCGCCATGTCCTCGGTTAATTGCATGTGACCATCAAACTTGTTGCTGCCTCGCCTCTGTGATCCCTGACGATTTTTGGCCAGACGTTTCTTGTTGGCCATGCCAGTGGCCACGTACTGGTCAGAGCTGCTGCCGGCCAGCAGCGCCGAGTTAAGGCCACCCACATTGAGGAGTTGCAGCACATGACTGGGCACCGGTTCGACGAAATTGTGTAGACGCGGCTCCTGCAAGGTGCAAATGAAATCTTCCAACGAGTCACGCAACTGCTGGTGACGAGTGCGATTTTTCAATTCGTACAGCCATTGCAAGCGACAGTCGCAAATGAAATTGTTATCTGGAATGAAAGGAAGAGCAAAAACAGAAAAAAGGCATAAGTGAAAATGATTGAAATTTCGTTAAGTCATTCTCTAGTAAATGACCAAAGCAATGGGGGAGGCAAAAGGAAAAGCTAGAAGTTAGTTTACACACCTACCGACACATACCAAATCGGAAGCAAATTGTTTTGCTTAAACCCACAGAGAAACGAAACAATTGACATTTTGACAGCAGCAAATTGCCAAATGCCCTGACAGGTTAAATGCCTTTGACACTTAAGTGTTGGCTGCATTACGGACGGGCGTTTCCGTTTCGGTATTTCATTTTAAGGATTCGAATTATTTTGAGGTTATTTCACAGACACTCTCTCGACCTGTTGTTGCACTCTGACGATGGGCCGTTGGTTTTTGTTTTCTTTCTCTATCTCTCTATTTCTTTTGAATACCTTTTGTTGCACGTAGCTGTCTAACCACCCATCCGACTGTCCAACCGTCTGTCAGTCTTACTGTCTGTTGCGCAAACCTTTCATTGTTTGTGTTCCTTTGTCACTGGGCTTGAGTTAGAAATTAAAATGTATTGTTGAGTTGTCTGAAATGTCTTCACATTTCTTTTCATTTGCATGCGAAATATCCAAAAGATACCTTAATTCGTACGAACACACTACTCAACAGCATATTTCTTATTTCTTTAGAATGCCCTTACATCATTGTTGCAAGTTTGTTGAACTGCCGTATAGAATTCACAACACCGGGACGAGGTGCAAATAAGGAGTTCCACAAATAAGTGCAACTATGAAATTTTAAATATCTTCATGTAGAATTATGCAAATCATAATAAATTTGAACGAGCAAATATTTTGAAAGCAAATAGGAATTATTTCAAGAGAAAAATGCCTGGAGTTGAGATTAATCTTTTGCGCACTCAGTGCTTATAAGCGGACAATACGTAAGTTCGGCAGGACTAAAGCTCCTTTACTCTTAGCCATAGATTGCGTGCCAGTATAGTGGTGAGTCCATGTTTGACGGGACCCTTGTGGCAATTGGCCCAAGAGTCAGGGCCACTAATCAAACTAAATCTTTAAACTAACATGAAAAAATTGAATTGATTTATTTCTTGGCAAAAAAGGGACCGTAGATCAATTGGTGATGGCCTTAAATTTAGTCGAATGGTAGAATAAATGATATATTCGAATTCGGGACATAATTACGTTATAGCCCACCCATATACTATGAGTGATGCTATATATATTTCTGGCTTAATAATGAAAATTCAAAATTTTATCATCAACAATGGTTTTATTGTTTTTCAAAGTATTCTCCAGCACGATTTATACACTTTTGGAAATCAATTTTCGAAGCACTTTTTCCACTCCGATTGAGACAACTCCAAAACACGTTTTTTGAACGATTCAACAGCATCTTCTGGCGACGAAAATCGTTGACCAAGGATTTTTTTTCTTCATGTGCGGGAAGTCATTGGACTCCAAGTCGAGCTGTACGCGGATGTCCCATCAGTTCGACGTTTTGGTCGGTCAGGTTGTGAGAGCTCGCATTGTCATGGTGCACAATGATTCGTCTTCTTTTGGTAGTTTTTCGAATTTCTCCGAAGACTTCAGGCAAACAAATTGTGGTGTACCACTCAGAATTGACCGTCCTATGTTGCTCAAGCGGAACAGTCGCCACATGACCAGTTTTGCCGAAGAAACAGGCGACCAGTTGCTTCGAAGTGCTTCTTTCACGAACAACTTTCGTTGGATTTGGCTCGTCTTCGAAAACCCACACGGTCGATTGTTGTTTTTTTTCGGGCTCATACGCATAGCTCCATGATTCGTCACCTGTGACGATCTTATAAACGACTTTTGAAGAACCGCGATCGCATTTTTTAAAAATTTCTTTGCACCAATCGACACGAGCCTGTTTTGAGCGATTGTCAAATTGTGCGAGATCCAACGAGAACAAACCTTTTTAACGGCCAGGTGCTCATGCAATAGCGAATGTACGTATGCTGGTGGAAGAAATGCCCAAGGATGCCTCAATCTCACGGTATGTCACATCACGATCTTGCATTATCAGTTCACGCACGGCATCAATGTTCTCTGGCACAGCGGCCGTTTTTGGACGACCTTCGTCGCGAGCGTCGGCCACGATTGAATTCGTTAAACCAGTTTTTCACAGTGCTATAGGATGGTGCTTCATCGCCATACAAAGATTTAAGTTCATCACTGCACTCTTGTCGTGTGAATCCACGTCGAAAGTTGTGAAAAATGATCGCATGAAAATGTTTACGAGTTAATTCCATTTTTTTTGCCAAATTGATTTTTTTAATTTGGTTGAATGCTAGTGCAAGAAATGCCCAAGGATGCCTTTATCTCACGGTATGTCACATGAATGCATTATCAGTTCACGCACAGCATCAATGTTCTTTGGCACAGCGGCCGTTTTTGGACGACATTCACGACCTTCGTCGCGAGCGTCGGCCACGATTGAATTCATTAAACCAGTTTTGCACAGTGCTATAGGATGGTGCTTCATCGCCATACAAAGATTTAAGTTCATCGATGTCGTGATAATCCACGTCGAAAGTTGTGAAAAATGATCGCATGAAAATGTTCAAGAGTTAACTCCATTTAGTTTCCAAATTGATTTTCTCAAGACACTGTAAACGACATAAATGATGGTCGTACGTCAAAATGTTCTGAGCACGTTTATGCTAAAAATGTTAAACTTTCCAACTGAAATGGCGCCAGGCAAAACTTAGTGCCAACAGAGTTCTACCTTTCCAATAAAACCAGAAATTTGAAAAAACTATCAGTCTTCTTTTTGGCAGCCGATTTAAATTATCAAATTGCCCACCCTGTATGTGTCCATAATTAAAGAGTTATATTTTTAGGCCTGTGCGAGTGCCAAAATGTAGCAAATTCTTTAATGTAGTTGCATATATACATTTCTGAGGAAGTTTCTATTGTTTTAAGATACATATTTTTCCTTGATAATTTGGGGACGGCCCAATGGTTAAGGTCTTGAGTTCGGTTAAATTGTTAAACACGAAGAAACACAGAGTATGGTTAGGATGACAATATTTGAAGAGCACCATAACATTGTTAGGTAAATGGTTACTGCTCAACAATGTTTTGATCCTCATAAAAATAGTAAGATTCACACGCGACCATACAACGATTTACACTCAATAATGGGATAATGGCACCTCTTGAACCTCTTCTTGTTGGTCTTCTGCCCAAATACGGCAATTTCGTTAACTGACTTTGCCGTTGAGCCAGAAATGGCCTCATCTCTGAACAAAATGTTGGTCGAAAACAGCGGATCTTCCCGTTTCTCACCGAACGCATATTTTCATAATACAGTTGCCAACATTTGAAGGTAATTGTTTTCCAAAAATAAATGCCATAAAATTTCGTTTTAAAAAAATCCACACTTGATTTGAATTTTTATATATTTTTTGTTCTGACAAAAAACCTTAAGATGAATCGCCCTATATTATGAGTCACACTCAACCATGTTGTGATTCACACTGAACCATACTATGATCCCCACGACCTTACCATGTTACTAGTATGTTGGTCATACAATAAAAGTATGATCCTCACGACCATTGTATGATTCACTCGCAACCATGTTATGATCCCCACAACCGCAGCATGATCCCACTCAAACATACCACGATGCCCACGATTATTTATTAGGTTCGGTTTCTATTCAACAATAGATTGATATTAGAAAATTATTGAAAAAATTTTTTAATTGAAAATAATAGGAGTGATTTAAACAACAAAAGAAAAAATTCGTTTAAAAACGTAAACGTGCCTTAAAATATTTCCACTCTGAAATTGTTCTACAGTATTCTAAACATGACCAATGGGATCTAATGGGTTATCTCCGTTGCCCCATAGAATTTTTTTTTGATGAAATTTAATCTCTAAATACAAAATATTTCGACTTTAAAATTGTTCTAGGATATTCTGACAATAGCCGCGGAATCGCATGGACTATCTCTGGTACAAATTTCTTTCTCCCCTTTTTCCCGTTCACCCACAGTGGAAAATTTTTGAAACTTAAATATATTCTTAAAATCCAAAATATTTCGAGACTGAAATTATTATGGATATTTTGCATATGACAACAGGCGTGGACAACCATGGACTATTGTTGTTCAACTATGAAGTACCCATACTTTCGTAGTTGACAATTATGATTTAAATTGTTTGTCGAATTAATTTTGTCAGTGAGTATCAGAAGGTTGTTAAAACGGTTAGGCAAATTAAGAACAAGATATTTTGTGTTCCATCTATCAAAAATCGCAATTACATATGCAATGCAAAACATTTCCTTATTTGTCTGTTGACCCATTAAATGTGAGGGGTTTGGTTTTTGTCTGTGTTACCTAATAATGGGTGATCCAAATTAAGATACTTTTTTCAATAGCCTTGTTTTGACAGATCACGTGTGAGTCGTGTCATGCTGTCATGTTATTTTTGTTTTGTATTGTTTGGCATTTCATCATGGAAAGACTTACGCCTGAACAACGTTTACAAATCGTTCAACTTTATTGCGAAAATGCACGTTCTGTGAGGAATGTGTTTCGTGCACTTCGTTCAACTTATGGCCAACATAATCGGCCTACTGAGCGTACTATTCGCAACACCATCACCCATCTTCAGACCCAGCATTCACTATTGTATAATATTCGACTGAATAGACCATGTCCAGCACGCAGTGAAGAAAATTTAGCGGCCGTAGCTGTGGGTGTACACCAAGACGGCGCCGTTCGCAGTAACTCGGACTGACGTTTGGGACGACTTGGCGCATTTTACGTCGAGCTCTTAAATTGAAAGCGTACAAAATACAGCTTGTGCAAGAACTGAAGCCGCCCGAAGTTCCCAAACGACATCGCTTCGCTCTATGGGCTCTTGCAAAGTTCCAAGAAGATCCTACCTTTGATCCATTTCTGGCTCAAAGGTTATGTAAACAAGCAAAATTGCCTCATTTAGGACGAAGAGCAACCAGAATAGGCTCAACAGCTGAAACCTCATCCAGAAAAAACAACGGTTTGGTGTGGTTTGTGGGCCGGTGGAATCATCGGTCCATATTTCTCCAAAAATTATGCCGGTGAGAACGTTACCGTCAATGGCGACTGTTATCGTGCCATAAGAACCGACTATTTAATGCCTGTAATTGAAGCTCGTGATCTCGGCGACATTTGGTTTAAACAAGACAGTTCCACTTCCCACACATCGCATCGATCAATGGATTTATTGAGAGAACTTTTTGGTGAGCAGATAATTTCACGTTTTGGGCCGGTCGATTGGCCACCAAAGTCGTGTGATATCACACCGTTAGACTTTTTCCTGTGGGGATATGTAAAATCTAAAGTTAAGGCGGACAAATCCGCTTCGATTCAGGCCTTGGAGCAAAACATCACGCGTGTCATTCGCCAGTTATCAGTCGAAATGCTTGAACGAGTCATCGAAAATTAGACTCAACGGATGGACCATCTGAGATGTAGCCGCGGCCAACATTTGACAGACCTAATCTTCAAGAAATAAATTTCAAAGAATGATCTTTCAAATGATGATAAACATTCCCCATTCAATTTGAATTTTCTGTGTTTTTGTTCCTTTAAAAATGGATCACGCGTTATATTGTCTGCGTATATTGAACGAGAGTTGCTGGCAGTAGAGTTTTCGCCAAAAAAAAAGTCAGCAGAACAACAATTATACTAGTAAGTATTCTTAGGCAAAAATAAGTATACTACTAATTTTTAAGTCCCCATTAAGGAACAAGGTTAAAAACTTGTGTTCTTTTTTAATATAAAAGCAAGAGGTCTTAAGCCGGTTAATCCCTGTTCAATGTGTAAAAGCAACAGACCGAAATAAAGCAAACGAGCTAAACAAACAGAGAATCTTCTGTCAAATCAGTGAGCTGTGCACAATATAATTCTTGTAATTCTTGTGACCTATTGGTTAACGCATGCTCCTAGTGGCTAATGCATTTAATAGAGTTGAAACATGTCTTAGAGATAAAACTGTTACTAGTAAAGTCGCCGGCATTTAAGAGGTGTAAACTTGCAGAAGAAAAGTTGTTAGATGTTTTTACCCGGGGTTAAACCCAGGGTTTACTGGCATGGTAGCCGTGTACACTTCGATCTTACCATAGTAGTGTTCACACTGAACACTACTATGATCCCCACGACCTTACCATGATACCAACCACCATCGTTATTGCCCTTACAATAAAAGTATGATCCTCACGACCATTGTATGATTCAATCGCAACCATGTTGTGATCCCCACAAAAGTTTAATGTTGTTGTTGTAGCGGCAACTGTGTGCCGGGGTGACAGCCCTTGGCCGAAGAATTGCTCTTCGGGTCAATCCGGTCCATAGAACCGGCTGTCATGGGATTGACAAAAGTTTAATACAAGCACTCAGTTAAAATTGTTGTGCTCAACTTACAATTTACACACGGTTCCAATACGTTTTAGGTTTTATAAGCTGCACAGGTTACAAATTGGGCCGGCACCATTTGGCATATGTGACAGCGCATAGAGAAAGGGACCTAAGGGTAAAAGAATCAATTTTCATTTTTTTTTTCTTTTTTTGATGTGGACAACATCTGAGCATCAAATGAGACCGATCCCATGCCCCAAAAGTGTTCCGTTCCAGAGATATGCGCGTTTTATGAAAGTGAAGTCGACGATTCTAAGCGCAAATAGAAAGGGACCTAATCTTTAAAATGGCTCTCCTGAACAAAACTGGTTTTTTACCTTAGGTCCCTTTCTATTTTGCGCGTCACATATATTTTTGTTCACCCATAAAAACCGATACGAAATTAATATCTACTTTGGATTGCTAAGAAAGTTGCTGGTTTCGCCAACATTTCATATGGATAATATTCTCAGGTAGCTGGTAAAGAAAAATATTTTTTATAATTCGAATGCGTAGGATAGGACATGTCCATACTCCCCCTCTCTCTGTCTTGCTCCTTATCTGTGCTCAGGTGTTTAGGACGAGGTATGCATTAGCTGGCGTTTTTATTCCGTTTCTTGTTTATGGCAAATGCATGCTCAGGGAATTCGTACGTACGCGTACATTCCATTATAATTTGAAATGGAATTAAACAACAATGCTGGTTGGTACACTTCAAAAGTTGTTGACCCACAAGGATATTGTGTTAACATTTTGCAAAAGCATAACAAAACACAATTCTGCTTTTAGATCTCTGTCCGTCTATCTGTCCCCCTCCTGTCTGTCTGTCAGACAGTGGGCTCTTCTCTATGAAGGCCCGATTGTCTGTGCACTGGAGCACATTTAGAAATAATCGGCCATACCCATACACCCACGCGCACTACAGGATATTTTCCAAACAATAAATATCTCTTTATATATATATGTGTGTGTGTCGGTGTGCTTGCCAGCCTGTCTGTCGTAGTGTGCGTGCTCCTGTATCCTTGCGTATGTGCCGGTGCCAGTGTGTGCCTGTGTTTCTACACAAGCATGTGGAATATAGAAAAATTATGAATGCCAATTGTTAAACTAAGAGGGCGTATAATCATAAGTTAAGTTGTTTTTCTCTACTCTTCTTTTCATTTCGTAGCGTAGCGTATCGCATCGTAACGTTTCGTTTATTCAATTTCACCAGCAACAATGAAGTCCAAGTTGTGTGTTTTGTACACACAACATGAACCTTCATCTTTGAAAGAGTCTTCTTGAGCGAACAACAGTCGCCGGCGCAGGGCTTGTTTGGTCTGCGAATGGATGACAATCATTTGAAATGTTGCTGGTGCGGTCACATATTCACATAAAATGTAGAGGAGAAAGACAAACTGAACGACGAGCAGACGAAAATAAATGTCTGCATGTTAATGCTGTACGACAACACAATAGAGTTGTTTTATTTTTAAACTAAATCATATTCAGTTTAGAAATGTTGTTCATTGTTTTTGTTGTTGGGACTGCTGCTGCTGGTTTTATTGTGACCGTTGTCATAGTGGTTTTATTGTCCACATGACTGAAAATGTTTACCGAAATATGACAAAATATGACACAAAATTTTACAAGACATATACGACAAATTAACATTTGTATGTGTTTTTAGGGTTCTTGTTTTTTGGCAAAGGAGTGGTCTAATAAGTGTGGGCAAATAAGGGAGAAGAATTGTTCGAAATGTTGGATATATTAAATTTTATCATATCAATAAAAAGTATTTTCAATAGCCTTGTAGTTTGTGCTATGACCGACAACTTTTCGGGTGTCACAGCTGTAGTTTTATAACATTAAATCTCATTGCTTGCGTCACGACCTTCCAACACGTTAATTAAAAAAACCCTATATCGGGTGATCAATCTGAAAATATTCTTTCAAAATAAAAAGAGTATACAAATTCAAATCAAGTGTGGAATCTTTGTTATTCTTTCGAAAGGAAAATTTATGCCATTTATTTATTTTTAAAAAATTTGCTTCAAATGTTGGTCGCAACTACGCTTTAGGGTGTCCATTCATTCTATTGGGTGGATGACCCGTTCGAGCATTTCGACCGGTATGGCGTTAATGACACGCGTAATGTTGGTTTCTTAAACCTGAGTTGTAGCTGGTTTATAAGCATAGTCTTTTGGGGACTTTACGTATCCCCAAAAGACAAAAGTCTAAAGGTTCAAAACGTGAAACTAGCTGCTCTTCGCAATGACCTCTCAATAGATCTATTGTTTGAGCAGCTGTACCACTTGCCACCCTGTATGGCAAGTGGTACCCTCCTGTTGAAAGAAAATGCCGCCAAGATAACAGGCTTCAATTTCAGGTAACTAAAAGTACGATACGAGGGTTGCTATAAATATTTCTGGCCTAGGCAACACTAGGTGTTGCCTGGCACCATCTGACATTTTAATTGGAAAGTTGGACTTTTTTTTTAGCATAAACGTACTCAGAACGTTTTGACGTACGACCATCATTTGTGTTGTTTACTACAGTGACTTGAAAAAATCAATTTGGCAAAAAAATCGAATTAACTCCTGAACATTTTCGTGCGATCATTTTTCACAACTTTCGACGAGGATTATCACGGACAAGAGTGCAGCGATGAACTTAAATCTTTGTATGGCGATGAAGCACCATTCTATAGCACTGTAAAAAACTGGTTCAATGAATTCAACCGTGGCCGTCGCTCGCTCAAAGACGAAGGTCGTCCAAAATCGGCCGTTGTGCCAGAGAACATTGATGCCGTGCTTGAACTGATAATGCAAGATTGTCATGTGACATACCGTGAGATAGAGGCATCCCTGGGCATTTCTTTCACCAGCATACATTCGATATTGCATGAACACCTGTTCGTAAAAAAGTTTGTTCTCGTTGGATCCCGCAAAATTTTACAATCGTTAAAAAAAGGCTCGTGTCGTTTGGAGCAAAGAAATTTTGAAAAAATACGATCGCGGTGCTTCAAAAGATATTTATAAGATGGTCACAGGTGACGAATCATGAACTATGCGTATGAGCCCGGAAAAAAACAACAATCGACCGTGTGGGTCTTCGAAGACGAGCCAAATCCAACGAAAGTTGTTCGTGAAAGAAGCACTTGGAAGCAAATGGTCGCCTGTTTCTTCGGCAAAACTGGTCATGTGTCGACTGTTCCGCTTGAGCAACGCAGGACGGTTAATTCTAAGTGGTACGAGAACACCACATATTCTTTGCCTTAAGTCTTCGGAGAAATTCAAAAAACGAACAAGAGAAGACGAATCATTGTGCACCATGAAAATGCGACCTCTCACACATTGGCTCAAACCAGCGCCTTTTTGACCCGCCAAAACTTTAAATTGATGGGTCATCCCTGACTTGGCACCCAATAACTTCTTTTTATTCCCGCACGTCAAGAAAAAAATGCGTGGTCAACGATTTTCGTCGCCAAAAGATGCTGTTGAAGCGTTCAAAAACCATGTTTTGGGGGTGTCTCAGTCGGAGTGGAAAAAGTGTTCCGACAATTGGTTTGAGCGCATGCAAAGAATACTTTAAAAAACAATAAAATATTTTTGAATGATAAATATTCGCATTTTCATTATTAGGCCAGAAATATATATAGCAGCTTGCAGTTTGTAAGATCAAAACGTGAAATTATGTGCTCTTCAAAATGTCCAGTTGAAACCAAATGTCGGCAAGATTACTGATTTTAATTACAGTTAACAAATAGTCCGATATCATGGCGCTATAGCGAGCACCATTCACTGTTACGTTCCGGCCATTATCATTTTTGAAAAAATATGTACCGATGATTCCACCAGACAATAAACCGCTTTAAACCGTGGTTTTCTCAGGCTATAATGGTACCTCTTGAACCTATTTTGGTTGCTCTTCAGCCCAAATGCGGCAATTTTGTTTATTGACGTTGCCGTTAAGCCAGAAATCGACATCATCACTAAACAAATTTTAGTCGAAAAAAAATTCTCATCGAACGCTCATTTCCATAATACAGTTGCTCAATTTGAAGACGTTGTTGCGGTGTAAGTTTTTCCATGATGAAATGGCAAACAATACTAAAAAGAAAAAAATGTTGGCCACAACTCACGTGTAATCTGCGAAAAAAAAACCCTGTTGAAAAAAATACCTCCAGATTCATCACGTGTAGAAGAAGATTGTCCAGATTCGTTCACATTAGATGAACAGGAAAATATTTATAAAAGTCAATGGGGGGTAACAAGTCAAAACAAAGCAATGTTCGTTCGGACAAAATGTTACATGCCCTTTATAGTGCATACAGAAAACAGATTTATTACCTCAACCTTATTTCTTTACCAACCGAATAACTAAGGTTGCGTAAACTAAGTATTGTGCTCCATTATTGACAAAGTTCAATAAAACCAGAAATTTAAAAAAAATTATCAGTACTTTTTTACAGCTGATTCAAATTTAAAATTTGAAATGGCCCACCTGGGACATTCCCCTGTAGTTTTAGGAGTTCGAAATTTAATGGTCCAATTCAGTCAATCCAAATTTTCTTAAGCAAAGTTCCATAGAATCTTTTAAAACTAACCTTTCTTTTGGCAATTGTATATGTTAGTCGTCTTAACTAACTGAAATTAGCCTCCCTGTTTTTATTTTGTTTTCTTAAAATTGTTTCTGACATGACACTATGCAAAATGTTTTTCAGAGTCAGGCAGAATTTTCCACTCCTTTTTCGTGTTGTCTTTAATGACTCCCCTTAGCATTGCGCCCTCGTTAAGTCACAGTAACCAGTAATAGTTGTACTTACTATGCTATTTCAGTTATTTATATGCACATATAAAATTTTATATACATTTATCCTTTGAATGAAGGTCGGTGTGTGAGTGTGTGTGTGTTTTAGTTTTTGTAAATTCAGACACACACACACCGCCATACAAATGTCCTCAAACTACTGTGGCTTAAGTTTAGGACCGAGCGCCAACAAAAATTACAGCATAAACATAAATAAAACAACAACTGTAATATTAACAGCAACAACAATGATGGCACTGCACAGTGGCTAGAAACAGTGAAATCTATGTGCAAAGGGTGTTTTTGTAAGAGTATGGTTTTCAATCTGGCCACACTTGTTCTTTCAAATGTGGCCAGATTGATTCAGATTCTTTTTGAAAGCTGTCATTTGATTTATGCTCAGGTTGGTTTACCACTTCATAATAGACTTACTTCGAAACATCGTTTGCAAATCGTAGAAATGTATTACCAAAATAATGGTTCGGGTCGCGCGACACATCGCGTGTTGCGTCTAATCTTCGGTCTTCATAATCGCCGAGCAGAGTCGGTAATTCGAGCAATTATAGATCGGTTTCGCACCGCACGTTAACTCTAGTTGATAATGCGCATCCTCAGAGAGGCCGTTCAGTGAGCACCGCAGGCGCTATTGCTGCTGTAGAGCAGATTATCGAAGAACACCCGAATGAGTCCATCCGTCATCGCGCGCTACAATTTGATCTATATCCATCCATTTTATGGACGATTTTGTGGAAGGATCTTGGTTTGCGGCTTACAAAATCCAACTCGTAATTGAAGGTGAATGGCTTCAATACAAGATCCTGTTTTTATAGAAAAATTTCGATTAGCGATGAAGCTCACGTTGAATGGGTACATTTATTACCAAAATTGTCGCATCGGAGTAATGAAAATCCACGAGCCATTGTTGAGACACCCTTACAACCTTAAAAAAGTCATAGTTTGAAGTGCTCAATGGGCAGAGGGAATCATGGGTTTATATTTCATCAAAAAAGTAAGCCAACCATAATGTTGCAGTCGATGGGAAACGCTATACGATAGAGCCTTGATAAATGATTGTTGCGATAGTGAGTTTATGTAAATTGAATATATCAAAAAAACTAAAGCTTATAACTCGTTTGACTATAGCTACCACTAAAAAGGACAGAAAGGTAACGAGATTCTATCGGAACAACAGACGGAAGAAGATACAAATATTTCTGCTATAAGGAGCTGAAGACAACACTTTAAAGATCGCAGTACTTTCTATTTTCGACAAGTTTAGCAACAGGTTGCAAAAGGCTAGGAGGTTGTAAAGAAGCCCCCATCGCAGTTTCAGTTGGTGGTCTACCCATTTCTTTTGACTTTCCAGCAGTTGATAAGAAATTGCGGGCCATTATCTAAACGACAGACGCTCGCAATATTCCTGTCGAATACCCGAAATACCATCGAATTCCCTAGCGGAGGCAAATGAGAGGGATGACAATTATCGCTCCATCTCTGCTGACCATCGAATTAGGATACACAACTCCTAGTAGTAGGTTGGACAACGAATACAAGCGAAACAAATGACTAGATCTCTCGAAACATTGAAACTTACGTTCCGGAATTGGTAAATTGTCAACAGTTACAAGTCCGGAAAATATTCGCCCCAGGACAACGGTCTCACTGCATGGACTGTAGATGCCTCTTAATGAGAAAGTCAATGAAGTCGATTTTCCGACAAACAACTACCTTAAAATCCTTAAGGTCCCGATAGGACTGCCTTATTCGAGACAAAGCTCTCTGCGATAAGTTAAAAAGTAAGAGTAAGGTTCTCAAATCACTCGTCGTCAGTACTTGGCTAAGCGGACAAAGAAACCATTTTAACCTCTTATAAAGCGATTTGTCGGCAAACTATGCCGTACCGGTTTGGTCGGCGAACATAGGCGTTACCGGCCAGAATGCCGCCGTGAGAACGTCGACAGGGTGTCTCCTTTGTCATTTGTAGATCATCTACGTGAGGAGAAGAAGGTCATTACCGAGCATAGACAGAATTTCTTGTTGCCTTGATCAGGGTGTCTTTACGGAAGACATCCCAATGACCATCTCATGGGCAGAATATCTCCGTCCAGGCAGATCCGGTACTCGTATACACAAAAAACAGATTCGTTGCCACAACCGAATAAATGATTGTTTATATACTATCAAGTTTCTATAAGTCCAACCAAATATTAGTTAATAAACTGAAACGTACAGTAAGTGTAATCAAATATGAATGTTTAGGTGACGAAGTAGATATTTATAAATAATGAAATCATATTTGTTTTAAACAAATAATGTTATGAGGATTTGATTCTTCAATTAACGATTCGAAAGTCCATTGAAACAAAATTAGTCAAAACGAGATACAAATTATGTTGTCCAATTTCGGAACACTTTTTCGAGTCCGCTTGGCTATCGGAGGAAGGTGTATCCTAATTTCCATTCCGGCGATATGAGTTCAGAGAACCCGTACTACCTTTTGTTACTAATAGTTTTTATATTTGATTTTGACAAAAAAAAATTGTTTCTAAGATGCACCTGTTTTTGGTTATAAGAGCGAAATAATTTGTTGTCATTACCTATAGTTGGTGACATTGAACAGTTCCATACTAATCTTTAAGTTGCAACAACAGGCGGTTCTGGGGAACAATAATTAAAGCTTAATTCGGTTTATGTGACCGTATAGTAAGTTACCCGTA
Source organism: Hydrotaea diabolus (assembly GCA_963513945.1). Taxonomy (NCBI): domain Eukaryota; kingdom Metazoa; phylum Arthropoda; class Insecta; order Diptera; family Muscidae; genus Hydrotaea; species Hydrotaea diabolus. The sequence continues at coordinate 137,276,259 of OY740719.1, forward strand.
CCATAATATTGTCCTATCAATCAACTTATGGTACTTCGAACCGAATCATGATTATTAACAGTTGGTGATTGGAACTGCAAGACTTTTTGTCCAACAGAAATTCTGTAGTTCAGACTGATTCCCAGCTGACATTTTCTCTGAGTGTATGACATTCATCACATAGATTGAGAAAGGTTTTGGGCTACAAAAGAGTACCTCTAAATCATCTAAAACACTTGGAGGGAAGTGTCTTGCATCGGAAGTGTCCACACGCAGAAAAAAAGTATTTTTGTGGTGACAATATTAAGAGGATAATACTATTGTTGGGTATATGGTTGTGGTACAACAATATTATGATCCTCACAACAATAGTATGATTCAAATACAACCATACTATGATCCTCACAACAATAGTATGATTCACACACAACCATACTATGATCCACATAACCATAGTATGATTCACACTCAACCATACTATGATCTCCACAACCATTGTATGATCCTCACAACCATAGTATGTTTCACATACAACCATAATATGATCCTCACAACCATAGTATGATTCACAAGCAACCATGTTATGATCCCTACAACCATAGTATGGTCACACACAATTATACTGTGATTCCCAATATAATTTATTAAGTAGTCGACAATAGATTTGAATTATGAAAATTATTCAAAAATACATTAAATTCAAAATAATAGGAGTGATTTATTTTACAGTAGAAAAAATAAGTTTAAATAAACATCAGCGTTTTTATTAAAAATATTTCAGTTAAACAAAATCAAAGCAGCTCGTTTAAAAAATTTTATTTTTGATAAAAAGTACTATTATTGCATTAGATCCGTACCAATAACATTTGTTCTTAAAAGCATATTTAAATGAAGAAAAAGTACAATCATACAGTATAATTGCCGTAATCATATTATTGTTAACATAAAACGCACTAACCATATTTTTGTCGCACCAACCATATTAATATTGTTGCTTTAACCATATTTTCATTTTTAAATTTGGCAATAATACTATTGTTAAATTTCAACGATATTAATATTGCAGCAATTATACTATTGTCAAAACTAAATTCAGTTAACAATGCTATGGTTGCGACGAACATACTTTTATTACGGATAACAATTTATTATTGCCGTGACCATGTAGTAACCATGTTTTTTCTCTGCGTGCAGCTACAGCGTGAATGTAGTACTTGGGGAACATCCCCTAGATTTTTTACTAGCGGAGAAGACGCTACCTCGTCAGACGGCATGACTCATCTAAGATCTGGATGGCCCACCGCCTCGATTTTGTATTGGGCGCGAATTGCTGGCAACGTACAGGACTTATGCACTCAAGGACCACGAATTGCGCGGGATTAGTAATTATGCGTTTCTACACCTGCGTATCGGGGCAGATCTAAAGATGAACTGTGGTTGCAACATTCAATATATCAATGTAACATTAACAACGTTACCTCGGCTTACGCGTTAGGTATTGACCTGCTAGGATCAGGATGTAAACGACTTTACTTATGCAAAGTCAAGGACTAAAGTCCCGCATGGAATCATGGGCCACATACCTTGTTGTTGACCCATATCTCTCTATTAATTCATTCAGTTGAAACGACGTGTTTTCTTCTAGGTAGATCCCCTTTGTCGGGTCAAGTCCACTTGGCTGACCCATAGCTCTCTATTAATGCTTTCAGTTGAAAAATCGTGTTTTCTTCGAGGTAGATCCCCTTTAGACATAATAGACCTTATAATTAGCATTGTACTGTTGTTCCAACCAACAACAACAACAACACATTGTTTATCCTTTTCAAAATAATATGTTATGGTTTTGTACCACTGTGCCGAAATTGTCATCTATAATAAAATCTCAACTCTTTTAGTACATCAAAACGTTATGAATTTAAATATTTATGAGTTTGTATTTGTCTTTTCATATACAAACATACATAACATCCTAACATATACGAGTACATATATAATGTATATATGTTGATTTTATGTGTATATGTACACATTTATACATACATGTATGGGGCCATCCACATGTGGGCTTGTTACTTTTTCGCCGTATGTTTTTGGAAAACGAGCGTGTGGGGACTGGGTGTAGGACATGAAATATATTCAAATTATGAGCAATTTTACTTAAAAGTTTTTCGTATAAAAAGTTAGTGGGCTACGATTTACACGCATATTACCCGAAATTAGCATTGAAATGAATCATTTTTTCTTCTTTTTTGGCGTTGGGGTTCGGGGCTGAATTCTTGTTATGCTTTTACTGGCTTTTTGCCTCGCGTTTTGGCGTTTTGTTTGTGTTTCCTTTTGTTTTTGTTGTTAAACCACCGTCCATAAAGGAAGATTTACTCATAAAAAGGATTATGAACAAAACATGGGCTTACGAGAGTTGTGGCGGCGGTAGAAGTTAATTTCGTTGGATCCTTTATTTTTCGTTTTTTTTCAGATGTTTTTGGCTTAAAAAGGGGAAATTGGGTGTGGTATGTTAGGTTAGGTTTTTGAAGATTTTTTCCACTTTGTTTGGCATTTTAATTTCTTTGTTGAAACGCAAGGATCTGACACCGTTTCTTTTACTGTTTTTTGTGCCGGTTACGAAGCTGTGAACATTTAAGATGGCATATTTTGTTTAAGGGGGAGAAGACTTCACATGTTTGCACCTTCATGCTGCGACATACTTGTGTTTTATATTAAATTTCATATCCGTTTGGAGTGACTTGAAGAGAAAATGAATGTATTGAGGCGGATTTTAGAGTTGACAAGTTCGTTTCAAGAAGTAGATGGGGATGGATGTAAGTGGAGAAGGGTTAACACACAGCTGGTATTTTTTCTTTTAAATTATCATGAGAGGTTTTTAAAAGGTACCATGGAAGGCAGATTGGCCGCGTTGGCGTACAAACTGGGCAACCGTTCAGCGACATATGTTGCAAGAGGAACAGATCTCATTTTGATGGAGCTTAAAGTAGATCAGTAGTCTTTAGGTACAAGGCTTGATGTGCGACTAAAGACCGACTGTGGTATCGCGTGAAATGATCTTGGCTTTCTTTAAAAATAGGCAAAATTACAAGTCTCGGCTCTTAATATAGGAATTAAAAAACCAGTGTTTAGTTAAAACATAAATAGAGAAAAGACATATAGTTAAATTGTAATGGGGATGGTGGGATCTGTAGATCATCAGAGGTGTTATGTATGCCTCGACGCCTTTTTAAGTTGGAAGGAATTAATTTTATACCCAATTTTGCGTTGTATGAAATCTTTAACTAACCTTGGCCAAAACAGACCAAATAGGTCATTGTTTTCATTTAGTCTCTTTACAAATGTCCTTTCCTAATTGAGGCCTTGTTAATCCAGATGTCACCAATTACAGTAGATTGTGCTTAAATTTAGTTAGAAATATAATTTAGGTATGGGCAACTTCTAACCATTTCTATCGAAACTCCACCATATTACTCCATCTTTAAATAAAGGAGATCGATTTGGAGTCTTTCCGCTATACAAAAAAACATTTTACATGCGATCTAGCTCGATCAAGGATTAAATTTCGGGTCCTGACAATACAAGTGTTGTCAGATGCAAACTGAAACTCCATTGGATATCTCGATTTTTTTAGCCATTACTACACTTGAAACTTTTTGTCAATTGAGCGTGAATAGTTTTCTTTAAAGTGTGTTGAAAAATTCATCTCAGTCTAAAAATGGAATTATGTCGTGAACATTTTCGTACGATGATTTTTTACGATTTTCGGCGTGTTTTATCGAGACAAGAGTGTTTAAATCAACTTGTTTCGACTTTATGAAACACCATCAAAAACCACTGTTAACCGCTGGTACCAAGAGTTTAGTCTCCGACGCCGTTCGCTCCAGGATGAATTTCGCGAAGGACGTCCAACTTCCTTTTGCAAGAAACCATCGATGCTGTGCGTGAACTGATTAAGCAAGACCGACAAGTGACATACCGTGAGATTGAGGCGTCCTTGGGCATTAGTATGACAAGCATCAATAAGATATTGCATGTTTATTTGGCCATGAAAAAAAATTGTTCTCGTTGGTTCCCACAAAATTTGACGAATGCTTAAAACAAGGCTCGTATGGATTGGTGCAAAGAAATGTTGAAGAAGTATAACTGCGGTAGCTCAAAGGCAGTGTATAACATTGTCACAGGTGCCGAATCATGGATCTATGCATATGAACCCGAAACAAAACAGCAATCGCCGTATGGGTATTTTAAGACGAGCCAAATCCAACAAAAGTTGTTCGAGGAAGAAATGCATCGAATAAAATATATTGCGTTTTTTTCGGTATAACCGTCCAAGTTTCCACAGTGCCTTTAGTGGAACGTAGGACGGTCAATTCTGAGTGGTATACAACCATTTCTTTGCCTGCAGTGTTCGAAGAAATGAGGAAAGATAATAAGAGAAGACGGATTATTTTGCATCACGACGATGAGAGCTCTCACACATCAGCTGAAACGATGAGTGGTATTTGACCACTCAAGTTGTCGAATTGATGGGCCATCCACCGTGAAGCCCTAATTTGGCACCCAATGAGATCTTCTTATTCCCTAGCATCAAGAAAAAAATGCGCGGTCAACGTTTTTCATCCCCCGAAGCAGCTGTTGAAGCGTTCAAAAATCATGTGTTGGAGGTGAGTCAATCGGAGTGGAAAAAGTGCTTCAAAAATAGGTTTGCGCGCATGCAAAAGTGTATTGATCTTAACGGAGAATATTTTGAAGAACAATAAATCCATTTCCAATGACAAATTATTGAGTTTTTATTGCCGAAGCCGTTTGGGGCAGTTTGGGCATCATTGCAAAGCTGATCAGAACATTTATCCAAAGACGTATTTATTTCTCTGATCAATTGATCCATTGCAAGGCGGTAACAAATTACATATTCTTAAAGATAAGTTATAACCAACAATTGATAACAACAACCAATACATGTACAAATTCTGTTTCGATAATCGTCTTAATCTGTTAGGATTACCGATACTTTTTGTCTTTAACCGAAAGTCTAAGTTTCCTTTACTGAACATTTTTGTGCACCCAATCAACATTTGGTTGTAAGGATGGAAGACATGAATAGTATGTGCAACCACCAACATTCGGTTGGCAAAAAAATTCGGTTGTGGCAATAAATATGTTTTCTGTGTGTAGGTACTACTTCAGACAAATACTAGCGAGTTAAGAACTATCGTTACATATTTCTGTTTATTATGGAAAGGTGCTAAAAAATGATCGAGCCAACTACGAATGGCAAATTGTTTCTCCAAAGAAAAAAATTACTCAGCCTGGCATTTAATCCAGAAAACGAAGTTAATGACAATGAGGAAAACTGTAGCTAAAAATGACAGAGGAGCCTACACTGCTTAGAACCTGGGTTTAATGCTTTAACGCCAGGAGATATAAGGAACAGCATCTGTCGAAGACCAATCATTTTTCACAATGACAATGTCGGCTCGTTCAAAAACCAACCTCTCAACATTTCAATTAAGACATCAAAATAGTATGCCATCCACCGTACCATCCATGACTTCTTATCCAATATCTCAGAACCAAAAATTAATTGTGTTTTAAATTGCCCAAAGAAAACGAAAAACCAAAGATGAAAAACTCGTATTGCGGGGTTGGATGTACAAGAAAATCTATCTTACTCGTAAGGCGAAATAATTATTTCATAGTACTACTACTACTACTAGAAAATTGGTATATGTGACGCGCAAAATAAAAAGGGACCTAAGGGTAAAAAAATCAATTTTCATTTTTTTTTCTTTTTTTGATGTGGACAACATCTTAGCATCGAATGAGACCGATCCCATGACCTAAAAGTGTTCCCTCCTAGAGATATGCGCGTTTTATGAAAGTGAAGTCGACGATTCTGAGCGCAAATAGAAAGGGACCTAATCATAAAAATGGCTCTCCTGAACTAAGCTTTTCATCAACTTTTCACTTTGTTTTTTGATGTGGTCGACATCTGAGCATCGAATGAGACCGATCCAATGCCCCAAAAGTTTTCCCTCCCAGAGATATGCGCGTTTTATGAAAGTGAAGTCGACGATTTTAAGCGCAAATAGAAAGGGACCTAATCTTTAAAATGGCTCTCCTGAATAAAACTGGTTTTTAGCCTTAGGCCCCTTTCTATTTTGCGCGTCACATATGAGGAATTTTATGCTGTCTAAAATGGGCAAACTTTAGTTACATCTGAATTCTGTAAAACGTGCGAAATCCTAAATTGTGTTTTTGAATACAATCTTTTTTTTGGAATGTTCCTTTAGAATTTGTTGCGGCTAATAAGTGTGCCTTTGCGAATTTGTCTGTCTAATGTCTACTTTAGTCGTTTAATCCCATCCGTATGATTGACTTGTTCGACGTACAGACTGGGCAACCGTTCAGCTACATCTATTGTAAGAGCCAAAGATAGATCACGGTCAGAGCAGCTAGAAAGCCATTGTTGTAGCGTGTATATTAGGTTATAAAATCTTGTTACGCTCTTGTGTCAACATCTGCCCAATCTCAGGACCGATGCCTTGTTTTGATAAAAAAAAAATCACTTGATGATGGCTTATGGTCATAAGGAATTGTAAATGGGAAAAATCAACCCAGGGGGAAAATTTTCCCTTTTAGAGACTAAGGGTACCTCGGCAAAACGTACACTTTTTGAGAATTTGGTAACAAATAATTGTTTTTTGTGGACACACAATGGTACTATTAGTTGGGACATACTTAAGCCTCAAAAAGAGCATAATTGCCTTTTGGTTATGTGGCCAAAAAAACATCCAGCATGGTCAAAACAAACAATTAAAAGTCAATATGTGCCAGCGCATAGAGAAAAGGGAACTAAGGGTAAAAAAAATCAATTTTCATTTTTTTCTTTTTTTGATGTGGACAACATCTGAGCATCGAATGAGATCCCATGCCCCAAAAGTGTTCCCTCCCAGATATATGCGCGTTTTATGAAAGTGAAATCGACGATTCTAAGCGCAAATAGAAAGGGACCTAATCTTTAAAATGGCTCTCCTGAACAAAACTTTTCATCAACTTTTTATTTTTTTTTGATGTGGACAACATCTGAACATCGAATGAGACCGATCCCATGCCCCAAAAGTGTTCCCTCCCAGAGATATGCGCGTTTTATGAAAGTGAAGTCGACGATTCTAAGCGCAAATAGAAAGGGACCTAATCTTTAAAATGGCTTTCCTGAACAAAACTGGTTTTTAACCTTATGTTCCTTTCTATTTTGCGTGTCACATATGGACATAGTGGTAGAATAATTAAAGCAAGTTTTTCTATCAATTTTAATATAATGTTACTTAGAAGATTTTGGCGGAGATTTTGAACGGACGCATGGACCGAAAGGGCCCAAAAACAGAAAACTTTTTTAAAAACTTAAGCGCGGTGTTTAGTGTTGAAGTTGACTTTTTCAGCGAAAACCTTTTTATTTCTGATACGAATTGGCATAGGCAAAATTCTACAGAAATTTGGAATTTTCGTTACTAAAGGCTACTTTGAGCTGCCTACATTTTTTTGGATTCTTTACCAGTGTTGTATGAACATAATAACTTATTATAGCGTAAAGTTCGCATTTGAATGAACATAATATAATGAACATAATTACTCATTATAGCGTAAAGTTTGCATCCAACAAGCTAATAAACTTCACAATCGGATTAAATTTGAGAAAGTTATTCAAGATTTAGTCAGAAATGAGAACAACTTTCCCCTTCGGAACTCGTACAACAATGTTTTTGAAAATGCACACATGTTGATGAGTTATCATATCATCAACGCACAAAGGCCAAACTTGTTCTCTTTTCTAAAGTTGTTGTTCATTTCGTTAAAAAGGTCAATTTCTCAATTAAACACAGCACTCAAGATTTTAAAAATTTATTCACAAATAAAGCAGGTGGGCATTTTATTCAAAAAAGCCGAAAGTAACGATTTTTATGGATATCTCCTAAACTAGAGCTAATCTGGCAAAACGGATCGCCAGCTTCGTAATTAGCAGCCCAAAATCAACTAAAGTTCCCTATCAAACCTTTTGGCGCAGATTTTTTTTTTTCAAATTTTGTTGCCCATTGCAATTTGTAAATTTTTCCCAACATTCGTTACAGCGTGATGAATATCTAAAGAACATTTGCCAAGGAAAGTTAAACACGTCTCAGACTTTGACAATAATGAAGAGATTCAGTAAAATACAATTAAGATGCCAACTACCTTCAGAGCGTGTGTAAAGCAACAGTACATGTAAAACCATTTATAATAAATATTTATATTATTTATTTAGTGCAGATTCCAAATTTACGATGCTCAGTTATACCAAAAACCTCTAGAGCTCACGGCATACAAAAAACAGCCCTTGCAGAAAGTTTCATTCACCAGTGGCTTTTTCCTTTGAATCGATTACAAAACTTCCTCAATAAGAGAAGTGCTAATTAATGAAATCAACCGCCAGAATTTTAGGGCCAAATCAATTTGAGTTCTCAGTCCCTTTGGCAAGGATTAAATTAAGCGGAAACAACGTATTTTTGCACTTTTATTCTTTCAAGGATTTTTACAACTCTTAAGTCAAGGATGTTTACACTAATTATTTATCTGCAGCAAATATCTGCAATAGGGGGGAAAAATGAACATTCCTATGTTCCTATTCCTATGGAACTATGGGGGGCAATTGTAATGCAACCTTTTAGAAAAAAGGGTGCACAAAATGGCTCAATATGTTCATTACATCTGGGTAAGCATGGTAGGGAAACCACTTTTCCCTCAAATTCTAAACATAAATAAATGTATAAGTTTTTAAAATGCAGAGCACTCGTGTTATACGTACTTACTTTTAGGTGTGGACTATTAAAGAACTACAAGTAGTTGTGCACCCTTTTCCCCTAAATAGCAAAAAGTTCTAGTGTTGGCATTCTAAAAACAACAAATGAATTTTCATGTTTGTTACTAACACTACAATTGGCAAAGTGAAAAGTTTTCTATTCTCTGGCCGTTTTTGTTTTGAGGGGCGTTTATGTACCCAAAAAAATAAAAGAAAGAAAGAACACAAAAAAGAGAACAAAACTCCGGCAAATTATAGTCTTTTTAATTTAAATGAAGTTGGAGGGGTTTGTGTTTTCACTACAATGGCCTTAATCTCATTCTGAGATACAATTACGGGCTCTAAATGACAAATAATATACCAAGAGTTGAATTTTGTTTTATTCAGGACACTTCTACAGACCATCAGAAACCTGTGTCCATGCATATCAGTAGGAGTTTGAGTAGGTGCCATATGGTGCTGCGTACGAGTGGGTTTGTTCTTTTTTTCAGGCCATTTAGTTTTATTATGGTCACAAAGTACCGGCAGTGGGTAATAATATAATTTAAAAGTTAGTAGGTTAAATGTTATGTTTAGGACTCTCATATATGTATAGCAGCGTGCGGGGTCGGTCGGCAAATGGATAGATGATCGGTTCAAAGCTTTTATTTTGGCAACCAAAAATCTACAGAAACACTTATGGTTGAAGTGGTTTGAATACGCTTTAATTCGGATAGAATGTTTAGCATTCGTTTTGGTTAACTGTTGGAGTTGACAGAAATCTTGTGACAAAACGGCTATGCATACGAAATGAGCACTTTTTGCAGAAGTGTGGCATAGAAGTGACCAGAATATGTTATACGGCCAATGCTTCTGGAGTTTGTGGTATGATTTTCCTTTGGTGTCCAGCTATTCGATGTTTTTAATTGCGATGTAGGATAGTCGGCGCCGCCCGAAGTTAGATTGTTTCTGTATCTTTTATCAGATTTGAATTATATTTATTTAGCGAAAAAGGAAAATTTTCAATAAAGGCTGACTTAAGTATTTTGACAAGATCCTAGTAATCGCATGTTTTGACCAGTATGGACCAAAAGTTCGCGAGGCCCTGTCTTATTTGTAATCAAATTTTAAAATTTAATTTATTTGTAACGAAATTTGCTTAAATTTCAGTACTCGTATGTCCATGTTTAATGTAGGTCGTCTGTTTGTAACACAAGGGCCGTTTCTAGGACCCAAAGGTCTAATGGCCCGATATTAATTTCACTTCGATCTTACAACTGAATGTTTATTTGGATTGTAAACGAAATAGGCTATACTAAGTAGGGACATAAATACTGTTACACACGTTTTATGCTGTAGAATAAAAAGTACTGAATGTTTTTCGACCAAATATTTTTAAATATATTTATTGATGTATATTGTATCCAAAAAGAATCTACTTATTCGAAATGTCCGTCTTTTGCCTTTACACACGCCTTAAGTCGCACTGGCCAATCGTCAATAGCTGCACGATTCTCGTCGATTGGAAAATTGGCCACAGCTCGAACCAAAGCAGTCTTAAGAGATCCAATGTTGGGGTATCTTTTGTGACAAGCCTTGTCCTCTAAAACCGTCCTTGACAAGCCTTGTCCTCTATAACCGTCCACAATTTGTAATCCAATGGATTCAAATCTGGACTGCCTGAGGGCCATTCTTCAGAGGAAATGAACGCTGGCAAATTGTTTCGAAGCCAGGCCTGAGACGTTTTAGTCTTATGGGCCGGCGCAGAATCCTGCTGGAAAGTCCATGGCTGGTTTTGGAACAGGGATTGGTTAAGAGGCTTCACAACAGCTTCCAAAACATGTTCTTGGTAAACTTTGACCGATGTTTTGACTCCTTGTTCGCAGAAATGCAGGTCAGTGACCCCATCGTAAGAGACACCTCACCAAACCATGACTGAAGCTGGGTGATGACCCTTTTCCACCCATGGAATCAGTTTAGATGCTTTCTTAGATGACCGCGCATACACTCTATCTATTTGCTTGTAAAATTTTTCCTGAACGGTACAAATTTTTTCATCGGTGAACAAAATTTTTCTGTGCAAGTTATCAGCGTGCTTCCCCTAAAGACGTTTGCATTTTTCAATCCTATTTTTTTTAAGCTGCAGTCAATAAATGTCCGGTACGTCGTTGGAAAGCAACAAGTCCTAAGTGTTTTTTAATGATTCGACTCATGGACTTTTGCGTGATATTCACTTCACGGGCCATGATTTTCTGTTTTCGGAGCGGATTTGTGTGAATTCTTGATTTAACGGCTTTGATGACATGCGGTGTTCGAACAGAGCGTGGGCGGTCTTTCACATCTCCAGTCTCCTCAAACAGTTTTATGCATCGGTAGACGAACATGGGGCTAACCCCTAGTGGCCGGAGCGTTTTGAAAATATCGCTTTTTTCATTTCACACTTGAAAAGTGCTATTACAGCGATACGGTTGCCATTATCTGACCACTCCATGATGAAAGTTGAAACAATTTTAAAATCCCGTTACAGACTAACGTTATTGAGGTTAGCTTTCAAAACCCATATGACATTAACTGGGTATGTTCAGTTCAACTATTGAAATGGGTGTGTTCAATGTTGTAACAGTATTTATGTCCCTAATTTGTAAAAAAAAGTAATTTGAGAGCCCACACTTCCGTATGTACTATGTGGGTGCCAATTTCGTTCAGACCTTGAAAATGAATCCATATGTGACGCGCAAAATAGAAAGGGACCTAAGGTTAAAAACCAGTTTTGTTCAGGAGAGCCATTTTAAAGATTAGGTCCCTTTTTATTTGCGCTTAGAATCGTCAACTTCACTTTCATAAAACACGCATATCTCTGGGAGGGAACACTTTTGGGGCATGGGATCGGTCTCATTCGATGCTCAGATGTTGTCCACATCAAAAAAAAAGTGAAAAGTTGATGAAAAGTTTTGTTCAGGAAAGCCATTTTAAAGATTAGGTCCCTTTCTATTTGCGCTAAGAATCGTCGACTTCTCTTTCATAAAACGCGCATATCTCTGGGAGGGAACACTTTTTGGGCATGGGATCGGTCTCATTCGATTCTCAGATGCTGTCCACATCAAAAAATGAAAAAAAAAAATTGATTTGTTTACCCTTAGGTCCCTTTCTCTATGCGCTGCCACATATTTATATTTTTAGTAAAATTATTAATAATTAGTTTATTTTTAGATATGCATATTTGACTCTTTTGTTGTTTATTTTTCAGTTATTATTAGGCTTGGTCATGAGCAAAACACAGATGTTGACTTTTTATAATTTTTTATTTTTGATATCCCTATATTTCGATTTGTCTTCGTCGTTCATCATCAGCTGTAATCAATTTAAATAATTTTTAACTTTGGCCCTGTTTTACTTCTAATATTCAACACAATGTATTTATATACTTATATATAATCATTGCTGATCGTTTGTTAGCAAAATAATTGCTTAAAATTCATATTTCGATTCGTAACGAAATTTTCATTAAGTCGAAACCATTTGCCCATTAATTTCTTACTGGAGGTCCAACTTAAACGCACGATGTTAATTGTAATCGAAACAACCAAGTTTTTGCAGAATTATCATAATATTTTTTATTATGATTGAAGGATCTATGACAATTTGGTGTGCAACACAATATCTTCCAAAGGCTTGCCACGGCTTCGGTAGTATACCTTTACCCGATGGACCATATTTCCAATGACTCGCAGACTTAATGGCGGTTTAATGTCGTTAATAAGCCGAATTATCTCATCCTTTTCTCTTGAATTGTTTTCGGTTTATTGACGTACACTTTCCTCTTGGAATGTCTCCAAAGAAAGAAGTGAAACGGTGTCAAATCATATGTTCGTGGCAGTCAATTCACATCGCCACCGCGTGAGATACCAAGGCCATTGCATTTCTCGCGCTAGCGAGCTATTCATTTTTTTGTTGGCTGTGCGGCAAGTGGCACTTTCGCTTCGGAATGAAGATGGGCGGAACTAGAGATCGTATTTGAATATTACGACGAACAATAAAATAAATAGTTCACTTGGTTCCTGATCAATACTTCAAGGAGTTTCGAACTGAATGATATATTTAGCTTGCACACCAGCCTTTTGTGGAGGGTATTAAAATCGTGTAAGAGTGTATTGCATTTTTCAGCTACAGTTCACCTCTAATATCGTCAATACTTTAAATGAAGTCACTAAAGATATAGAAAAAAATATATAAATTGTATTTTATGTTATCCTGTAGCATACTACTAAGCTATGAGTAACACTTCTGCTACAAAAAATCTAGATGTCTTAAAAATACAGATACCAGTTTTGTGGCCTTGGTCTAAAACTTCATCTTAACCTACAGATTTTATTCAAATCTAGCAATTTTCCCATACCACCAAATAAGGTACACATTTCAGCGGAATATACCGGCAAACATATACATTAAAACGTATGTAAGTGTGTGTGTAGGTACGTTTGCTTCTGTGACATCTTGCCTTTCACCACGATTTCATGTCAATTATGATCGTAAATCTTTAAGCTTCATTTATGCTTTCCTGTCATCCCAACCATCAGCCATGGTTGGTTGTTTGCCAGCATTTTTGGTTTACAAATTTTCAAACATTTCGTTTCACACTTGTATCTTTGACAGCTGTCAAAAACAAATTTTCGTTAAAGACTTCTGTGTATTTTGCTATTCAACCTTGCATTGTTAATAATATTTTGATAAGCATGCTATGAAGACGACGCCCCGTCTAAAGCCTCTTTGTCGCTTAGGCGAGGGTGAGGGGCGAAAATTGTCTTTGATATCTTCACAAAATCTAGTGGGAATTTGTTAGATGTGTACGTGGTGGAAATAAGCTTGTTATCAAGCGAAGCAATAAAGAACGGGAATTTAGGTTAAGTAAAAATGTTCCAAAGAAGAAACAAAAATGTAAGCGCAAGCGATAAATTGAATTCAATAAAAATTTAAACGTTTCCTTAATTGTACGGTTTCGTCGTTATTTCCCGGAAATGCTCACACACACACACAAATTAAATTTTTTGTTTGCTATATACATATATACTCGTATATATAAATACCATAGTATATACGATATGAAATCGTACATAAATTGCCAAAGCTAATTATGGAGAAAGCCCAAAAATCTCTACAAGTTAAAACAAGCGAAAATTAAAAAAAAATTGTGTGTTGTGTTAAAAGGGTTTTGCAAGGTTATAGGACTTGAGATGAAAAACTTAAAAGCAAATTGTTTTGAGCTAAACTTCACGATGGAATTTTTAAAAGAGAAAAATAACGAAACTTGTCTCAAGGCTAACGGTCGACGCTGAATAAATTAAAATAAGCTGTGCGTGAGGTATTACCAATTATCATAGTGGCACATATCCTTTATTTAATCGATGGCCAAAAGTTGGTTACATTTAAAGTCATCGCACGACTGCGGTTTTATAATATCGTCTTTAAAAACCCTTAAACAAATTCGAGTAAATCCTGATGATCTATTTACTGTGCTTCACGTGCGATCGTCCTGCAGGAACTACTCGTCGCCCATGTCCACATCGTGCTCAATACACGAAGAAAAAAAAACATGGTTACACATGGTCACGACAATAATAATATGTTCTCCGCAATAAAAGTATGTTCGTCGCAACCATTGCATTGTTAGATGAATTTATTTTTGACAATAGTATAATTGCTGCAGTATTAATATTGTTGAAATGTAACAATAGTATTATTGCCAAATTTAAAAATGAAAATATGGTTATAGCAACAATATAAATATGGTTGGTGCGACAAAAGTATTGTGTTTTGCGTTTTATGTTAACAATTATATGATTACGGCAATCATACTGTATGATTGTAATTTTTCTTCATTTAAATATGCTTTTAAGTACAACCGTTATTGGTATTGATCTAATGCAATAATAGTACTTTTTTATCGAAATTAAAATTTTTTAAACAAGCTGCTTTAGCTTTGTTTAACTGAAATATTTTTAATAATAACGCTTACGTTTATTTCAACTGTGAAATAAATCACTCCCTATTATTTTGAATTTAATGTACTATGTATTAATACTTTTCATAATTCACATCAAAATAGTGATTATACTATGGTTGTAGGAATCATAACATGGTTGCGTTTAAATCATAGTATGGTTGTGAGGATCATATTATGGTTGTATAGGAAACATACTGGTTGTGGGGATCATACTATGGTTGTGGAGATCATAGTATGGTTGAGTGTGAATCATACAATGGTTGTGGGCATCATAGTATGGTTATGTGTGAATCATACTATTGCTGTGAGGATCATAGTATGTTGTATTTGAATCATAATATTGTTGTGAGGATCATAATATTGTTGTACCACAACCATATACTCAACAATAATATTATCCTCTTCGAATATTGTCACCACAACCATACTTTTTTTCTGCGTGTAGGCCAAAAGAAATGTTAATCATAGATTTGTAGTTGTCGTGTAGCGGCAGACAGTGCCGGCGTAAGCCAAAGAATTGATCTTTCGGGTCGATCCGGTGGATAGAACCGATAGTCGTTTGATCGATTGAGCTGTAGTGCTCTATCTTTGATAATGATATAAGTGTCATTATGATTTTTAGAGAAGTACAGATCGTTGGCTGCTACAGGTGTTTTACACTCCACTTCATAATCTTAGTCAGGAACCTCTAATGTTTACATATTATATGAGAAAATTGGTTTAGATATTGTTCATATTTAGTCTAATATTTTACTATTTGGCAGAACTAAGTTATTTGTTTTAAGTTCTTACTTAGACCGATTTGGATCATATGTATATGCAAATTTTTTGATTTAGTCCCCATACAAATTATCTGGGGGCCCCCAACAATGGCTTACAATATACTTGAACATATGGCTATAAACTTTATAGCGAAGCAAAAATAAAATTATATATTTCTAGTTTGCCTAATTTTCGGGGACGGATCCTGAGGCCAAAAATCTAACCCATTTGAATAAGAACTTACCAAATGAATAACAGAAACATTAACAATTTCTGACAAATTCAAATATGACCTTATTTTTAAATGTGGGTACATTAAAAGTCCAATCGAGGGGTTCAAAAACATGTTTTCAGTTGGCTTTTCTGCGCATCCAGACGTTAGCTATTAAAATAGTTCATTTTAATTAAAAACAAACCACAGCAAGTGAATTTATTTCATTCTTGAGTCTAAATATAAAAACAATTACTTCATTTCTGATATATCCCTATCTTTTCCATTCCTTGACAAAAGGGTAAAACCGGAATGTTTGTTAATTCAGGTTTTTGCCCTTATGTAGAACCTGATAGTCGGTCAGTTGTTTTTTTACCAACCGGCTGATGGAGGTTGCATGCAAGTTGAGTATTCCATCAGTTTAACTGAATGTTAGTTGGTATTCTGTAATTTTCAGTAATTCAAAAGGAAGAATCGCTTGAAAACTAAAGTTAAACGAACCTCCACAAAAAATGTTTGGATCTAAAAATCCACATGCCGCAATGGTTCAACGAAAAAATATTTAGAAGAGTGGTTTCTTGAAGGTTTCTTGAACGTAAAGAGGGTCATAAGAAGAAAAAATTGAAAAAGATGATGGATGATTTTTACTGGAAATACATTTATTTTATTGATTGACTAAAAGTAAGTAATAAGAGTTATATTATTTTAAAAAAAATACCATTAAACAACCCTTTTTTGGTTATGATGAAATTTTAGATATCATCACCAATATTTGGCTACACCAACAAAATGTTTACAAAACAGTTGGTTGCCCAAATCACGTATTCTCTGGCTAAATTCGTTGTTGCCAATGCACACAGGTAGGAGCATACCTCCAAAGGGCGTACTAATCCCTTCGACTTTGTGTGTTTGAAATCGCCGTCAATGTTAGACCTTTTTTGTTGGTACATTCTTTCCCTAACACCCTTTGAATATTGTTCATACAAATGTCTTTCCAAATACGCTATTAAAAAATCTCAAGAGATTTTTCTTAAGTAGGCCCATTGACATTATCTGAAATAACAAAAAAATATATGAGGCCTAAAAAATGCCTTTGTCTAAAAAATAACAAAATTGAATCTAATCAATTTCGTTTTTAAATCAGCCGAAAAAGAGAAAATCTTCATTTTTTTTTGTGTACATTTTTTACACATCACTAAATTTTCACTCAGTGAGTGTTGGATTTTTCTTCCAGTTTGGCAAAAAAAAAACGTTGATTGTTAACCAGTCATAGGAGACCAATGTTTATTAACAAGAAGAAAGTGGCGAAAAAAACCATGCGACAACAACAAGAAAAAAAATCTTTCTAGTTTTTGTTATTCCTAGGTGGGGTGCTGCTGCTGATACCCTTTGTGTGACGACGATGCTTTGGAGCTGCTGGAGAAAAGCCTGTGGCAATTGCGTTTATGTACTTTTCTAACAATATAAGGTAACAAAGTCAATTTGACTTCTATACGTTTGTACAGCAGCACAGTGTTTCGCACAAACCAACAGCACCAACGCCACCGCCATCACCATCATTGCCATCGTCAGCATCAGCACAACGTCAATGCCACCGTATCCACCTTCTTGTGCTCTCAACTTTTGACATAAAATGATGCAGCAATGCGGAAAAATACACCATTTGATTTTTCATGGTTTCCTTTTGTATTTTACACACACCATCCCCCACCCCCAAAAAGGAGACGACAAAGTGAAGCCAAAGGAGCCAAGCCAGGCAGGAAAAATAACAATTTTTCCAAAGCTAACAAATAACAAGAAGAAGAACTGGGCCCATTTTGCTAGAAGTACCAAGCTGCTACCCCCCCCCCCCCCAAAACTAACAAGTGCGAGCATACTTTTGCCATACTTCATTCATGCCACACTCTCTCCTGGTTGTTGGCACAATATACACCCACTCACACATACACACAAAAGTTTAAAGGACCAAAACTCAAAAAAAAAAAAACTATGCTAACAAAAAGATGAAAAAGAAGGAAAAAAATACCATTTGAAATTGCTCTATTCTTTTCACACACAGCCGCGGCAGCGACAGAAAGGACTACAATGCAGTGGATCCCGGGTCAGCCGATGGAAGGGAGGGGGCTGCTAACAGCCAACAAGTGTTATACAAAAGGCAGCCAACAAATACGCACACAAACACACACACACTAACACAAACAACGAGGAAGAATAAAAAACTGAAATAATTTGAAAGAAAACCCCAAACTCATTATAAAAATATATCCCATAAATACCCACAACTCTCATAACTGAAAGTGAACGGTTTTAGCCCCCTCCACAGTACACCAAGCCCCCATCCTTTCCTCGTCATAGGCGGCACCTACCAAAGGATATGGCTGGCCCTCTTAGGTGAGGCAGTTTTAGCGGGAAGGGGTGCCCACAAAAAAAGGAGCGTAATGAAACGCACATTTAAATATACGAGCTAAACGAAGCCAGAGGAGCAGAGGAGCAGCAAAAGGTAGAAATAAAACAAATCCAAAAAAAATCAACAAGAGGCGAGTGACTTAATTTGCATATATAACACTCTTGAGGAATGTAATATAAAATGATAAAATTCTCCAAAGGACACAATGACGCTGTTATTGTCCTGGCCACATCCATTCATTATACACTATACTGAGTTTATTTAAGGCTCAAACTAACAACAACCACTCCAACGTAAAGAAGAAAAAAACAGCAAAATTGGCAGAAAATATGTCTCGTTATACCAGTGGAGTGGAGTTACTGTTTGGGAGGCATTTACGATTTAACCCTGTTGTATGGAACATGTTGAGGTAATCCTTTTAGGAAATCCCTGAAATGGGCTATTATGGAAAATTGTTGCACAGTGGTTGCCAATCTCGAAGAGTTTGCATGAAAAATCAATCCTTCCTTTAAAGAATAGATTTGATCCTTTAAAGAATATCTAGTTCGTTGGCCGAATTGAAAGGCTTACATTGGGTGGTGGCTCCCATGCACTGATGGCCTACTTGAGAGTCCAAAGTACTTGAAAATCTAAAACTAAGTGTATTTATAAAAATTAAAAAACCGCACTTTTCCGACAATTGTGTAGTTCGTTGCTGTAGATAGAGTGTGAGGCCATCGTATTATGTACTTATAAGGAACAGTCAGGAGACTCCCTCAGGGGATCGAGACCTGTGGATAGGCAAGATGTGTTCCAAATCCAAAAAAAAATATTTGTATTTATTGAAAATTAGTGTTTTTTTTATAAGAATCCAACAGGGCAATATTTAAGTCATTCATAAAAATTAAAAAAGTAGAACCACAATAATGACTTCAACAGTTTTTATTCTGGTTCGAGACCATTTTGTTGTTCTTTTTTCAGAATCAACTAAAAAATTGGTAAAATGTATTGGCTACTGTTGCCAGGCAATTGTGTCGTTCGTTGCTGTGGACAGAGTGTGAACCTATCGTATTATGTTTAGGGAAGAACCTGGAGACTCCTTCAGGGAAATCGAGCATAACAAACAAAATATGTAAAATTTTATGTTTATAGACAAGATTCTGCTGTTCTCGATTTTTAATAAAAATTTAAGAAAAATAATTTAATGAAGCCGTTTAGTGCTTAGTCTGGATAACTATTAAGTTTCAGACTTTATACAGGATAAGTAATTAAAAGCTTTACGAATTATTTTTCTAAACCTTTTCGTAAGAATCAAGAACAGCAGGAATTTTTCTGTGGACATATATAACGACACTTTGTAAATAAATGACCTAAATTTTGAACTGTGGGTTTTATGTATCACAAACCCTATTTTTCAATCACTCTATAACAAAAATCTTATGATTTGTTTAGAGAATTTTTGAAAAGTTCATTTATAGCGTTTCAGAAAACTTGTATATTTTTTTTTGAAAACTCTAGTAAAGTTTCTGGAAATAAGCTTAGAAAATATGACATATTTTAATGTACGAGGGCATATCAATAATTCCGTGACTTTTCCAACTTCCCTCGTAGTTATAAGAAATATAACACTGCTCCCATCAAGTACCATCTGTAAATAGACTACTGTCAAATTTTGAGAGAGTTCCGTCGTTTAGATTGTGTTTAATGGCAGTTCAAATCATACGGGGGTTGCTATTTATATTTCAGGTCCGGCAATTAAAGCACAATAATTTATCATTGGAAATGCTTGTATTGTGTTTCAAAATATTCTCCTTTAAGATCAATACACTTTTGCATGCGCACAAAGAAATTTTCGAAGCACTTTTTCTACTCCGATTGAGACACCTCCAAAACATGATTTTTTAACGCTTCAACAGCTGCTTTGGGCGATAAAAAACGTTGACCACGCATTTTTTTCTTGATTATAGGGTGCCAAGTCAAAGCTGTACGGTGGATGATCTGTCAATTCGACATCTTGAGCGGTCAAATAGCTCATCGTTTTAGCTGATGTGTGGGAGCTCGCATTGTCGTGATGCAAAATGATCTGTCGTCTCTTATAATCTTTTCTCATTTCTTCGAAAAATGTTGCCAAACAGATGGTTGTATACCACTCAAAATAGACCTACTACGATCCACTAAAGGCACTGTTGCAACATGGCCGGTTATACCGAAAAAAACGCAATCATATGCTTCCATGTACTTCTTCCACGAACACCTTTTGTTGGTTTTAGCTCGTCTTGAAAGACCCATACGGTCGATTGCTGTTTTCTTTCGGGTTCATATGCATAGATCCATGATTCGTCACCAGTGACAATGTTATACACTGCCATTGAGCTACCGCAGTTATATAGGGTGATATATCTAGAGCATTTTTTCAAAACAAAAAAAAACATAAAAATTAAAATCAAGTGTGGAATCTTTATTGGTAATTTGAAAGGACATTTTATGGCATTTATTTTTTGAATATATTTTCCTTCAAATGTTGGCCACAACTACGCCTCAGGGTTTCCATGCTGAGGGTCCAATTTTGGATGACTCGTCGAGCATTTCGACCGGTATGACTTTAATGGCACGCGTAATGTTGGCTTTCAAAACCTGAATTGTAACTGGTTTGTCAGCATAGACTTTGGACTTTACGTAACCCCAAAGAAAAATGTCTAAAGGTGTGATATCACTCGATCTAGGCGGTCAACTCACCTGCCCAAAACGTGAAATTAGCTACTTTTCAAAATGACCTCTCAATAGATCCATTGTTTGAGCAGCTGTATGGCAAGTGGCACCGTTCTGTTGAAACCAAATACGATTACGAGCTTCAATTTCCGTTAGCAAAAAGTTCGATATCAAGGCGCGATACGAAGCACCATTCACGGTAACGCCATCATCATTTTTGAAAAAATATGCACCCATGATTCCACCGGCTTATAAATCGCACCAAACCGTGGTTTTCTTTGGGTATAATGGCACCTCTTGCACTTCTTCTAGGTGCTCTTCAGTCCAAACGCGGTAATTTTGTTTATTGAATTTGCCGTTGAGCCAGAAATGGGCCTCATCACTGAACAAAATTTTGGTCGAAAACAGCGGATCTTCCCGTTTCTCACCGAATGCTCATGTCCATAATACATTTGAAGGTAATTATTTTCAAAAAATAAATGCTATAAATTCTTCGTACCAGCGATTAACAGTGGTTTTTGATGGTGCTTCGTCCAAAAGTCGAAATAAGTTGATTTAAACACCCACGCCGAAAATCGAAACAAATTATCCCACGAAAATGTTCACGGGATAATTCCATTTTTTGACTGAGGTGAATTTTTCACACTGTAAACAAAACAATTCGCCCTCAAATGACAAACCGGTCTGAGTAACGTTATGCTAAAAAATGTCAAAGTTTCCGATGGAAGCTCCAGTTTGCATCTGGAAACACTAGTATTGCCAGGACACTAAAGATAAATTGCAACTCTTGTAGTGGGGTGGCCATTGAATATTATCACCCCAACCTAACTTTTTTTCTTCGTGTTGAAAGGCACAGTTGTGTTACTCTTTCAACAGGGTTAAGTAATGGGCTTTATTTACCGTATAAAATTCATTAGTCATTCTATATTAGCTCAATAATTAATTAGTTCTTTCAAAATTTTATTGAGGACAAAACAGCAAACTTTTCTATCAAAAAATGTGCTCTAATACATTCGCGAATGTATTAGAGGGATGTGCTCTAATACATTCGCGATTTGTTTTTAAGCTTTCTCTCGTTGTATAGGGTATATCCAGATTCGTTTGTTACCTTCGCCACTATTTGTCTTTTTTTAAAGCAAAACACAACTGATATGAAACACTAAACTCACTCAAACCAGTTTAGAAAAATCAACTCACACATACACTGCGAACAATTTATAAAATAAACTTTTAGCCGAAAGTAGGCCATCTGTTAGGGATGTGTTTATGTACTCCAAGTTGTTGTTTCAGCCCGAAACACTAGTTTCCTAAAATTCGTTGGAGAAAATAGCTTTAGAGCAAGACAATATTGAAGGAAAAAGTACACAGACATTGGATGCCTACGTAAATGTTTTAAACAATCTTTAGCAATTTCAGCTATTTAGCCGACACTAGCTTAGCTATCCTTCATACTCGTATGCATGAAAGTACCCACACTTACGTCATTATAAGTATGTACGAGTATATAGGAGTACTTACATGCACAGTACTAGGGGGAACGAGTAAGGATGTGGAAGTGCTTACATATTTAAACATGGGCACAAATTATTTTAAACTGTGATTTGCCATTTTTTTCTTGTTGTGCTATGGTCGTAAGGAGCAGCAGGAAACAGGACAAGGCGATTCAAAGGATACGCAAACACTTAAACTAAACAAACTGTTTGCAGTTGGGATCATTTGCTACGGCTGCTGCTGTTTGTCATCGTAAAGAGATTGAGAAGATTATTTGCTGGAAAGCCAACATGAAATTCAATGAAGATGTGTGTAAACTGTGGGATAATCATTTAGGCAAGTGTGAATGTTTTGCAAAATTACGTTTTTTTCTCTCAACTACTCGTGCGAGTAGGGTTTCTAAGCATCTGCTTCTTGTCAATGTCAAGCAATTGTCACATAAACAGATGGACCAGTCCGTATTTATGTAGTCACATTTTCCTGTTTTTTTTTTGCTTTTATGGGAGATGTGTGTACTGGGTTGTGAAAGAAATATTTTTACTATTCATATAAAAAGAGGGGCTTTAATGTTATGGAAACTGATGCCCGCAATTATAGAAGGCATAAAAAGTTGTGAAGCATTTGGTACAGCTGTGTCATGTGATTTTTTATGCAGGGTTTTTCCATTTTGTATTGAACTTTGAATTTGAACATTTAAATTTTTTGAAAGTATCTGCAAGTAGCCCTTCAAAGTAGTTAGAAGAAGATAGTCAATGATGCATTGTTTAAAATGGCAAATCTGCCGTGGCCTGCTTTACAAGTGATCTTCTCAACACCTTTTTAGTTTTGAAAAACTAGGAATATTCCATTCAAGGCCCGATAATCTTGTTTACTTTCGTACAGTTTCGTCGGCATGCCTGTGTCGTCGTATGGTGTGTACTAGCAATGTGGCTGCTGTAAACGAGAGTGTGCCACTTAGTCCTAGAATATCGTTCCGCCCTTGATCTCAACATTTTACGGCGCTGGCCGATGCGATTTTTTTTAGACTCCCCATTATTTACTAACAAATTTCTATTGACCCTGCAGTTAAAGGCATACGACGGTAAGTAGCTCGAATGCAACGAAGCGCATTTTCATCTCGAAACTATTAGTAAACCCAGGTTCAACCACGGCTA
This sequence comes from Hydrotaea diabolus, assembly GCA_963513945.1. Lineage (NCBI taxonomy): Eukaryota > Metazoa > Arthropoda > Insecta > Diptera > Muscidae > Hydrotaea > Hydrotaea diabolus. Next base: position 137,299,770 of record OY740719.1, read on the forward strand.
AGAACATCTAAAACATTTTCAGCGGTGGGTTTTGTACAAGTAAATGCCGACGTCGTTACGAGTAAAAGATTTATCTCAAAGCCATGTGAAAGATTACTTTCTCCGTAAAAGGCATTAGCCTTTCGGAGCCGGCGTAAAACAGATGGTCACGATCATAATAATTAGATCGTGCACAGCTCACTGATTTTGAGAGAAGTTCTCCCCTTGTTTCTGAATGGGATGTTGTAAGACTTAAGTAGGTCGGTTGGTATTGAAAATTTAACATTTGCAATGTACAGGGTGCTTCATTCACGACTGGACAAAATTCAACTGCGTATTCCTTCTCTCATTTTCTGAAAATGTGTCCATCTGCGACCATGTCCGAAAATGCAAGGGGGCGAAATGCCAGCGGTTTAAAAAGTTTCCGATTGTTAGTCGGAGGGTAAAATTGCTAAGTTCTGAACCAGTTGTCGCATTTTTTTTCTCTTAAAAGATAGCCTACCTCCTACCTTTCCAAAATTACCTGTATATTAAAATAATTAACTCCAAAATGAGCTTTGCTTGGAAGTCGTAAAGGTAAATGCATTAAGATTCCCATTAATAGATGAAAATATTTGTGCCCTGAGGTTCTTAGGGGTCCAACTACCATCCACTAATGTTTAGGGACATATGGATATCCAGCAGCAATGAAATTTGCTCGTAAATACATATATACTCCTATATTTAACACTCGCGTCATGTAGGCGCTCGGACAGGCCCTTGAGGCTCAAATTTGGTCCACTTTAACTCCACATGAGCATCACACAATTCGAACAAAATTGAGGACTTGATCTCAAAAAAGTGCCATTTGAATACGTACAGGGTGGCGCACCAATTGTGCTACAATTAGAAATTCAAATAAATTTTTTCAATCGATGTTTTTCATTATTTTTTTTTTATTGTATTGAAAATTCAATACAATTTTATATGACAAATTGTGTTTGAAAATAATAGACTATAAATGACCTCCATGATAATCCACGCATATGCGACACCTGATCAGAAAATTATTCATTGCGGCCTGAAGGGTTAAAGTTGTGATTGCTTTATTTATTGTTTTAATTGACTGCTTTAATTCAGCCTAATTCCTTGATTTCGTTTTGTACTCCTCTTGCTTGACATAAGCACATAAGCAGTCAGGTCCTATGCCCCTTGGCGGCCAGCAGAAAGTGGAATTGCCGGATATTAATTTTTTTTGGGAATTTTCGTTGAAGCTCTGTCATATCCGATCTGGCTTTATCTGTAGTTGCTCTATCTTGCTGGAACCAATTTCTGTGTAATCGGATACGTCTTCGACGCAGTTCTGGGTAAAAAACTACTTCAACATCTTTAAATAACGATCCCCATTGAAAGGGTCATGTTACACCATTTTCTTCAAAGAAGCACGGTTCCACAATGCAACATGCTGAAACTGCGCACCGCACACTAAATCGTTCTGGGTGCAGTTTCATCTCATGGAGTATTTGTGGGTAAGATTTACTCTATATACGGCAAGTTAGCTTGCTTACAATGCAGTATCGATCAACATGGGCCTCGTCAGACACACACAAGTAATTTATGCAGCTTTTGTCTTCTTCGGGCATTTAAATAATTGTTGGCAAAATCCCATTCGGATAGGCAAATCCAGAGGGCTTAACTTGCTTGTAAATTGAACTTTATACGGAAACAAGTTTAAGTCATTATGATTTATCGCTTGTAATGACCGTCTACTAACTGCGATTTGCGCCGATAAGTTTCGAGCCGAAATGCTAGGGTATGCCTGAATGAATGCTACAGCCGCGATGGTGTCTTAAACCCGAACATAGGGATCTCGATGCAAGGTTCTTCGTTTAATGCTTTTAGATTCGGCAGACATGCTTACCAGCCTTATAATGGTCCATTTACTGGGGGGGGGGGGGGATTTCCGTCAAACTAAATTCCTTTTGGACGAAAATGCAGGAATGCAAAGCATGGTACCGCTTCACTATCCAAATGCTTTTTATGGTATCCCAATCATTAATTTTCATAAATCTTAATACTAACGTTGCTAATAAAATAAATAATAATCCTATTGCTCACGCAGAAAAAAAGTTATTACGTTTTGTTTTTGTAGCCCGATTCGTGCGCCACCCAGTACAAAGGTCCGTTTTTTACCTTTTTGTGATGTTTAATCTAAAAATCTGAACTATAGGGCGGGCCATTTAAATTTATATATTTAAATCTGCTGTAAAAAAGTATTGATAATATTTCTGAATTTATTGGAAAGGTTGAACTCTGTCATTTAATAATGGAACACCATCCGATGAGTTTTCGTTTCGCCCAATGGTTTGAAGATTGTTTGGCAGGAGTTGAAAATTGTATCGAAAAATCGTGTTTTCAGATAAGAGCTTATTTACACCTCGCTGGCTATGTCAATAAGCAAAATTGCAGCCTATGTGACGCGCAAAATAGAAAGGGACCTAAGGCTAAAAAACAGTTTTGTTTAGGAGAACCATTTTAAAGATTAGGTCCCTTTCTATTTGCGCTTAGAATCGTCGACTTCACTTTCATAAAACGCGCATATCTCTGGGAGGGAAAACTTTTGGGGCATGGGATCGGTCTCATTCGATGCTCAGATGTCGTCCACATCAAAAAAAAAAGTGAAAAGTTGATGAAAAGTTTAGTTCAGGAGAGCCATTTTAAAGATTAGGCCTCTTTCTATTTGCGCTCAGAATCGTCGACTTCACTTTCATAAAACGCGCATATCTCTGGGAGGGAACACTTTTGGGTCATGGGATCGGTCTCATTCGATGCTCAGATGTTGTCCACATCAAAAAAAGTGAAATGTTGATGAAAAGTTTTGTTCAGGAGAGCCATTTTAAAGATTAGGTCCCTTTCTAGTTGCACTTAGAATCGTCGACTTCACTTTCATAAAACGCGCATATCTCTGGGAGGAAACACTTTTGGGGCATGGAATCGATGCTCAGATATTGTCCACATCAAAAAAAGAAAAAAATGAAAATTGATTTCTTTTACCTCTCTATGCGCTGTCACATATGGGGTTCAGAGAACCCACACGTGACTATTGACAAGCCAATGCATTCGCAGTGAGCCACTTTTTGATGTTGATTTTTGACTGGTAGCAAAGTTGGACCATTTTTTTCAAAAATGAGCAAGGAGCCTCCGTTAACATTATTGGTGAGCGTTAGCGCGCCATTCTCATCGAATTTTTTTTTTCAAAAATTCAATAGAATGACTTACTTGAACGACATATGGTTTCAACAAGACGGTGCCACATGTCACACTGCCAATGCAACCATCAGAATTTTACGCACTGTTTTTGAAAATGGAATAATCTGCCGAAATCACAGCCGCTTCGAAGCTGTGATTTAAGCTCTTTGGATTATTATCTGTTAGGAGCCATTAAGGATAAATTTACGCAAAGCTTACAGAGACAATTGAAGCATTGAAACATAAAATTGAAGTTGCCATTAAAGATATTCGACCCGAAACAATTGAAAATGTACTGACAAATTAGGTTGACCGGATGAGGTACTGCCGAACCAGTTGTGAAAGTCATATGAATGATATTGTGTTCCTTTTTTAAATAAAAAGTTTAACCTTCCAATAAAAACAGAATTTAAAAAAGGAATTTTCTTTTACAGCCGATTCAAATTTTAAATGTTTAATCGACCACCCTGAAATCGGACCCTAATTTCTTTAGTTATAATAAATTGCCTTCCCTTCATGGAAGATCCTATATAGTGTGCCCAAATAAAATTAACTCCGACTAATATTTATGTACAAAACCCTACAACATGAAGTCTTTGACAAGAACAACCTCAAACCTAGTCAGACATAGAAATTGTCATTTGCAAATGTTGTTGAGTGTACGGTAGTGGTAGTGGTAGTCGTAGTAGGTGCCACAAGAATAACACTTTAAATATGTTCAAGTAATTAAAATATTTATAATTGTTGTCATACGGTTTTGTGCAAAGATGCCGGAGTCGAATAAGCCGCATAGACACTTGCACAATAGCCCGCATGACAACGTGTATCATAAGTAGTACAACGAGTAGTTTGACAAATGTCATCAGCATAAACATTTGAACGAGCGAGCTCATCGCACAAGCCATCCATGCAACCAAGAACTCCTAGGCAAACACCAATGGTTTGACGATGTAGTTCGTCTCTCTAATGAGTGTGTAAGGCAAGGCAAGTGTTATGATTAAACGAGATTATGTTAGGGGGGTCCATTACCACCAGCAAAACTTTTTATTAAACCAGCGATGATGATAGAATTAAATCTATTTTAAATTTCCTTGTAATACTGCGCCTAAGGAAGCGTTAGAGTTTTGGAAAGTAATTTAGTCAAAGCATCACCTCTTTGCCCCTTTGTCTAACTTTAGTGGGATTATTGAAATCAATATTTGATAATTGAAGCATTTGCATAAACTCAATTCAAAAGGACATATTTCTGGCAAAGACATTTTGGTCATCTCTTACCACTCGGTTTGCTGGGTATATCCTTGAGGCGTTGAGAGCAACTGTTGGTATGTACGAATTAATATAAATTTTCACACTTTCATTTTGGCATACCCACATGTTGCTGTCTCTGTCATCTGACAGTTAATTGTTGTGCTGTTAAGCAGAGAATACAGCAAAATATATTGTAAATAGTTAAGCATCTGTCAATTCAACATTGTTGTGTCGTTCTGTTCATTATGAACTTCAACACCTTTAGGTCTGCTGAGAGGTGACATTTTTTTAACTCGAAAATGACAGTGACATTTATTTAGGAACGCTTGTTTGTGCTGCTGGTGTCAGTTATATACAGGTATACATACAAGGAGTGCTGCAGCACTCCTTGTGGGTAACTGTGTCTGTGTGTGTTTTTGATATTTTGGGAAAATTGTATATTTAATAAATGTTGTCATCTATTATAATCTTAAGTTGGGAATACAAATTGTTAAAATAATTCGAAATAAGATGAAGTTTAATCATACTGAGGTGCCAACACACTGCAGTTATGCAATGCGAAGTTTAGCTATGTGAAGCATAATGGTAAGAAATTATTTTCCAAAATAGACAAATGGTCTAGGAGACTAGCAACAGGCTTCTTAGGATGTATAGGTGATATACGAGGGCGACCGCAAAACTAACTGAGTTGGGACTTGGGGCTTTCAAACGACGTACCTGACATTTATTGACTGCAGCTTTAAAAAAAATAGGATTGAAAAATGCAAACGTCTTTTGGTGAAGCACGCTGATAACTCTCACAGAAAAAATTTGTTCACGGATGAAAATTTTTGTACCGTTCAGGAATGATAGAGCGTATGCGCGGTCGTCTAAAGAAGCATCTGAACTGATCCCAAGGGTGGAAAATTGTCATCATCCAGCTTCAGGCATGGTTTGGTGGGGTGTCTCTTACGATGGGGTCCCTGACCTGTATTTCTGCGAACAAGGAGTCAAAACATTCAAGAAACCGTTTTGGAAGCTGTTGTGAAGCCTCTTAACAATTCCCTGTTCCAAAACCAGCCATGGGCTTTCCAGCAGAATTCTGCGTCGGCCCATAAGGCTAAAACGTCCCAGGCCTGGCTTCGAAACAGTTTGCCAGCGTTCATTTCCTCTGAAGAATGGTCCTCAGGCAGTCCAGATTTTAACTTATTGGATTACAAATTGTGGACGGTTTTAGAAGACAAGGTTTGTCACAAACATTGGATCTCTTAAGACTGCTTTGGTTGAGCTGTGGCCAATTTTCCAATGGACGAGGTTCGTGCAGCTATGGACGATTGACCAGTGCGACTTAAGGCGTGTGTTTAGGCAAAAGGCGGACATTTCGAATAAGTAGACCTCTTAATAGATCCATTGTTTGAGCAGCTGTTTAGCATGTGGAACCACCCTGTTGAAATCAAATGTCGTCAAGATTACGGGCTTCAACTTTAGGTAACGAAAATTCCGATATCATGGCAGGATAGCGAGAACCATTCACGGATACGTTTAGGCCATCATCATTTTTTAACAAAATATGACACCGATGATAAAATTTTTCATAAACATTTTTGAACAAATTGCATAATTTTTTAAAAGATTTTCATTATTGTTGTGAAATTATGTTTTACAATTTATGAAAAAGTTTCATAACAAGAATATGTAACAATTTAATTAAAATATTACTCTCATTTTGTATATAAGAAAATCTTAAAAACAAAAAATATTTAGTCATCAAACCAATTTCTTTTTTTTTTAGATTTGTTTGCTTATTTTTTTTTTAAAAGCTTCTTTGGCTAAAAAAACGAGACAACTTTTGTAATTTAAATTAAATATTTCGCGAATTTAACGAACATAATATTTTCAATGTAGCCACGACCCCATTTTAAATCTTTCGATAGTCATTCTCAGATAGAAGTAATATTTTTTTCTGTGTATCCAATTTAGAACAAAGGTTATGCACACTAACCATTGCACCAATAAGGGCTACATAGTAGGGTGGAGTGAAATTCAAAAAAAAAGTTAACCTCGGAAAGAGATGTAGTCTGGGGTCCTAAAGAGGGGAAAAATAAAGAAAAAAATTTAAAAATATTTTTAGGGGTCGCGCCACTCCCTAGAAATTTGGAAATTATCGCTATTTTGGCGTTGATTTTAGAAAAATCCTAAAAATTAACGACTTAACTTATTCGAAATTTAAAAGTTTGAGCTTGTTCAGTGCCCAAACAAAAGTATTTGAGGCAAATATGAGGATAATCGACTAATATTTGTAGCTTTGGTGGCGATTTCATTGTTCAGTCAATTTTCTGAAGAAGGGACGATTTGACTTATTTTACTTTTTGAAATTTTTGAACAATGAGAAAAATTTTTTTAAATTTTTTCATGCCCTTATTTCATTGTTTACGCTATTGCAAACATTTATTGACATAAAACTTTAAAATCGGTTCAGGGGTTAGGAAAATTCACGCGTTCAAACATGTGTATTTGTTTATTTTGGCGCGACCCCTTAAAATTTTTTTAAATTTTTTTCTTTATTTTTCCCCTCCTTAGGACCCCAGACTACATCTCCTTCCGAGGTTAACTTTTTCAAATTAAAAAAAAGCATGTTCTCACTCCACCCTACTACATAGCTCATACACATTGGGAAAAAATCAATTGGAAAGCGGCCAGAAATACAAAAAATCTTTTGGACAAGAAAACTTTCAGTTGCTGTAACTAACTAGTGGTTTATTTTTGAATCATATATTATCTAAATAATGGCATAAAGTCAGTCCATCTATCTGAACGAAACATATCGCTCTCATTTCTTACTCACGTACGTTGTACACATTCCAGGGCAGCATTTAACATTCGGTAGGACGGAATGAAACGAATGCTTGTATTGTAAAAATAAACACTAAAAATTTCGATGTGCCAAAGAATCATTTCTTTTTCTCTGCGTGCAGACTATCAAACGTCTGCTTAAGCTCTTAAAACTGATCAATTCTGCACAAACAATTACTGGAATATTTTAACAATTAGAAACGAAATTAGGTAAGGATGATTGAAAGCGGAAAATATTAAAATCTTTTGATATATCGTATCTGCACCATTATTAAAATCTTGCTTATAACGAGGGAGTTTTCACGCATATGGCAAGGGGAAACTTCGCTTTTCAATCTCCCTTTGTAATGATTCAATTTTACACAAACATTTTTTTCCTTCCTCCACAATAATGGCTTCTCTTGTACGGTTATATTGGAAATTTTAGATTGGGAATAAAAAAAGCGAAAACCGGCAGACGAAAATTTAATAAAAACAAGAAAATCGGGAAAATGTTATGCTTGAAAGAAAAACAAACAAACGCCGGAGCAGGGGCACAGAGCGGCGTCGTATTTGTTCTCTTCTCGAGGATTTTCAATCACAAAACAATTACAAAACACTTTCTTTTGAAGCAATTCTGTCGAGCGTCATAATAAATAAAATTATGCGTTTGCGTCTTCCGTCAGGGAACAAATAAATAAACAAAAAAAAAACGACTTCAAACGGAGATGGGAAAAGCTACAAAAAAAACAGAATTGGAAATACGAAAATGTGAAAATACATTACCTATTTATCTTCCCCTTTTGACAGCTTCTCACCCATCATTCAAATACGGGAAATACGTTGTTACATATGCACCCCTTGTTTGTTTTTTCTTCGTTCTTTCTTTTTTTCATTTCATTCATATGATATTGAAAATAATCACAGATACCAATAAAAAATAAGTACTGTAAGCAATTGCAAACAAACTCAGACGGCATAGAAAGACAGACCTTTTGCAAACCCTCACTCCCCCACCCGAACTGGCAGGATACGGTTGGAAAACATAGTTATCTAACAAACGATTTAACATTTACCAACTTAATGTGACGCCGGGGGATATATACAACAGTCAGACATATCAGCATATAAATAAATATTTTGATTTTCTGTGTACTGTTTTTCTGGTTCCTTTACTTTAGACAGTGGTTAAGAGCGAATAAATGAAAACGAAAGTTCGAAACATTTGAATATGTCGAATTATGGTCATCGGGCATTTTTTGAAACCTTGGCTTTTAGAAAATTTAAAGGGTACTACAAATATTGACATTCTGTTATTAATGTTTAAGAAACGAATACGAGGGCTGCTATATGTATTTCTGGCCTAATAATGAAAATGCGGGTAATTATCAAAAATGGTTTAATTGTTTTTCAAAGTATTCTCCAGCATGATTTATACACTTTTGCATGTCAAAGCACTTTTTCCACTCCGATTTAGACACCTCCAAAACATGGTTGTTGAACGCTTCATCAGCATCTTCTGGCGACGAAAATCGTTGACCACTCATTTTTTTCTTCATGTGCGGGCTGTACGGTGGAAGACCTATCAATTCGACGTTTTGGCCGGTCAAAAAGGCGCTGGTTTGAGCCGATGTATGAGAGCTCGCATTGTCATGGTGCACAATGATTCGCTTCTCTTGTTCGTTTTCCGAATTTCTCCGAAGACTTTATGCAATCAAATTGTGGTGTCCCACTCAGAATTGACCGTCCTACGTTGCTTAAGCGGAACAGTCGCCAAATGACCAGTTTTGCCGAACAACTTCGAAGTGCTTCTTCCACGAACAACTTTCGTTGGATTTGTCTCGTCTTCGAAGAGCCACACGGTCGATTGCTGTTTTGTATCGTGCTCATACGCATAGATCCATGATTCGTCTTTTGAAGCACCCCGATCAGATTTTTTCAAAATTTCTGTGCATCAATCGATACAAGCCTTTTTTAGTGATTGTCAAATTGTGCGGGATCCAACGAGAACAAACCTTTTTTACGGACAGGTTTTCATTCAATATCGAATGTATGCTGGTGAAAGAAATGCCCAGAGATGCCTCTATCTCACAGTATGTCACATGACATTCTTGCATTATCAGTTCAAGCACGGCATCAATGTTCTCTGGCACAACGGCCGTTTTTGGACGATCTTCGGCTATGAGCGAGCGGCGGCCACGACTGAATTCATTAAACCAGTTTTTCACAGTGCTATAGCATGGTGCTTCATCGCCATACAACGATTTAAGTTCATCGATGCACTCTTGTCGTGATAATCCACGTCGAAAGTTGTGAAAAATGATCGCACGAAAATGTTCACGAGTTAATTCCATTTTTTTGCCAAATAGATTTTTTCAACGTCAAAACGTTCAAAGTACGTTTATGCTAAAAAATGTCAAACTTTCCAATGGAAATGCCACAGTGTTGCCTTGGCCAGAAATGTATGGTGATCCACCTAGAAGTATTTTTTCAGAACAAAAAAAATATAAAAATTCAAATCAAGTGAGTTGAAAGGACCTTTTATGGCATTGATTTTTTGAATAAAATTTCAAATGTTGGCCGCAACTACGCCTCAGTGTGTCCATTTTGAGGGTCAAATTTTGCATGACCCGTTCGAGCATTTCGACCGGTATGGCTTTATTGTCACGCGTAATGTTGGCTTCCAAAACCTGAACCGTAGCTGGTTTGCCAGCATAAACTTTGGACTTTACGTAACCCCAAAGGAATATGTCTAAAGGTGTGATATCACTCGATCTAGCCGGCCAACTCACCTGTTCAAACCGTGAAATTAGCTGCTTTTCGAAATGAGCAGCTGTGTGGTAAGTGGCACCGTCCTGTTGAAACCAAGTATCGTCAAGATTATGGGCTTCAGTTTCACGTAGCATAAAGATCGATATCATGGCGCGATAGCGACCACCATTCACGGTTACGTTCCGGCCATCATCATTTTTGAAAAAATATGCACCAATGATTCCACCAGCTTATAAACCGAACCAAACCGTGGTTCCTCTGGGTATAATGACACCGCTTGAACCTCTTCTTGTTGCTCTTCAGCCAAATGCGACAATTTTGTTTTTTGACTTTGCCGTTAAGCCAGAAATGGGCTCAACACTGAGCAAAATTTTGGTCACCGAACGCTCATTTCCATAATACAGTTGCCAACATTTGAAGGTAATTATTTTCAAAAAAATAAATGCAATAAAATGTCCTTTCAAATTACCAATAAACTTGATTTGAGTTTTTATACTTTTATATTTTTTTTGTTCTGAAAAAATACCTCTAGCTGGATCACTCTATATAATTATTTTCTTAGCAAAAGGAGGGCAAATTTCACTTCGGTGAAAAAGGAGAGATAACGGAAAGACAGTGGTCAAAAAGGAGGACATGTCCTCCGAAAGGAGAACGTATGGTTACCCAGCCCCATGGTTGAATATGTCTAACACTGAAACAAAGAAATGTCGAAGGTGCGACTCACAATTTACATCGTGCATTATAGTTGGACCATCCTGTAGAATACTAAAAGGCTAGTCGCTGCTCCTGTCTTACTAAATACCTTCAAATGTGTAGTTGAGGCAACCAAATAATTTACTTAAAGACAAGATTTACTCTAAATTATTAAGGGGGTTTCAAGTCTATTTTTGACGAATGAAATGATGGTAGATTTTCTTACAGAAAACTAATATTGAAAATGTGCAATTTGGAAATATGTCCGCATGTTGGTCATGGAAAACCACTGTGCACCGTTCTGCTTACGTTTTGCTACATGTGTTTTATGCATGTAAAAATTGAAGTAAATAACAAAATCAAATCATTTATTACATTTGGCAAATTTTTATTGAGATTTTACGCCCATTATTCCACCACCACCGATGGTGTGCGTCTCGACCCAGGCAACCAAAGCCAACCAATATGACCACTTGCCCATTCCCGCGAGCAATTGATATACGTACAAGTACAAATAGTATTGCCAAAAGGGGGGCGAGGTAAACTTCTTGGCTGCGCTCTATATTAAAAAGCAATTCGGCCCTTGTTGTTGCTGCTGACTTTTGGGCCAAGTATCTTTTCAGATGAGATTTTGCGATAAATCATTCTGCATTTATGCGTTCGTTCACTGCTACATATTTTGTGCACTCATGTGGAAAACGTAACGCAATCTTTATCGTTTTTGAGTATTTCTTGTTCTTCTTATTCGTCTGCTTGGTCTTCTTAGGAAATATTTTCCATCAGAGTTCTGCTTAAATTTTGATTAAAATATTTGTCTGTTTTTTTCGAGTTGCTTTCTCGTACTGCTTTCGCTTTTTTGCCATTTATGAGGGAGCATATTATGGTTATAAATTTCGAAAAGGCCAATATTCATGGGTTGCATGGCTTGGTGGTGGAATGGCGGTAATCCTGTTTGCATGTGTGCTCGGCCGGAGAAGGCGTGGCGGGCTAAGGGGAGAGTGTTGAAGTGTATTCATTTGATATTTAGGATATTTGTTCATGATGTATTGAGACGGATAATATGGTATTAAACGCATTGTTCATGTTGTAGTTGTTGCTGTTATAGCTGTTGTAGTTTCTGAATAATTTATCATTCAATCAAGTGTAATAAATTAATGATAATGAACCTAAGCACAAATACACATACACACACACACACTCTGTGACTGTGTGAGTATTTTATTTCGATTCGCAACAACAGTTTCACTGGCCGACCATAGACTTAAGAAGAATATTGACTATAATCTTTTGGGTACTTTAGATATTTCTCTACTGATTATGAACAAATTCCTAATAATGATGAGGGAACCTATATTTGGCAAACAAAGGCAGGCAATGCATTGAAATGGAACTTGGCCAAATTGTAATTTGCAAAGATATAATATGGCATATCCGTAACGACAGAGGAGGTCAATGGGTGGTTCATCTACGAATAAGGGATAATAATTGTTAATATTTAATGTTCATAAAAGTAGGCTTTACAATCACGCCCATACTAGTCACTTAGGTAATTAATGTGGTTTGATGGCGAGATTGTCATTATAAAATCTGTTTCTCAATGGAATCAAATATTTTTCAGCGGCCGAATATAAGTTTGGGTTCTATGTTTTTAAGATGTTTACCCCCTCTGTGAATATTTCACAGCGGATCTTCCCGTTTCTCATCAAACGCTCATTTTCATAATAGAGCTGCCAACATTTGAAGGAAATTATATTCTAAAAATAAATGCCATCAAATTTTCTTTGTAATTACTAAGATTCCACACTTTATTTGAATTTTTATATTTTTTTTGTTTTGAAAAAATAACCTCTAGATGGATAACCCTATAGGCACCTCTTGATGACTATAAAATTATATCAAACAAATTTCTCTTATTTACAAAAGTTAAAGTCTCAATGAAATCTAATATTTTACAGCGGCCGATTATATTTTTGTGTTTTATGTTTTCTAGGACATAAAACCCTATATGTCCATAGCGAAGAGTAGTGACATTTCCCTCTGTATAGATATTTCATTGCTTGTAACTTTTGATAAAATTAATATTAAATCGAACACATTTTTTTATTTACAGAAGTCCCCTGGCCTAATTGTGGAACGGTCAAAGATTTACTGGTGAAGAAGCCTTTCGTTGAAATGTAATTAAAATAAATAAATCAAGAGTGGCACGATCAACACCAAAGGTCACTCCCTTCTCGCATATTTCAACGTCGTTGGAAAAGAACTGAGATCGTGTTGGCAGAAAGGATCAGAAAGCTCGAGCTACAAAAGCGTTTGGCTACAATTGTCATGGCATACGCATGCTAGAACGACAATACACATAAGATCGAAGAGCTTCTGCAGGCCAGCACCAACAATATGCTGTACTTTAGTTTTGATCTGCGTAAGTAACCAGAAATTATATAATGAAATGCTAAAGTCGTGCGTGGCCGACTACACGATAGCCTACACCAAACTCTTTTAGAAACTCTCCACCAAAGGAGAATTTTTTTTTTTATTTAAATGTTATTACACGAATCGTTATTTAAAGTTACATGAAAGGGGGCGTTGTACTGCCCACATAATTCTGAACTTAGAAAGACTATATCTCATCAGCTATTAGAAATTTAACGGTAAACATATATTGGGATAAATCAAAACACATCCTTGCAAAAAAGAGGGTGCTGTCAAGCTTTTTTTTTTAAAAAATCGTATTAATGGCCAAAGCAATTTGTCGTTGCAAAATTTTTACAGAATGAAGCCAATGCCTAGTAAATTATTGTAGACTATGTAAAGTCGAAATTAGAAGTGGCACCGCCTATTAAACTGAAAATTTTTGAAAGGCTATATCTCGTGAAATAATAACGATAAGACTATAGAAGTTGGTATATACTCGTATAACGTTGGTATGGAAAGAAATACATGCTGATGAAAGACTGGTCGGCGCCACGACTTCTTGAAAACATTTGTAGTATATAGGACCGGTAGTGGATCGAACGCCTTGGAAATATCCAAAGTCGCTACCTTGCTGTCTCCAAGTCGGTGAATTAGTGATGGTGGAGGGTGTATAAGGTTTGGCTTGGCCAAACTTAACTACATTTTTAATTGTTTTAGCCACTTTTGTTTGATTCCTTAATACTTTCGAAATTCGTATTTTAATTATGGTGTAATAAATACACTGAAAGCCTCTAAAAATTTAAAATGTCTACATTATCACTAAATAAGTCCCTTAAAGAAAACAGGCTGTCAACACCCACTTCTTCTTAAGACACAATGACCATGATAACATAATGTGACATATTGCATGAAATCGGATCATATTATGTCCCACTGTCTAACCACTGCTTCCACACAGAAGACTCTTATGTTTCAGTTGACCCAAACACTGCACTAAAACAATAACCTCTTCACAATAAAAATAATTAGCATTTACCTTCAAGCTGTTCGTTCGCTAGCACCCAACCAATACATCTCCGAAGGGTCCTATCATAATTTATTTATGCTCTCCCATCTGCAAATTTCGTATTCATTCGTTCATTTGGATGCCATTGTTCGTAGTGAAGAAAGAAAGACAGAAAAAAAGAGCAGCCCAAAAGTATTTTGTTGGAAATAAATAACCTACGCATTAATTTTCATTAACTGAAATATTTATTATGAGGCGAAAATGTATGTCTCTGTCTGTTTCATTGTGTGTCGCTTTGGCCCTGCCGCCGGTCTCTGGTCCTCGATCCCAGTCCCTGTGTACCAGCGTCTTAATGAAATGTATTCGTGTAATTTATAAATGTCTCTATTTGTGTTCTGAAACAATGCATAACAACAGACACACGCTCGCATAACAGAGCGACTTATTCAACGCCAGTTTCGGCTCCTTCGTCTTCTCCTGCTGCTCCTGCGACCCGACGACATAGAGACATTAAGCGAATAAATTGCCAATATTGATGACAAAATTATATTAATGTTTAATGAGTATTTCTTCATTACGACACAGACACACACATAATACACATACATACATAAAAATCCTCAATCCTCCGATCAAACCCTAACTAACGCCCCCGCCCACCACTTCGCAGCACTGAGTGCCATTGAGAACCCAACATTAGGTGTTTAAATCGAAGTGGAGGTCTAAAGAAGCAAAGAAATTCCAATGCCTTGCCGAAGCGTCGTACATTTTGTATTGTTGTTGGCCATGGTCGTCGTTGGCGCTGGAGGTGATGCTGACGCTGTCGCTGTTGTTCCTGTTCATTTGGCACGCTAAGACAACTATCAGTCACCATCATTCCACTATAAATCCTGATATCCTTCGTTCATCTGTCATTTGAATTTAATTTCCATAATATTTGATGCGCGACATATTCGCCTTCATTGCGTGTATTTGTGTGTGTGTTCATCCTGTAGTGTGTGTTTGTCGTCTTCAGTTATCCCTGATGCTTTATTGGTGCCTGTTTTGCGCTTAAGAATTGATGAGAATCATTAAATAGAGTTAATGTTTTTGAAGTTATTTACTCATTTATAAGATATTCCATTTATACCGCGTCAGGCAATATAATACACAAAGTCAGAAGGCAGTCAGACAACCTCAACACAAAAGTCGCGGCTTTGTATTACTGACAGTGGTTAGAAGCAAGAAGTGAAGGGGAAATTGTAGGTGGTTTTATCGTACTATTAGAACTCTTAGCTTTTTAGGAGTCTCATATTATGGCTAGTTCCGACCAAATTTCATAAAAAACGTTATGATTGGCCACATGCTGTCGGTAAATGGTTTAAATAGCAGAGGAGTTCTCTCGATTTGAGGGCCTACAAATAATATTCGATCGTCTGATACGTAAGCCACCATTGCAAAGTTTTGCGAATTTCGCGCAAATTAACATTTTTCTTGTTTTGTCAAAATAATTCATTTTAAGGCATCTAATACAGGGTGTCCGTTCGGAAAGCATACTATTTTGTTTGTTTATAATTTTTGATTAAATGAGAGAGAATGAAAGCATACTATTTTGTTTGTTTATAATTTTTGATTAAATGAGAGAGAATGAATCTTATATTGATAAATGTTTTATTTAATGTCGGCTATTATGTTTGGAATACAATATTAGATAAATGTCCACCTTTGTTAGCCTTACAAATGCGAGCCGTTTTGAGCATATTTTTCATTACATTCAGCACGGCGTCGAATTGAGGTTGATGGATTGTTTTGAACACTATCTTGAGCAGCAGTAATATTTTCGGCCGATGTTGGAGTACGTTCTGGTCCATGCTTGGGCCTATCAGCTACAGACCCTCTTCTTCGAAAGCATTCACTACACGATAAAAAGTGCGTTTTGTTTGCACGTTGTGTCATGTAACTTTCTCATCGTCACAGTAATCGTTGATTGATTTTAATAAAATGTTTAACGTTTTAGCGAATATTTTTCCATAATAAATTTGCCATGTTTCTATTTCACGACTGCCAAATATGAACTGTCAAGACTAATGAATACCAAAATGGCGGCAAAACAAAGCAGTATACCTTCCCGGCAGACACCCTGTTTCTCTGGAAGCCATGTAGATTAAGACACGTAATTTTGCATCAAGCTAACGTACGCAAAAATTTAAACGTAGCAAAAACAAACATTTTTGAGATACCTTTTTAAAAATTATACAATTCCTAAATTGGGGACAAAGTGCTTAGTGCCAAGTTGCTTACGGCCCAGTTAAGGCTCTTTAGTGATATATTATAACATACTGATATTAGCAGTCATATCCGTATATTAAAACGGAATCTTACTTCTAAGATGACAGCTATGCGTTTCGAAAACTTCCCCTTTTTCATATGGACCCTCCATCGAGGAGTAAATGGTATACTAAATTTGTCATTTCTATTGCAACGCCATGAAATATTGATGGGAGACCCTAAGGAGCATATATTTTTTTGATCATCTAATATTTGAAGACGATCTAACATTGGTCGCTCGTCCGTGTGTCTGTTGAAAGAACTATAGCAGTCAAACGAATTAACATACATTTTTTGCATGATGATGGCTAATGGTCATAAGCTGTTTTAGATTGTAAATGGGCGAAATCGGCCCAGGGCGAGAAAAGATTCCCTTTAAAGTATCACGGTGAAAAAGGCATTTTTGAGTATTTGCTTAACAAATCATCATTTTTTGTGGAAGGCGGTGATAAATATGGATACTGTTTGATCAGGTACCTCTGGGTTAGGGGGAACGCAACTATATACAGTGCGCTCGGGATAACGTCAACTAATTAAAACCACGGGTGTTGACATTTACCAGATTGTTGACGTTTATCAATGTACAAATTTAAGACCAAAATATTATTAATACTGTAGTTTAAAGCGTTTTTATTGCTTATAAATAAAAATTAAACAAAAATCAAATCCAAAGAAAAACAAAAAAAGGGTCTCAACCTAAATGCATAAAACAACAATAATATTCTGCATGAGATCATGACATATGTTATATATATTCTTAAACGGGTATTAAAAGAAATCTGTTATTTTATTCTGCTGTTTTTTCCTCTCTAATAATTGAAATACAGCCTTTTCCCTTAAACGTCTTAATACATTTAGGTCATCTTGTGCAACATTCTCGCATCCAGCCCAATCCAAAGCCCGGTAAAAAATTTCGATGTAATAATACAAATAAAAAAGGGTTGGCGAAATAGCGGGTTGACGAAATAGGGGGTTGATGTTATCCCGAGCTCACTGTACCTCAAAAAGGGCGTATTTTCACGACTATTTGCTGCATGTAGCCCAAAAAACGTACGCATGGTCAAAACGAGCGATTATAATCCCAGGTATATATAACTCCCAGGTATTTTGACTTCACTCTTTTTTGTTACACTGTGTTATTAGTCAACATGGACATTTGGGTACTCAAATCAAAGCAAATTTTCAATACTTATATATAAGTAGAAGAATTCTGACTGAGATTAGAGGCGGAAACATTGACCAAAACGACCACAAAACGGACCTTTTTTGGTTAAAGGCCTTGTTTTTGTAAAGTCGAAAGCAAACGCACTACAAATGTGAGATTTATTTATAACATATTTTGTTTTCTCAACACCATGTGAATCGGAATATAAGGAGAGATTAACGGGTCATAAACCTCCATTATATTTCGATTGGAACATTTTTAGGGACCAATAGCAAACTCCGGTCAAATTTAATTTCAGGTCCTGCTGCTCTAGAATCCACAAACTATATCCAATCTTGTGGCACGTTATAAGTGGACAATTATTAATTTTAGTGAAATTGGTCCATGTTTTCCTATAGTTTGCCGTCCTGTCAATTCGAAGCACACATTCCACAAACTTGCTCAAACTTATTTTAACTTTAGAGCATAATGGGAGAACTGTGTTGTAAAATAAAATTCTTTTTTCGTTTTGAGCCACTGTGTAAGGCTGAGATGATGCCGTAAAACCCTAGCACTTGAGACACGTTTATGCTCACAATGCGGTTCAGTTTGGATGATGATAATGGAAGCTCAGTCTCAACCACAATGTAAATAACTAAGTAAATTTATGTATGTGTGTTTATATGTGCGTGCGTATGTGTGTGTAGGCTTTTGTTATAGACAAGTGCTCTTCAACGGAAAATTTAAGGACATTAAACTTAAACTTTATATTATTAAAAACTCTTTACAAGATTTATAATGCGTTGAATAGGAGCCGTCAGCAACAGCTACGCCACCTCGACATTATCAGCAGCACCACCATCAGCATCGAGCATCGGCAGTGACAGTAAGAGCTTCAACACAATGTGTGACGTTTTATGCTAGAGATTGCTACGCAAAGTAGCTCAAAGGTCATAAACGATGACGATATGATAAGGCGGTAAAGGCATATCGGGGTTGCTGGTGCGTGTTTTTTTGTTTGGCTTTCAAGAGTACGGCTTCAGGTCGATCCGGTCCATGGAACCGTGCGATCGCGATTATGACTTTGTCATAAGTTTGTCCCATTAAAATGACCGTTTGACCCAAATCTATTTAAATATATACCAGCTAGAGCCGTTTTAAGAAGCCATTTAGGGACAAAGTGAGGAAACCGGTGCCATAGCGGCCAGTATGGTGAAATACCGAGAAATGTCAATTTGTTGTCGATCAGTTCAATTGGACAAAGTCAGAAAACGATTTTTCACAGAGCTGAATTTTTAAGGATGTAACGGCGTCTCTGCGATGGCTTGTGGATTTTCGTTACTTCAAATGCGCAATTTCGATTATTAACGAACGTACCCATTCAACCAGAAGTGAGCATCATCGCTGAAAAAAATGTTCTTGTAAAAATCAGGATCGGTGGCCATCTCGTTTCGTTCCCATACACCACGATTTTCAAATGTTGTTCCGTTGAAGGTCTATTCATTATGAAATGGCAAACCAAATTGGGCAGAAATCAAGTGACAGCTGTCAAAAAGACCAACTCCGAAAAAAGTGTGGCTAGATTAAAAACCACACGTCTAAAAAAAACACCTGCTATTCTCTTTTAAATATCCCTAAAGAAAGACGTCCATCGGTGTGAAATTACATTAGCATCGCCGCGACGTAAGATAACACTGTTTTGTTGGCTGTGTAGCAAGTGGCACCATACTGTTGGAACCAGTTGGAGACAAGAAAGAAGTCCATTAGCATCTCGCGATAGCGGAAACCATTCACGGTAACCGCTTGGCCAACTTCATTTTTAAAGTGTTTTCACAATTCCTAAAGACCCGGTTTGCCGAAATTTGCGCATAATTTTTCTAGTTGTGGACACATTTGGTCGATTGTGGTAATCATAAAAATCATAAAAATCAATTGCAGGAAATGCATTGCGGTTGGAATGCCCATTTTTGTAAAGGGCTTCAATAATCTTAAAGCGCTGCTCAATTGTGTACCTCTCCATTATTGAGTTTGCCAAACACTGAACCAAAGAAATGTCAAATTATGCTGGGCAATGAACTTGACGTTCAGGTGTGACACACAATAAACATCGTTCATTTTGGTTGGGATACTCTTTTATTTGCTACATTAGGTCTCAAATAAATATTTTGAGGTGTTGCAAAAGCAATGACAAATTTAGTATACACTTCATCCTACGGTGAAGGCTATAATAAAATTAAATCAGCTCAAAGATCATGAGATAGGATTATGCCGTATTGGAAAGTTTCTACACCCCTTGACTTTACAGTGGATCCGCCTCTAAGTGGGCGTGGTAATTGCAAATAAGTTGTAAAGCTCCTTTCTACACGATTTTTGGTTATGGATGTCGAACTTTTTGCCGCCTCTTACTTGTTTCTCAGAAAATGTCTTTGTTAACAAGGTTAACTTATACTTCCGCCAAAAATTTGCGATGTTGCCTTGCCTGTCAAAATATAAGAAGATTTTATCTTAAGCATTTTGCAACAATTCAATATATTTGGTTTAAGAACGATAAAGTGTTTGAATGAAATTTAGACGTTTACATCCTGTTGATGTTTGAGGATTTGTACGTGTTGGTGTGTTCGCCCCTCCCCACCTCTTCACACTTCAGCAAACACCGAGAGAAAAAAGATCCACATTACCGACCGAGCGAGTCACTGACGGAGGCGGCGTTGGCGGAGGCGATGGAGATGATGATGCTGCTGCTGCTTCTGCTTTTGATAATGATGATTATTGAATGAACATGTGAGATGTGCGTTTTTGAAACATTAATTTTGCTTTGATGAAACCACAAAATTTCCTGAGCATTTATAAAACACATCGAATGGAGCAAGGAGCACCGAACCCAGAACTCAGAACATTGAGAATTTCCAGGATTGTTTGTTTGGTTGGCTTCGTAGTGGTGTTGTTGTTTTCGTTTCCTTTCTCTCTGCAACTTTTCAAGTGATGCTTGAAGTTGATTTACCTTCACACGGATCGAATGAAAAGAAACATCTTTACTGGCATACAAACCACTTTCATCATGTTCACCGTGTAGGTGTGTGTGTGGTGATGTGTATGTAGGTGTGCAGCTACAGATCCTTGACTTGTGTAGGGTAAGCGTTGAGTGAGTTTGTGTGGGTATTGCTACTGTGTGAAATGTGTGTGCGTTAGGCCTGTCTCTGTGATGAGTTCTTGCATTAAGATTTTTGCTTAATAAATTTTCATCAATATTCGTTTTTGTTTCTTCAACAGTCTAAAGCCCACTGATTAGTTGTTGTTTTATTCCCTCTTTCGCCTCTCATTGCTGCCGCCTGCCTTTGTTTGTGTGTGCGTGTAAGATCGTAACCCCATAAAAAGTTGCTCCTTTGCCTTTTACAAATCTATTTGGCATTATTAATGTGTAGACTTACATACTTCTTCTTGTTCTTGTTGTATTTCCAAGTGCCAGTGAGTGCGTGTGTGTGTCTGTACATGTATACTCGTTTGTATGTTTGCGTATTTATCCATGTAGAATGTTATTCTGTTTGAGTGTTTGATTTTGGTTTTGTTGTATATGACTTTGTTTGTTTGAAGTGTAATCCTTGGTTGTGTTTTTCTCTCTCTCTCACACACACACAGATTTAATCAGATTCCTTATGATTTCCTTTTGGTTAACATCCCACACCTTCGCCGTACCCCTCAGCCAGCCCGGCACTCACCAAATATAAAATTATTGACGAGCAAATTTAAGAAGCAAATACATGTAAACATTTGCCCAAACAATCGTAATAAAATTATTAAAGATTTAATACGAATTGAGCGTAAAATATTTAAGTGGGTTGTACCAAGTGTAATACAACCTAACCCTTAGGTCCTGGGGAAAATAACGAAGGGGCGTTTAGGTAAGACTAATAGCTGTCGACTCTGTGGGGTTCATTTATAGGATATACGAGGTTCCAAAAGTGATTTAGTTACTAGTCTGATTTTTCATAGATACAGCCAAAATATTGTGTATTAAATCCTGATCTAAATCTCTATCTATTATAATGGGTGATCCAAGTAGAGATTATTTTTTTTATTAGCATATTTTTGACAAATCACATGTGAGTCGTGTCATGCTGTCATGTTATTTTTGTTTAGTATTGTTTGGCATTATCATGTAACTTACGCCTGAGCAACGTTTACAAATCGTTCAACTTTATTACGAAAATTCACGTTCTGTGAGGAATGTGTTTCGTGCACTTCGTTCAACTTAAGGTCAACATAACCGGCCTACTGAGCGTACTATTAGCAACACCATCACCCATCTTGAGAACCAGCATTCATTATTGGATAATATTCGACCGAATAGACCACGTCCAGCATGCAGTGAAGAAAATGTAGCGGTCGTAGCTGTGGATGTACACCAAGACCGTGGAGAGTCGATTCGGCGCCGTTCGCAGCAACTCTGACTGACTTTGCGCATTTTACGTCGAGATCATAAATTGAAAGCGTACAAAATACAGCCTGTGCAGGAACTGAAGCCGCTTGACGTTTCCAAGCGATATCGCTTCGCTCTATGGGCTCTTAAAAAGTTCCAAGAAGATCCGACGCTTTCGAGCCTAATTTTGTTCAGCGATGAGGCCCATTTCTGGCTCAATGGGTATGTAAACAAGCAAAATTGCCGCATTTGGGAGGTTCAAGAGCTGCCACTTCATCCAGAAAAAACAACGGTTTGCTGTGGTTTGTGAGCCGGTGGAATCATCGATCCAAAATGATGCCGATGAGGACGTAACCGTCAATGGTGACCGTTATCGTGCCATGATAACCGACTATTTGATGCCTGAAATTGAAGCTCGTGATCTCGGCGTCATTTGGTTTCAACAAGACGGCGCCACTTCCCACACATCGCAACAATCAGTGCATTTATTGAGAGAACACGTCGGTGAGCAGATAATTTCACGTTTTGGGCCGGTCGATTGACCACCAAGATCGTGTGATATCACAGCGTTAGACTTTTTCCTGTGGGAATATGTAAAGTCTTAAGTTTTTGCGGACAAACCCGCTTCAGGTCGAAATGCTCGAACGAGTCATCGAAAATTGGACTCAACGGATGGACCATCTTAGACGGAGCCAACATTTGATAGACATAATCTTCAAAAAATAAATGACAAAGAATTTTCTTTCAAATGATAATAAACCTTCCCCATTCAATTTGAATTTTTTGTGTTTTTTTTATTAAAAAAGTAGGGAACCTCGAAATGGATCACGCGTTATTACCGAATAGCTACTTGTCCTTATATTAATACAGTCTGTTTATCTTTAAATTTTTATAAAAATGGTCTTTCGAATAATCCCAACATTTATTTCTAGGATGCCATGTTCTTGCACACTTGTTTGTGAATCGTCTGAGATGTCAATCTTCGGAGGCACAAGTGCATCAATAACAAAATTGAAGGATTAAGGTGCCAACGGAAAACAGTGATACCGATCGTGACCGACATTGTGCGCTTACCAGACCACTTAGCTTAAGTCACAAAGAACATTCAGCACGAACGAAATTGGGGTATGATTATCTTCAACAGAGTCGATATGAGATGACAATTTTGCTAATATCGTGCGATTTAACCCGATTGTGGAGGTTTTCCTACCAAGCAGGAGTTTACCAATAAGCCATACCATAGCATGTACTCCACCGTATCTATGCACCAAATTCATCGCAAAATAGTCCGTTTCAAATTGTACCGAGGCACCTAGGTCCCGAGGAAAAATGGTGAGTAATATTAGAGAAATCATCTTATAATAGCATGTTGTTCGTCCTTAAGTTTAATTACAGTGCCAGTTTAATGAACAGTCGGGCTCTTAAAATGTTCTTTAATATTCTTTTAAAGCTTAATTGGAATTTGTTCTTGCTATGGGTACATATTCTTTTTAAAGCTCAATAGAAATATGTCCTTGCTATGGGTACCTTAACAAAATCATTTTTTTTTGCTCTAGAGAATTGCTAACTCGGACAAATGCGGTTCTAGAGTTTCTTTAAGGAATCTGTACACCTACATGGTCGTTTAAGTTCCCAGCAGACATTTTTTTATATTATGGAATGGGATTTTCTAAGCAAGCTAAATGTGTTAAAAGTAGTAAGTCAAGCAAGCTTTGTATTGCTGGAAACATAGAACTGAAAAGCTTTAATATAAGGTACGAATATTTTACCATTTTAAAATGATTTCTTACGAGCCCAAAGCAATCTGTTTCCGAGGTACATAACTAATCATTTCACATATAAAATTCTTTTGATATCAAATCAAAGCGGGTTATCGCGAAAAAGAAATCATGCAAACTAGAAGCAACATTGATTGATGCTCCATTAACAACACTTCAATTTCTCTTTTACCTATTACTCGCAGTTAAAAAATAAAGTTCATTGCATAACAAACATCCATTGAGACGAACATATCCTAGATATGTTTTGTGACCTCCATTCCCTCTTGTTAATCCCTACGCAGGAATGTAGCTCCCAAAAAGTTGATATTTTTATAGATTCATTGTTGACTTGACAATACATCCGAACGGAAATTGAATTCCTCAAATTTATAGGTGTGTACATAAACGTTAGCATAAGCAGATGGTAGCAATAAAAACCCCCTTTTTCCCACACATACATATGTACACACTTAGAAATCCTGGCACTCAACCACACTCACACACTCACATAGGTGCAAACTCTCATGCCAAAGCAAACATACACACCTTTTCCAATCCAACCCACAAAAGAAATACAAAAATCGAACCAACATGCAAATGAGTTTATTCAGTAACGGAAATAATGAATATTTTTTCGCATGCGATTCAAATCATTTTTTTTTAGTTTTTTCTCTCTCTTTTTTTCTGTTTTTTATTCTCGTTCGAAAAAGTAAGATATTGCAAAAACAAAAAAAAGTTTCAAGTTCTGTCGATGTGCTTGTTATTTGTTGCTGTTGATTGTATAAACAACAAAAACCAAAAACCGACAAATAAACACAATAACAAATAAATTGAATAATGAAAGTTCATACATACAAATGAATGTAGACATGCACAAACACGCTGGAAAACAGAAACACTTATGTACACTCGCGCCGAAGAGGGTACTCGAAAAAAGGATACACAACAAATTTTCTATAAACACACTACAAACTACAACAAACATGGCGGCTAAAATAACAAATATGTACGAGTATTGGCAAGTGGGTATGGTCGAGGGGCATGCGAGGGTAGAGCCGAAAGTAATGGGCCTCGATATTAAGCCGTTGACGAGTTTCTAGGCTAAGGTGCACTTTATAAGAAGTATCGGGAATTCTAAATACAAAATGTGCTATCTTGAATCGATTATTTAAGGAAAAGTACATGTGTGTGGATGCTCAAAGAAAAGGGTTATAGCGCTGGGAAAAATGAAAAATATTGAGCAAAAACCTTAGCCCAATTAAGATAGTGCGTGGCCCGCAGATGCATTTTAGCATTCAAAACGTAAGTGTTCAGACCTTTTTCTGCATTTGCAATGGGCGATATAATGTCCTGAATAACTTTCTCGAAATACTGGAAAGCATCCTATATTCTTTCAATATCACTCTTTTCAAACTCCCCTTTTCGTTTTTATTTGGATAGAATCACTTATAATCAAATTAATAAACTCAAACCCGGATTATAGCAGTGATTTTGTGAAATGTCTCAAATTTCCACAGATTTTAAAAAAAGACTCCAGGATATAGGCGACTTTGTAAAGATCGACAATTGCATTTTGATCCATATCCAACTGTTTGATTTGTTTTTGCCCCCTTTGCACTAGGTGGATCCAAATGTCCAAGGATATGGGTCACACAACCACAGCAGTTTAGCTCCCTGAGGTGACATAAAATGATGTGGAAGAGCCTTTGAGGTTAATTTAACTCCGCATGTTCGCCAATAGCTTTAAAGTGTGTCTATGTTGAGTACTGGCAATGCCAAGAGTTTGGGTCCTTGGCGAACATGTTGTCCGTAACATCAGATTTCACAAACAAAAAATCTGAAAATAAACCGGTGCTTTAAAAATAAAAACATTCAAAGCCCCATTTTCAATCTTGCCATACACTTCGCACAATTGGTTAACATACGTCCAATTTTTTGTTTTTTTTTAGTTCAAGAAGATTACGATTAGATTAGATCTAACTCAAATTTTGCACAAAGCACTGTGAACGCCCAATAGCCAGCCCAGTTAACATTTCACCATATCCGTCCATATTTTTGAATATGTGTAAAAATTGCCGCTTGATTTGAGATCATTGCGCTCTATAAGCCATATGTCATAATATGTGACGCGCAAAATAGAAAGGGACCTAAGGTTAAAAACCAGTTTTGTTCAGGAGAGCCATTTTAAAGATTAGGTCCCTTTCTATTTGCGCTTAGAATCGTCGACTTCACTTTCATAAAACGCGCATATCTCTGGGAGGGAACACTTTTGGGGCATGGGATCGGTCTCATTCGATGCTCAGATGTTGTCCACATCAAAAAAAGAAAATTGATTTTTTACCCTTAGGTCCCTTACCCTATGCGCTGTCACATATATCAATTCTTTTGCTTCAATTATTGCCGTTAAGGGATTATAACATAACGATAATTTATTGTAGTTTCCATATAAATTTGCACATTAATTGATATAAAAACATATACACGTGCATCAAAATAGCACAACAATTTTTTTTAATTATATTGAATTTTTAATCCAAAAGCAATACTTTTGAATATAGATTTACTAAAAAAAATAATGTGGATATATATCAAAAAAGCATAACCGTATCTTAAAAACCAAACGGGATAGGAAGAAACTGACTTCAAAATTCGGAAGATCAGGTCGACAACTTTGCGAATACAGAAAGTTAAAAACGGCGTTTGGATCAAAATAGCATGAGAGCGACGAAGCGTAAACCGATTCTAAAAAACCATGCCTTATTACAATTCTCAGGAAGAGGTACTCTTCTGTATGGTTATAAAAACATTTAGTATAAAAAAAAATCAAAAAATTATCACAATGTCCATCATTTATATACTCATAATGCCAAATATTCTAGAAAAATTAAACTAGTGTGATCATACCTCCACCAAAAATAACTTGTTTTTCTTTATTCTCAATGTACATTTTTTGAAAAAGGTTTTCTATTTTGAATTTACAAAGAAGTATCCCTATATTTGTAACGTTTATAGTGACTAGTTTTGCACGTCCATTGGACTTACATTAATAAATAAAGCATGGTACTAAGTTCTTCTTTTCAGGTAAAAAATTGTCAAACTTTATATACGAAAAAATATATGAAATTTCAGTGAAATTTTTTAATCAATATTTGAGCAAACTTTTGATTTAAACGACCATTTTAGTAAGAGGCTTTAACAATCTGCTTAATTGTGTACTTCTCCATGGTGAAGTTTGTCAAACACTACAACAGAGAAATGTCAAATTAAGTTGGACAAAAAACTTGACCTTAAGGCGTGACTCACAATTAACATCGTGCATTATGGTTAGACCACCCTTTAGGTTTATGTTTTCGGTATTTTAGAGTCCAATTCTTCTAGTACTGCCAAATTATATATCCTGAGAATGGTTCTTGTGTATAAAAATAGCAGATTTTCTTTTTCAGGCGTCACAACCATATTTTCCTAAATCGGTGACCTTCATACGGCTTCAGTCCATTGCTTAGATGGTTCAGCACAGCCAATAAATAGTTCCCTATTGCTCAGTGAGATGCTCTTGTCTGGTTATCAATGTTTAACTGCAAACTGGAGAACGTTTTTTGCACAAATACTGGCTTGAAATTAACTGTGTTCTAATTTTACATGATTGACTGACCGGCTGATGGACGATAAATTTGTCTGACGGTCTAAGGAGCAGATCGAAAGACAAACGGTCGTTCCTTCGAATTCATGGCTTTGTGCCTTTTGTGGAAATTTGAATATTTTTATTTGAAAAGTTTATAGTTTTTGGAATAAGAGTACCAAAACTAACACTTCGAAAATGACATATTAAAAGTATACACTAGAGAGTGTAAGGCTTACTGAACAGGCTTTAAATGGTAGAATTAGGCTATAACGTACCTAATAGGCTAATGGATGTAAAGCATAAAAATGAGTGAAAAATACTTTCAAGTATGCCGGAGCGAATACTAAATCTAAGGTCAATTGAAACCTATATTAAACTCGTATTGGCTTTTTCTGCAATAAAATCGATGGCGGTAGGCGAATGAATCACGAGACACCTAATACCCCGCCATAAAATCATCCTGGAAATGTTTACTGTAATTCCAAAAAACGACTAGATTCCTTTTTCAAACAGAAATCACAAGCAGACAATCCTAAATATAGATGGCACCTTCCGTAAATAAAATGTCGACAGCTTTATCGAAATTAGACAACAAAACTGGGTTTTGTATCGATTGAAAATATTTAGATTAGGGCCTTTAAAGAACGAATGATCAACTCAACGACAACTTTAAGAAACTGACATTGAGTCAAGCAGCGATTTAGGCACTGTCCTTAAGGACAGTCATATCTTGTAAAAAGAAATAGTCAATTTAGAATGAAATGGAATCCTCGAAAGCATATAGGCTCCCGGACATTCTAACATTGAAGGCAGCGAAAATGCTGACTAACCTGCAAGGGAAGGGTCAACAGTTCCCGCCTATCAATCCTAAGCCTTATTTTAGCCAGCTAGATTAATTAGTGCGACTTTTGTTTGCTTTACACAGACAGGCAGACGGGCATGGCTAGATCATTTTAGCGATATAGGATCTATATGATGATTCAGAATATGTAAACTTTATAATGGTTTCAATCAGTATTTTGAGGTGTTGCAATATACCCTTTATTCAATGATGGAGGTATACAAACATCAAGACATTTGGATATAATTCTACAAGGACACCACCGGGACACTTGCCAATTCTCGCACACATACGTTACACACGCACGCACACACACACACATCAATAATTGTACTAATACACCCATGGTAAATTAACATTTACTTAAACAAATGGAAGTCATTGCTTGGTGTGGCACCACCACTGCACCATGTGTGTTCCTTTCATCTTCTTGGCATGTGTTTCTACAAAGACGCATATGGACAAACCTACATGTACGAATGTAGGGAATGGGTATATGCGCGTGTGTGTTTCGTTTGAATCACACTATTACATAAAAGGATATGTGTGTGTGTGTGTGAGAGAGAGTGTGCTTTTGAAGTTGATGTTGTTTCATGTTCTTTGGTCATTTGTCCGTTTTATGGGATCAATCATTTGTTTGACATTTAAATGAGTTTCTAATGGTAGCTGCACAATAAATTTCGATTCGGACATATTAACAAACATACATAACACCAATACCAACACCACTACTAATACCAACCAGCCCGACACTAACACTAGGACTCTAGAGCAACGAATAGTTTTAACAGATGTGCAGAATGATTGTGTGTGTGCGTGTGTAGTCGAATAAGGCCTTCTTCCAATGGCAAACAAGTGCCTACGGAGTCCTAAAAAGAAATTGAAATTGAAAATTCTGAATGGAAGTGGCAGGGCAAATAGTCCCCTGTACAGTATTCATGCAACAGCCAGTCGGCCAGCTAGCCAGTCATTCGGTCCTTCATTGACTTGGTTTAGCAGTTAGCCTTCCGTTTTTGATGATTGTTCTTCTTGTTTGGACTTTTAAGGCTCTTATCTTTGCTGGTTGGTTGAATATTTCGTCCGAACATACCGACATAGATTTGTACATACCTTCATCCTTGTTGTGTGGTACTTGCGTGTGTGTAGCTATAGCAAAATAATAACAAGGATTTTTATTGCTTATTTCTCGGATCATATCCGCCTTCTAGCCCCCCCTGATCGCCCTCTTAAAACGAAAGGATATATCAATAAACATAAAAAGTAATAAATGAGTCCAAAAAGGCATATGTTAGTTAAAGGTTGCCTCATTTTTGCTGTGCCTTTGGTAACGACCTGACGGTAGCATCGGCAGCAGCCCGAGCATGAGATGGACAGAGGAAGCGCAAGGATTTCTCCAGATACTTAGGAAGGTATAATAAAGTTGTAGGTATCAATCGGTATGGGAAGACATTTGCTAAATGGCAACTAGAGGAAGATGTGATTGAAAATGTACCTTTTTTATCATTGTGCAGATGTCATAAAATTGTTGCCATAAAACCGACTACGTAGATGGGGTGTTGGGGGACCACGAGTCTCATGGCATTCTCAAGTTGCAACAGACACGAGTATGTATCATTCGAAGAAACCAAAAGATTCTGTTGGTTTTGTTCGATGAAATATTTCATAAACTCTGCATTTTTGTAGCATAAACCATGCTGGCTACATGGAACAATAAAAATTCATGTCTTCAAAATAGGGCTTTCAAAAGGAGGTATGGAACCGATAAATCTTGGCAACAGTGATACACAACAGTATTGAAATCTATTGTTACAACAAAGGACATAAGGATCTGTCAGGAGAAAAAGTAAATTTGACTAATCTCAGTGGAAAGATGTGGGTATTTCTATAGAAAAATTCGATATCAGACTAAGGAATTCAAATTTTATTATATAAGAAACCTTTATACAAGAAACCTTTTTTAACTGAATTTTTTGTAGGGCTATGCTGTAAGCATTGTAAAAGTTTATAAGCATAGGCTGGTCAGTTATCGATACGGAAATCAGAAAGGAAAAATGGTGGCGGTATTGGTATGCCTTACACAGACCTAAGGTTGCGTAAGGCTTACTGGAACACCTTTGATTGGAACCTTAAAGGAAGAACGAGTCACATATGGCGCAAACAGCTCGACATTAAAACACAAAAAGCCAACAGACGGTGGAGCGAATTAAAAACCATGGCATCGGAAAAGCGGAGCTGGAACGTATTTGAAAAGCCCTACGTTCCTTACAAGGACGAATGGAATATATGCTGATTGGTGCCGCACTTGTTCACGCAGTCGCTTTGGCGATAGCTAGCATCAATAGTATTGGAATTGCTTTATAACGTGCTAGCCATCACTTTTCCTTTTAATGAAAATCTGGAATCTGCAGCTGAGGCTGTTAAAAGATACCTGACATTTTTTAACTTATAATTGGATATCGATAGTTTTGAACATCGATGAAAAAATTTAAAAAAAACTAATAACGCTTTTTTTAATATAACTTTTGTCTGCAGCGCTTTTTCCACAGAAACAACTCCGCATTAATGAAAAAAG
This sequence comes from Hydrotaea diabolus, assembly GCA_963513945.1. NCBI lineage: Eukaryota > Metazoa > Arthropoda > Insecta > Diptera > Muscidae > Hydrotaea > Hydrotaea diabolus. Next base: position 137,330,582 of record OY740719.1, read on the forward strand.
GAGAAATTATAAAATAAATTTAGTGTTCTAGGAATAGTGGTTAACTACTCTTTAAATAACTCTAGCGAATCCCGAACATGACCGATCGGTAAAGTTAGCACGCATTTGGACTCGTAAAGCAACTAAGTTTCGTATAGTCGAGGTGATGGAGCACAGTCCTTATGGGCGTCAGCCCAACTATTCATGTTGAGTTTCTTGATCCTGCACCATCTGCAGGAGATGACATATTTTGTTTTTTTACCGTCCACTGAAGTGCCGGATGCTTATTTAATTTGCCATTCAGTTTGCAACACCACGAAATATTCGAACACCCTATAAGGTATATAATATTGATCGTCGCGCAATAGCGGTCAAACGAATAAAGCTAGGATCCTGACATTTCACATGATTATTGCTTTTGGTCATATGATGATTTTAAATAGGTCCAGGGTGAAAAAAGTGCTAGGTGGGACGCACTAAATACCCCCCCGAAAAAGATCATAGTTGCTGGACCTGTTGCCGCATGTGGGCCAAAAACGTCCCGAATAATCAAAATGGGCGATGATTAGTTATTGTTGACATATGAAAGAAAATTTTGCTACGAATCAAAATATACGTTTGTTTTAAAGCTTTAGCTAAGCTTTAAGAAATAGGCCGAAAGGACCAAAAAAAAACTTTTTTTGCTCTTCAGTAACTGATTGACGGTGGAGGCCAAATCCCTTACTCGGAGCTTTATCATAGACTTTCCATACGAGCGCTTTTGAGCTTAGTATCCCTTAAATATCCCAGTGTGAAACTAACGTATCGCTTCTGTCGAGTAAGGATAAATTTTTCAATTTGCCTAGTCGGGATCTATAGCTGAGGGCAACTGTGGAATGTCAAATGGTGGGGGTCTAGTAAATCTTTACATACCATCAATCGATTAAGTTGTTCGCACTTCTTGCTGAAAATTATTAGATGGCCTTAGCCAGAAGCATGTCATAACGTAATGGAACATACGAGTAATAATGTTTTTTTTTTGTTCATGCCTCGATAGACATTAAGCCCAGAGTGTCCGAGTGTCATTCTAACAGAGAATTTCGTCATTCGGATATTTATTCTTGGAACTTACACCTAATAAAGTAAACATTTGCACTTAAGTGGAATATCGATTACTCCGATCCAAAAAACACTTGGGCATTTCGACTTAAGAACTCCTTACAAAATCACACTGACGATTGTTTCACTTTAAAAAGTGTCATAATGTCAACAGACATTAGTGGTGTTTCGGTTAAGCCTCAATAAAAAAGACTGTATAGCAAGACCACAATAGTTTAGTCCTGAAGAACAAAAACATTTCAAAAATACCATTATCCCACAGTTCCTAAAATGGGTGGGAAAAATCCGTAAGTGGTAGTTTGTCTTAGCCCCATTTTCGGCTTTTGGATATATAAACCACATAAGTTCGTTAAAAATAGTTTTTTCTTTTAAAAACCCAGCTTTGCGTGTAGATAGCGTGTAGTCTTATTATTTATCTCTGTGAATTTCTCATTTGTGAAACGTAAAAATGTTGTCCATGTGAACTAACTAGTTTATTTTTTATAAAAAAAAAATATTACAACTGCCTTTCTTTAAAAAAAAAGTTTTTGTTTTAAACTTTAAATGGTTATTACTAATACTTTTGACTGGAATAATATTTTTACTTTATATGAACCTGTTTTATGTAGAATTCAACAAATCGAACGACTGAATAGTTTTGGATGTATTGGTAAGACGATGCATGACAAAAAAGAATTTACAATTTTGAAAAAAAGTTTTTATTGAGCATATTTCTTAAACCAGAGAAAATAGAAAAAAGATATGTAAACATATTTAGTGACTAGTGCTTTTGAAAAAGTCAAATGCGTGTTTTACACCTGAGGTTGACAACTAAGCCGTTCTGCACGATTCTTATTCTGCTCCTCGAATTAACCTTGCCTATAGGTGCTCCGATTTCATTATTCTACAACAAACACAACAGAAATTAAAGACTTATTTCTTAAATATTTTTTTTTTCAACCAAGGTGCGCCACCTTTTATTCGTTTTTAGAACTTTTTTAGGAGAAGTTCGTAGTACCTTGCTCAAGCTTAAAACTGTGTAGAATATTCGTATACCGGTCCTTAAAAATTGTGCACTGGACAGTTTATATTATTCCTGCATTCGAACAGAATATATACGTTTGTATCGTAACTAGAAATAAGGGGTGAAACTATGTAAGATTCTTGGCAACAGAATGTAGTTGTTCTACACTTGTCTGAGTTTTGGAATATCCTATATACGAGGGCGGTTCGGAAAGTTCTTAGCCTATCAATGAAAGAGAATAGTTAGTTTTTCAAAAATATTTTTATTTTTCAATATAATCTCCTGAAACTTCAATACACTTAGTCCAACGCTTATCTAGCAATTCTATCCCTTGATTAAAATAGTTTTCCCCAAGGTCTTCAAAATAGTGGTTTTCAACTGTAATTGCATCTTTATTTGAGGTAAAACGCTTGCCAGCAAGGAATTTTTTTAGATTTGGGAACAGGTAAAAGTCACTGGGAGCTAAATCGGGAGAATAAGTTGGGTGGTCAAGCAACTCGTACTTTAATTCGTTGATTTAAGCCATTGTTAAAACACTCTTGTGCGCTGGTGCGTTGTCTTGATGAAAAATTATTTTTTTGTGTTGTAAGCCAGGACGTTTTTCTCGAATTTGTACATTTAATTGATCTAAAAGGTTGCAATAGTACTCTGAATTTATTGTTTTACCCTTTTGCAGATAGTCAATCAATAAAATACCTTTGAAGTCCCAAAAAACCGTTGCCATAACCTTAACAGCCGATTGAATTGTTTTTGCCTTCTTTGGGGCACTTCCTCCAGCTTCAGTCCATTGTTTGGATTGTTCTTTTGTCTCTGGAGTATAGTGGTGGATCCATGTCTCATCAACAGTTATGAAACGACGTTTGCGTTTTGGTCGACTGTTAACAAGTCCGGCACCCATCTTGCAGAAAGCAAGATCATCTGTAGTTCTTCATGTAAAATTAAATGGACTTGATCATTTGAGATGCCCATGATATTAGCTATTTCACGCACTTTTATTCGTCGATCATTTAATACCATATCATACACTTTGGCTACAATTTCTGTTGTTGTTGCTGTTTTTGGACGTCCACTACGTGGTTCATCTTTAATGCTTGTACGACCACGTTTACATTCAGCAACCCAATTTTTTTTTGTTGCATATGAAGGAGCACTTTCACCTAACACATTCACCATATCATTATGAATTTCTTGTCCCGATAAACCTTTTTTATGTAAATATTTAATGACACTACGCATTTATAATTTTTCAATTGTAAAAAAATCGTGGATGCGTCTTTTCTGTACACCTGTTTCTATATGAAGGAGTTGCCAGATCGAAACAAAATTTAACATGTGTTCATAGCAGAGATGGAAGTTTTCAAAACACTTAACTTTTTCCTGTTTATACCGCGCTTTTTGTGCTAGGCTAAGAAGTTTCCAAACCGCCCTCGTAAATTGCAAAAACATCTTGGGTCTATTAATTCGTTTATATTTCTCTGTACATAAAATATCCTTAAAATAACATGGCTGACCTTCCGCAAAAGGTCAAGTAATGTTGCCTTTGCCAACGACACAATATCATTCTAAAAAGTATTTGCTCTAATCATCACTTTTGCATACACTTACCGCAATGTAAGGCCTTTTTTATTGGACATTAATGAAAAACGATAAAACTTGAGTTAAAAGATACTAAAGTTTCATCCATCAGAAAGAAAAAAAAACAATGGCCCTCCGACTTTTCTTTTTCTGCGATATTCGATATTTGCAACAACTAAAACGTTATCAAAATACGAGTATTTTGTGAAAAGCCGTCCAACAACCATGACCAAGCTCAGCCAGCCCCCCAACACAAATACTTGTGTATGCGGCCACAATTGAATAGAAACTTGGAACATTTCGAAAGCGATGTTGAAACCATAAAAAGTCATTTGCAACCCCCCGAATTCAATAGTCGTATCATAAAACAAATTCGCGCTTAGAGACAGTTATGGTAATAAAAATACAATAGACCAGAGAGTTGACTTTTTTTCGCCGAATAATTTGAGGGGCCACAAAGCACTCATACGCACCATAGGACAGCGGTCACTAATACAAAGCAAACACCAGGCCGCCCAATACATGCATATGTATGTAACGGCTGTAGGTAGAGTGTGTTGGTGTGTGTGACGGTGTGCCTGCATGCCCTGCCATGTCTGAATACACAATACGACTGTTTGCATTGGCCAATAACGAAACAAAAACGTAGTGTTATAATAAAATTCTATATTGAGCCAAAGGCGCGACCCCACCGCTACTGCTCCTCAGTCATCATATAAAACGAATGAAAGAATATTGTGAAACAGAATAACAACAGCGCCGATAACAACCAAACAGATGGGACCAGTCAGTTGTATGCACGTTTTACAATATCGCCAAATTCAACGGCAAAATTTCGCCAAAGGGGGCACATCCTGAACGGTGCAGGCCAAAAAAACGATTATAAAATTTTGGAATATATTTTGTATTTCTTGAAAACAGTTTTCCTCCTACGTTCTACACTCAAAAAAGTATTTCAGTAGTTTCACTCAATTTCATAGGGTTTGCAAAACAACTCATTCATTGTAAATTTTCAAAAAAAAAACAAAATAGTAGCGCTTTTTAAGAATCCTCAATAATTTAAATTGGTTAACGAGAATGAAAAAGATAAGTGTATTAGTCAGTGGTTTTTACATACTTTATTTATAATGCAAACGTCCGTGGTGTGATGGTTAGTGCGCTAGCCTATCA